>CM062820.1:313627782-313750282 GCA_031772625.1 Pinus tabuliformis | reverse complement strand
TTTTGTAAACTTGATATGGATCACAGAAGCCTCAACTCTACAGTTTAAAATGAATTAAAAATATTGATTCACCCCCCCATGTCAATATTTTTCCTAACACTGATTGATCAATTAACTAATATACCTCTGAGCTTCAACTGACACTATTAATTGTTAGAGGTCAATTAACTGAGTAAAACTGAAAATAACTAAATTATATTGCTAAAATTTAGCAATCAACACATGTGTGACTAAACTCTAAGCCTAATAACTTCAATTTGTTGAGCTAATTGAGTGACAAGATCCATGTCACACTGGTTAACTTCCTCCAAGTTGTCATGCTGATGTCAAAATTCGATTTACTCAATTTTACTAAGGCTAAAGTCAAATTGAGCCTTTCTTGCTACACTTTATAACACTCCCTCTTAGTAAGAAAGGCATTTTTCACCACCCTTACCCTGCACCTGTGGAATTTCAATTTACCTCTTGATAATTCCTTTTTCAACATGTCAACATATTTCTCCTCGGTTAGAATGTACTGTAGCAACAATATTCTCCTTTGCATATAGTCCTGCAAATGATGATACCATATATCAATATGATTGGACCTGTCATGAAATACTAGATTCTTAGGGAGCTTAATGTAACTCTGGTTATCACAATATATCACTTTTGGATCCATCTCCTGATTGATAGGACCCACAAGTACTTTCCTCATCCATATGGTCTCACATGTTGCTTGAATTGCAACCATGTATTCAACCTCTCCTAAGTTAAGTGTGATATACCTCTACTTCCTGTCGTACCAGGAAATAGTTTTGCACCCAGCACTGAAGATAGCACATGGAATACTTTTCCTGTTTGAGGGACTCCCTGCCCAATCTACATCAGTGAAGCCTTGGAGCTTCACTCCCTATGTTCACCTGTACCATAATCCATACTCAGTAGTGCCTCCAAGGTACCATAACACATGCTTTGCTTCATTCCAATACAACTTTGTAGGCCTCACCATAGCTTGACTAAGTTTTTTTAATGCATAACGCATGTCGATTCTTGCATTCCCAAGATACATCAAATACCCCACAATATCCCTAAAAATGGTAGCATCAACTTCTTCACCCGAACTACTATTCTCCTTCCTCCAATTTTAGATAGAGGTGGGTCCATAGGCTTAAAATTCTCTATGTGAAATCTCTAAAGTATTTCAAAGGTATACTTTCACTAAGACAAAAATAGTTCACCATCACCTTGCCATACTTCTAGCCTGAGGATTAATGCATTAAGCCTATGTATTTCATTCTCAAATTCCCTTGCAATATCCTCTTTGCAAGAGTGGATTAGCTTCTCATCACCTATCAATATTAAATCATCAACATACAAAACAAGAATAAGCAACTTATCATTTAGCACAATGCGATAGAGTTTTCCATCTACTTCACTTTTGGTGAAGCCTAATCCAGTGAGCTAATTTTTGATCTAAGTCTACCATGCTTAGGGCGCTTGTTTGATACCATACAATGCTCTCTTGAGTCTGCACACATGTGACTCTTGATCACATGTCTCAAATAATTATGGCTACTCTATGTAAATTTCCTCCTCAACAACATCATTGAGATAGATGGTCTTCACATCCATGAGGTAGATCTTCCAGCCCATATGCGTAGCTAATGCAAGAACTGGCCCAATGGACGAATATCCTACCAATGGAGAAAATGGGTTCTCCTAGTCAACTCCCTCTACCTGAGAAAATCCTTTAGCCACAAATCTAGCATTGTACTTTGTTGTAGCAACTACAACCATCCTCCAAAATTATGTCCATGGTTCATTTTGGAGCCTCCCTTATAAACCATAGTAGCTCATCTCACACTCATCCAGGTACTTATACTTCAACTAAGATTTTTTGGCTTTTTTTCCTCACTTAGATATTTTTCTAACCCATGAGATGATCTCTTGACTTGATATTTCGATAGCTCCAATCTTTCCTTAGAGAAATGCACAATCCTTGAGGAAAACTAGCCTTGCTCATGGGAATTGTAAAGTCTTAATTGACGGTGGGCCTTATGCCTAGGAAATGCACAAAACAGGATGGAAATTGGCCTTGAGGTGGGAAATTGTGTAGAACATCAGAGATAGCCCAGAGCCACTCAACCTAGAAATTACACAATGCATGAGCTAGAGAGTTACCTAGTTCTCCCTAGAACTCCACAATATCTTGGGGAAATGCATGCCATTTTTTCCAGAAAAAAAAATTAAAAATAAAAAAGCAAAAATCATCTGTAAAAAACATGGAGCTATTTTTAGCATCTTGGAGGAGGCACTTTAGTTATTTTGGCAACTGCTGCCAAGTGTTACTTTTTCCTTTATTTGTGGCATGGATGTCATAAACCCCAATTTGACCAAAATGAATTAACCGACGTGACTAGAAGCCATTTTCACATTCGAGCTTGGAGCTCTAGAATTCCCAAGGAGATCAAGGAACCTTCGATGTCATCGTCGTTGCTTTTCTGGTTGAGTTTTTATTTTCTATTATTTTTCTACTTTTTCTATTGCGTTTTGTTGTTTAGCTTTTGAGAGTGTTTTTTCATTGTTTCTTTGAAAAACTTCTGGAGTTTTACCTTTTTTAGCTTGTAGAAGTGTTGTTTCAACTTTTACATTACCTTTCCCAAGTGTTGTATGTGTTTTCCTATTTTTTCACCAACGGTCATCATTGCGGTGACTCCCTTCACATACTTTGTTTTCTTTCAGTTTTATTTATTCCTACACTTATTTCACATGCATGCATTATCACTTAGTCATATCTGCACCCAACATCACAACATCCTTCAGATCTGCTCAATTTCACACCCCCCTTGGGAAGATATGGGCTCCCCTTTTCCTAAATCTCACTATTCATTGCATGCACTGTGCAATCTAGGATCTTGAGGCCTCTACCTTGGCTTATGGAATTGCACAGAGGTTTTCCTATTCTGGCTCCAACTAAGTATTGTGTAGTTTCAGGATCCACCCTCCCAGCTTGGCTACTAAGACTGTGCAATGTGTAGTCTCTCCATGCCTTGGCCCAGACTAAATTGTGCATTACATAGTTCCAGACAATAAGCCTCCCCACTAACTACTGGGACTATTCAATGCACAATTCTAGCAAGAAGCTAGTAACCGTTCTTTTGTACCGCTTTTAATACTTTTTTCCAACACATAAACCTTTATTTTTGCCTTCATTTTCATTCATATTCCTTATACTTCATCCATATTTTCTTCAAATTCATCATATTAGGTACATTTGTCAATTACTTTTCATGATTTGAATTTTGGCAAATTTTGACATTAAAACTAAATTTTTAGGAGAAACAAAATTTCAGTAATGGCTCATTCAAAGTCCTATGTTCAAGGTACTTGGGCATGAAATTAAGGAATATTTGTAAATTATAGGAATCGAGGATGGAGGGACACCTATTCATTTGCCCAGAATCAACTAGAACAAGTCTGGTCAATGCTGGTTAAACTTGATGAGTCACATAGGAAATCTCATGATTCAGTGGAAATTTTGAGATTTTGTGGGATTTTGTCCATATTTTGTGCATCAGAAAGGATAAGTTCAACCTATAAGATGTAATAGGACTCTTTTTAGGTAGTTACGACAAAGATAAGAATTCTTGTTGTACTTTTAGTGTATTTAAGCAAGGCTACCAACAACTATGGAGGATACATTATGATTACTACTTCCTTAATATAATTTGAGACAATGACTTGCTTTATGCTTTCTTGTGCATACGTTCTTGTGCGATGTGAATGGTGATTTGTGTAGCTGATTATCTTAAGGTGTCATTGGAAAAGGTGGAGGGCCCCCATACTAAGCTAAGTACACTATATTATTGATTGATGTGCATAATTAGGAATATGTTAGTCTCTTAATTTTTTCTGTATATTTCTATTGTAATCTCTTGTGAATATTTTTTGTATAAACTCATTAGTATGTCATGGCCATTCAGATATTGGAATTGATTTCTTTTCAGTGATTAGTTTGAATAAGGATTAACAACCCAAGTCTCTAAGTTAGAGCCTCTTCTTTGTGAGCTAAGATTGAATTGAATAAATATTCACTATTTCCATGCTTTCTTAGAATATATTTATATGCTTTATTGTTATGCTTTCATATTCTAAATAAGTGAAAATGATGTTATTGAATGAATAGAAGGAATAACAAAGGACAACCAGGACCTCAAAGACAAGAGCCTCTTCCTTGTCTTCTAAATCAGAATAATATCATTGATCACTCTTCCATATGCTTGCATAGGTTAGATTTGAATGTTTTCCTTATATGCTCTCTTAGAATAGATTTCTTGCTTTAGTATAAAGAATCTTGTTATTTTTTAGACTGTAGCATGTATTCATTTTTGAGCATCTAAGCAATCACTTTCTAAACTAGCTAGATCTAAGATCCATATACTTTGGTGTGTTTCTAAGTTTACCAACCCGGATTGATATTAAAATGCATGCTCTAGTTTATCCCAATAAATTGGATTGACATTTTTGGCGTCATTGTCGGGGAAGCATGCTTAGATAAGAGCTAGTTAGGAAGATTGTTTAGAAAACATATATATATATATATATATATATATATATATATATAACAAAACATAAAAACAAAAACACTTTTCATTATGGTTATTCATGCTTAGGCATAGAAATTGGAAAGGTAGATCCCCAAAACAAAACCCCCAAGCAGTAACAAAAACTCATTAATTACAAAATCCATTTGCAAAATAAACATCTAAAAAACATGATGTTAAATAAGTCATTTAGAGGAGGGTATGCCACCAGAAGGATCTCCTCAAATCCTTGTTAGCAATTTAGAATGGTCACTAGGGATGAGTCTTCATTTCAAAAGATAGAAGAGGAACAAAGCATCCATGAAGAGGATCCACAAGAAGAGAATCTAGAAGCTTCTTCTAGTTATATTTGTAAGAATATCAATGAGTTATGGTTCACGTGCAATGAAATTCGAACAATAGATCCTTAAATTGAAGAAAATATAGAATATGTATCACAAGATTCCTTATGCATTCATGATTTTGAACAAGAACCACACGAAGAACTTTGTGTTATGACAGTTGAGGAGAATCAGAGACTTAAAAATCACAATCAAATTTGGTTTCAATTGGTCATTAGCCCACAACACCACTCCATTTTTTAGCATTCCTTAGCATCAAATATTTATGATCAACTAACTTTTCATGTCCAAGCATTCATTAAGGTATATTTTTCAAACTTGGATATATGTTTACTTATGACCTTGTTACGCAAATTGATGCATTGAAAATTCTCGTATACTTAAGAAAATGATTTATTTTCTACAATAGAGTAGGATATAATATAATAAATAAATAAATAGGTAGAATGAGTTCACAATAAGACTTACATAATAATTTTGGTTCAAACTCTCATGAATAATTCTTCAAATCATTGTTCAATACTCATTTGGAAGGATTTTATGGCAAAATGCAGTAAGAACAATACTATTTTGAGTAACCACACATGGTAATTTTCAAAACATGTTTTGAAAAATGTGCGTATCTTGAAATCTAGTTTTTAATCCATTTTGAAATTTTCAATCTGGATCACAAATCAAAAAGATATGATCAAAATAAACACTAGATCACAAGAGAAATTTTGAGGACAGAGTTAGTACAACCTTGATTTGAGGAGTCTAATGGAAACACTTTTACACTATATTCATAGGGAAGATATCTCTTGGAATATAGTTTCTAAATCAATTTTAATTACTTCAATCTGACATCATATGAAAAAATTATGATCAAAATACTAACTGCTTGTCTAAAACTCTGCATGGTGACATTTTTAGGTCTTAACTATTCATTGGCATATTTTACATACCAAATCATATTATTTTCAAAACCTGTTTCTATGGAATATAGATATTCAAGTCTATTTTAGGACACAATTTTAATCATTTCATTTCAAGGCCAAGTGAAAAATGTATGCCACATTTAGTGACTACATGTCTTTAAATCAGCATAGTGAAACTTTTCCTCCTAGGTTTGTTCATCATAGATTTTGTGATATCAAAACTAATAATTTTAAGAATATGATCTTATTGGATAGAAAAAAAAATAAATCTATGTTAATCTCCAAGTTTAATGACATTGATCCGATCTTTAACGAAAACGTTACACTCCAAATAGTGACTCTTGGTCTAGTAAACAATTCACAAGAAGCTCTATCAAACATGGTACTTCTCATCATTTTTAGCATATAATTTTAAACCATTTTGAAACCCTATCTATACTGTAAGTAGAAATATTAATTTACTTCAACTTGGCTTTGGAATCACTCTAATTGGACATAAAACAAATATTTTTTGAACAAAATACCGCTAGGAGGTCTAGGTTGGCCACCATTCCTCAAGGGGTAAACAAATGCATTTTCTTTGTATATCATCTTTGGACTTGTTTTTAAGCATTGATTGTAATTATTTTACATATTTTTTGGAATAAGAGAGAGTGTACACCTCTCTTCCTCCATCATCTAATATTTTTTTGCAAGCAAGTGCTATGTTTTTACAGGTCATGGGAAGAATTAATGGGTTAACTCCATGGACTAAGGAATTTTCAAAGTCAATATTTAAAAATTCATATCTATGAATATGAAATATTCAAGTGAAAACAGAGTGGAAATTCAGCTTTGTTGAGTTCATCCAATGAAACTCAAAACTCGTGAATCTTTCTTTCAGTTACTGACCAACAACACCAACAAATATATAATATGGATTGAGATCAAGGAAAAATACATGAAGCTAATCATCAGAAGAAGAAGTCAAGTTTTGTACCATGGAAAGTCACATCCATTGCCTAAGAATCCTTTCATAAGCCATATTGTTCATGATGTCATTTTTCTACTATATTGTATGATAAGCTTCACAATCATTCAGATCTATCATGTTGAAGTCCAGATCTATTATCCACCTATCCATTTACTCCTAGATCATGACTTCAACCTATATTACTTTCATAAGATTTCCATACTTCCCTACACCATTATACCCCACCTCCATCCAGAAAAGAAAAAAAAGAAAAAAAGTGAAAAATAGTAAAGAGTTTTTCCTATGAAAATCTAGATTCCTAACATAGTACAAACATGAATTCATATTGGAAGACCAAGTGCTTGGCTACTATGAATTCCAAAAAAAAAAATTGGGTTCTAGCTCATTTCATTGTTTTAGATAGAGTCTCTATTTTATTCTTACAATAAACTATGCCATCTCATTCTTTGAAAAAGGAATCATCCTGTTCGAATACTTGACGGCGCGTCTTGGAATAAGCAAGGGGGGGAGGAAAACAAGAGCATTAATTTCATTACTAAAATGCCTTGTTATAATTTTCATCTCAAGCATTGTTATCATTTTCATTTCAAGCATTGTTATGCTTCTTATATTAACATGAAGACATTCAAGCATGAAGACACTCAATATGGAAGATATTTCAACTTCAACTTCAACATTCAAAGCTATAAGAGGAGACTTCATGAAAAGGCACAAAGGGACCTAAACTTTCAGCCTTTTGAAGATATTGAAGTTTCAAAAGTTCCTAAAATGTTACTCCGTCATAAACTTTAGCAGAGGGACTTGCAACTTCAACATCAATTTCAGAGGGACTTGTAATTTTAGCATCAATTTTAGAGGGACATGTAATCTATTCCGGTAGGGGGATCTGAAAGCAAAATCTCCAAAACTAAGAAAAGAAAAAATATATTATTGTAGACATGAAGCAACTTCTCCAATCAAATCAGCCACAAAACATGACAAAGAATGACCAAGGGAGCAATTGAAAGTCTGTAAGAAAATTTTGTTTTTAATGTTTTACTTTTGCAAAAATTCTTCATTTAAAGTAGTGATAAAGTACCTATTCCTTTCCTCACCTTAACTACCATTTCCATTACCTTTCTATTCCACCACTCTATATATAAGTTTATTCACTTCATTTTCTTATCCCTAAGCATCAATAGTGAATATTCAACTCTTCCAACACAAGGAGAAATAAGGGAAAATTGTCACTTTCATCACAATAGAAAATGCCCTATTTTTATTCTCTCAAATGAAGCAAAAATATTTCTTAAGAAATAGTGTTTTCTCCTCTTCAAAGACAGTTCAAGGGTAAGCATAATCATGGCACAATTTGGAAAAGAGTTGAGAAGGAATTTCTTATCAAAATCAAGGCATTAAAAGAGACCAAATCTCTATCTCTATCTAAGTTATATGACTGATATGAATATATCTATGTTTAGACAATGGCTCATAGAAATCAATTCAAGCAAGAAGCAACAATTTGGATATTGAAAATTCCATTTGTCAACATATTAGCGTTGGAAGAAAGTTTGAAGTGGAAATTTCAAAAGAACAAGGTAAAAAGGGCAGTGATTTTCCAGCCATGATACTTTTGATGGAACAAACCAAAAAAAAACACTCCTAATGCCAAAATCATATTCATTACCATTCAAATGTATTAAAAATTTTCCCAAAATTTTCCTCCATGATTTATCATGTGTCCAACTACTTTAATGAGTATTGTTATTTCCTTTGCATATGCTGAAGCATGAAGTCCCTCACTTGAACATCTCATAAAAATATATGTGGAAAGAAGTTTCTTAATTTGGAGGTTACCAAAATTGTAGAAATAGTTGAAACATGTTGCGTTTTTTATGAACTAAGTGTTCACTTTCAAATTAGCATTTGTTTTGTCCACGCAACCTACAAAATAAGGGTCGAAAGAACCAGGAAAATATACCAAAGAGAAATTGAGAAATTTGTCTGCATGGAACCTAATTGGGCTCATTTTGAAGAAAACCCATATTTTCATTTTTCAAATTTCATTTTTGTTTGCTCAGAAAAAGAAACGGAAAATGGTGGCTTCTTACAAATTTTGAATTTTTCCGAGGTTTTTTTTTAAATGAATATTGTTTCACTCAAGATGTTTCATACAACCATTTGATTAAAATATATTCCTCTAGTGTTGATTCTTGCATTTTACTCTATTACGTTGTTCTGTATTACTCTTCCAACCAATGACAATGTTTGTACTCTGAGAATCGAACTATGGTTGTGTGAAACCCAAATTGTCTGCCCACGTCAATTTTTATGCCTTCTTGATCACAAATTACATCCAAAAATTAATGTGATAGCTGCCACCATAAAAAAAATGTGCTGAAAAATGTAATTGTGAAACAATAAAATCACTTCCGTTTCGCCAAATCAAACAAAGTGCCGAAAATTATAAAAAAGCAGATTCGAGGGGATTCAGGATAACATGATTTGGTGTTAAGTGTTTGAAATCAAAAGGGATCTTATGAAGGAAGGGTTTACATTCATCTTGCACAATGTTAAGATCGACATGTTTAAAGGTTCAATGAGACTTGTTTTTGATAAATGGGGTAGGATTGAGGTGATTGAGCCTGCAAAATTCTCAGTGAAGAAGGAGAATAATCTCTCGTGGAATACGAGTTGGTCAATGTTCAAGAAGACTGTGAAAGGGCATGATGTCATAGTTCAAATGCATGTAACTTTGGAGGATCATTAAAATGTTGAGAAATGGAAACAAGAAATTTCATTTTAATTTGTCCTTGAATTAAACTGTGAATTAAATTTGAATTCTATTCTCATAGCAACTTAAAATAGTTAAATTAATTTTATTAAACGTACTTAACTTAGGAAATTCGAGTTGGAAGTCTTTTGGAAGTCATGTGTATGTTCTCCCTACTTTGTAGGAGTCCAATGTGAGTTAATTGTGAGTTGTAAAATAGAAGGCTGAGTTTCATGAGTCAATCCAGTTAAATTAGTTCTCAATTTGATTGAGAGGACTAATAGTGAGTTAATAGTCAGTGCCGACACTAATGAACTCCACCAGTGCTACTCTAGTTAACTAAATATTTACTCATTAAAAACTCATGCATGTCAATTCTGAGAAAGACCCAATTGAGACTAGAGTGGAAGGATAGTGTACTATTTTTTTAGATTTCTCTGAGTTGCACTGATAGTGCATGCAATCACGAACTGATCCATGAGGGTTGTGCTATTTTTGGAGGCTTTATTTCCCTTTAAATACAAGCTATCCTTCATAGGAATTACACATTTGAATATAGACTTGGAGAACTTGTGAATTGGCTAAGTGTTACACAAAATATTTTCACCATGACTTTCTGCAGTCAGTGTGAGTCTATCACCACTCATACTATCCTCCTTTGCAAGTCTCAAACCTCAGCTCTTCATGTCAAGCTTTAAAATTGAGAGAAAGTCTTTGAAAATCTATAAAACTCTGGTTCCACACTTTCTCTTACCATTACCTGTGGTCCCGCACCCCTTGGTCATGTTACCTGCGGACATGCCCGCTCTGTCTCTAAAGGAGTGGGTGCGGACCCCTATGAAAGTAAAAAAGGCGCAAGTTTATTCTTAAAAACTCACTTTGGCTTAATTTTGGATGCTTCTAGAAGGAATCTTGACATGGTTGGTTTTCTCCTAGGTGGTTCATGCATCCCATCACTAAAGGAGCTAACCCCTTGATGAGAGGAGCTTATCCATTTGCAGGAGGACTCTATCCCTTTGAAGGTGGACCTGGTAACTTCCCTCCTCTACTCTATAAATTGAGGCATTGGGCTGGTTTCTAGGGAGGTTGAAAGCTGAACATTTTTTAGGGTAAATGTTGTTGGAATTTAGACTTCCTAATTGAGCTTGAGAGGAGAGATTACATACCTTTTGGCTTCTTTGGGAAGAGAGTGAAACTTGTCAAAGTAGAGGAGATTCTTACTGGACCCTGGGAGGAGCTTGTACAGCATCAAGGCACCAAGGTTGTAAATTTCTTCTTTGTTTAAAGTTAATACAATCAGATTCATTTTTCTCAATAAATTGTCTTTTATGGTTTATTTCATGAATTCCTTGATCATCATGATAAATATGGTTTATTATATTGGCTTTTCAGGTGTTATTTGATATGTGTGCCTATTTGTGTTTGCAGATTCTTAAAAAGGGAACTCATTGGACAAATGGAGCGTGGCTTCCACAAACTAGCACTAGACCTAAGGTAGGCCTAAAACATCTATTAACCTTTATTTATAAATCACATATTTAGAGAAAGATAGAATTTGTTTGGTTTGCTTCTCGCTAGATATACATAGATACTAGGGAGATCGGTCTTGTCCACAAGAATGATTTATCCACCTGACACTAATATTTGGCCTTGAGCTTGCTTATGAGTTGGAGATTGAATTTGCTGAGTGTTGGGATTGTTACTAAGAGAATAAGCATTGTAATGTCATCTTGATTTTTCTGATTAATACAAAACAGATAGTGGGGTTTTGAGTTGTTTCTTTCCTCGGATATTTATTGTGTTATGTGGCCTAGATTATCTTCCTCTATTGATTATTGTTTTCTCGATGTTTATGGGCTTCCACTGTAAAGAGTAGAAGTAGATTCTCATCTTTTGCTTTAGAAAATTGCATTTACGAATCTACAGCATTTTCTACATGGTATCAGAGCAAGATTGTTTTTTGGGCTGAGAGATTGAAGGGAAGGTATGAGAATTTTTGTACAAAAGTTTTAGAAACAAATTGCAGATCTAGATTCCTTGAGAAAATATACCTAAATTCAAAAAAAATATTAGCTGAATCGAAATTCAGATGAGGGGGATATCATTGATTCAAAATCAGCTCTCTAGAGGGGATTTCGAAGTTTTGAGTTTCTGGGTTACAGGTGAAAGTCGAATTTTCATACATACTTCAGGATCGGCAGATGGCATTCCATAGGTTGAGGTTTGAGTAAGCCTTGGAAGGAAGCTCAAATTTCATAACCTGGAGGGATAGGATGGAGGCTATGCTAGAGGACAATGGCTTGAAGGAATTTGTTGAACAAGCAATTCCTAAGCCAAAAACTACTGATGCACAGAACTTAGCCAAGTGGAAGAACTGGGTGGAAAAGGCAAGGTGGATAATACTTGAGGGAGTTTGAGATCATATTGTCTCAAGTCTCCATGGAAAGGAAACCCTGCATGCTATGTGGAAAACATTGATGGGCTTGTATCAGAATAGCAATGATCAAAAGAAGTTGGCACTCAAGGATGAACTTCATAAAATCAAGATGGAGAAAGGCGAGAGAATTCCAAAGTACATGACCAAGTTCACTCAATCTCGGGATGAAATTGGAAGTGTTGGAATTACGATTTCCGAAGAGGATATGGTGAGCCTTGCTCTTCTTGGACTTTCAAAGAGTTGGCATAGTTATCAGGACTCTCTTGATGGTTGGGAGAAGCTGCCAGATTGGGAACAACTATGGTTAGATTTGATGCAAGATGAGATGAGGAGGAACACCAAGGATGGCTCCTCATCAAAGACTAATGATGAAGAGAAATGTGCCTTAGAGATTAAGGTGAGGAAGGGGAAAGGTACAATTTCTCGTTGCAAATCATATTCTTGTCATGGAGCTAAGAAGAAGGACATGACGAAAGTTAAATGCTTTCATTGTCATAAGATAGGTCACTTTACTACAAATTCTCCATTGAAGAAGTCCAAGGAGAATTCCTCAGGAGGAGCGGCGGGTGAGGCTTTGGCCTCCTAATTCAAATTGTACTTTTCCCTCATTGCATGCATGGTGTCTTCAATGATGGGAAGTGTCTAGTACTTAGATAGTGGAGCTTATTTCCAAATGACTAGTGACAAAGAGTTATTCAGTGAACTAGAGGAGAAATATCTCAAAATTCATATCGAGATGGGTTAGGACGATAAGTATAGTGTTACTGGTGTGGGAACTATTACGTTTTAGAGGGCACATGTGGCTCCACACACCTTGAAGAATGTTATGAATGTACTCGGACTGGCATAGAATTTGGTATTAGTTGCCATGCTTGAGGATAGAGGCTATGATGTGATCTTTTCAAAAGGAAAGGTGTTCCTTTGACACATAGCTGCGGGTCAAGTAAAGAAGATAAGGATTCGAACTGAGAATCTCTATAAGATAGAGGTATAGGATTGTGTTGCTTTGAGTTCAAAAGTAGAAAAGATGTTGATCCTACACATCAACGAGTTGTGGCACATGCGATTGGGCCACTTGCATCATGGGGCTTTGAAGATATTGTAGAAAATCTCTACCAGTCTTCCCAAAGGTATGCTTGAGCAAGTTGATACATGCAAGAGTTGTACTTTGCAAAAATACACCAAGTCTTCCTTTGGAGGTAGAGACAGTCGAGTAGAGTCTATTATGGAGAGATTCCATCTAGATTTGTGTGGACCATTCTCAACAGCATCCATGGCCAAACACAAGTATTATGTTATATTTGTTGATGACTATTCTCGTAAATGCTAGGTATTTTTTATGCAGAAAAAGGATCAAACTTTCACAAAGTTTTGTGAGTTCAAAGAATTGGTAGAGAAAGAGTCTGGAAAGAAGGTTAAATCTCTACAGAGTGATAACAGTGGTGAGTATGTCTCCAATGAGTTTAAGGACTTATTTGCAGTGGAAGGGATTAAATGAGAGTTGACGGCACCCCATAACCCTCAACAGAATGGGGTTGTCGAGAGGAAGAATGGGAGTATAGTAGGGGAAGTAAGGGTGATGTTACATGCTCAAGGCTTACCACCACACTGGTGGATTTAGGCATGCAACACAGTGGTTTATTTTCAAAACCATAGCCCACATCAGATATTTGACATGAAGACACCAGAGGAGGCTTATTCTTGTAGGAGGCCAAATGTTGGTCACTTCAGAATGTTTGGTTCATTGGTTTATTTCCATGTGACCAAAGATGCACAGAAGAAGCTTGAGCCAACAATAGAGTTGGGGATCTTTGTGGGGTACACTGATACACCCCACAACTATCAGGTGTACATGCCGATGAGTCAGATGATAGTGGTTCACAGGGATATCAACTTTGATGAGGAGAAGGCCATGCAAGTATCCCTTGAGAGAGAGCTTGAGCTACATGTGGATGAGGAGATTTTATCTCCTAAGGTTGAGGGGCCTCAGATTGATGTGGAGTAGCCAGATTTAGAGGTTCAGAGAGTGGAGACATCCACTCAGGTAGAATCTTCCAGAGAGGGAAGAAATCACACTAGAGAGGCTGACAGATTGTTGGATGATGCACGGGAGAATGTGGTAGCACCCTCTTATTAGCATGGACAGAGGAGGTCACCAGAGAAGTGCACTAGATACATGGAACTTATGGGTGCATGTGTTGCGAGAGAGCCCTCTTGCTTTCATGAAGCAGTGTAGCAGCTGGTTTAGTTTGATGCGATGGTGGACAAGTATGACTCCATAGTTCGAAACAGTGTTTGGGATGTAGTCCCGAGACTGGAGGACCAATTAGTTGTGAGCTCCTATTGGCTTTACAAGGTAAATCAAGCTGCAGATGGTAGTGTAGAGAAGCATAAGGCCAGATTTGTGGCTCATGGCTTTTCACAGGTAGAGGGGATTGACTATGATGAGACCTTTGCTCCTGTTGCAATATACTCATCAATCAAATATATTTTTTCACGATAGGCACAAATGGGTTGGAAGATCCATCAGATGGATGTGAAGATTGCCTTCCTCAATGGCATGATTTAGGAAGAGGTGTATATAGAGCAGCCTGAAGGTTTTGAAACCTTTGACCATGAGTCGCATGTGTGACAACTCAAGAGAGCGTTTTATGAGCTGAATCAAGCACCCCATGTTTGGGACACTAGGATATATAGCTAATTCACTCAGTTGGGATTCATGAAGAGTGAAGCGAATGCGAACCTCTATCATAGAGTGGTGGAAGGTAAATTTCTGATATTTGTACTTTATGTAGATGATCTTATACTGATAGGTGATGAGAAGCTCATCAAATATTTCAAGGAGGACCTTGCAAGAGAGTTCAATATGAAGGACATGGGGCTCATGCATTACTTTCTTGGCATGGAGGTATGGTAGGGAGATGGGGATTTGTTTTTATCTCAGGGAAAGTATGCCAATGAAATACTCAAAAGATTCCGCATGGAGAGCACTAAATCCATGGCGAGTCCTCTAGCTAGTAAATGGAGGAAGGAGGATGCTACTTTAGGGGAAGTAGTGGAAGCTATTGTTTACATGCATCTTGTGGGTTCACTCATGTACTTGGTGAACACACAACTAGATATGCTTTATGTAGTTAACCAACTTAGTCAAGCGATGGTTAGGCCTACCAAGCTATATTGGAAGGCAGAAAAGAATGTATTGAGATACCTTAGAGGCGCTACTCAATTTGGGTTATGGTATAGATGTGTAGGGGGAGTGATTCTTCAAGGCTTCACTGATGCAGATTGGGTAGGGAGTCCATCTAATAGGAAGAGAACATCAGGAGGGACCTTTAGTATTGGGTCAGTGACAGTGTCTTGGTACAACATGAGACATAGATCGGTTGTGCTTAGTTCAACAGAGGTAGAGTACATGGCTGCAAGTGAGGCATCATGTGAGGCTATCTAGATGAGGAATATCCTTGTTGGTTTGTTTGGTCAGAAGATGGATCCGAAAGTGATTTATTGTGATAATAAGAGATGTATTAAACACTATTAAAGTCCAGTCTTTCATGATCGATCCAAGAATATTGATATTCGGAATTATCATCTCAGATATTATTATTGAGGTGGATCATGTTGTTAGATTACATTCCCATGGAGGAGCAAGATGCTAACATCTTGACAAAGGCATTGTCAATATGTAAATTAAAGTTTCACAGAGATAGGATTGGAGTAGTTGATAATCCCTTTCTTGTTGAGAGGGAGTGTAACTTGAGAAATGGAAACAAGAAATTCGAGTTTAACTTGTCCTTGAATTAAACCGTGACTTAAATTCAAATTCTATTCTCATAGAAACTTAAAATAGTTAAATTAAGTTTATTAAACTTACTTAACTTAGTAAATTTGAGTTGAATTCTTTTGGTAGTCATGTGTATGTTCTCCCTACTTTGTAGGAGTCCAGTGTGAGTTAATTGTGAGTTGTATAATAGAAGAATTAGTTTCATGAGTCAGTTCAGTTAAATTAGTTCTCAAAGTAATTGAGAGACCTAATAGTGAGTTAACAGTCAATGGTGACACTAATGAACTCTACCATTGCTACTCTAGTTAATTGAATATTTACTGATCAGAAACTCATGCATGTTGATTTTGAGAACGAAACAATTGAGACTAGAGTGCAAGGACAATGTACTATTTGTTTTAGAATTTTCTGAGTTGCACTGATAGTGCATGCAATCAGGCACCGATCCTTGAGGGATTGTATTACTTTTAGAGGCTTTATTTCCCTTTAAATACAAGCTATCCTTCTTAGGAATTACACATTGGAATAGAGACTTGGAGAGCTTGTGAATTGGCTAAGATTTGGCCTGGAGATTTCTAATGAGTTGGAAATTGAATTGCTTGAGTACTGGGATTATTCTTGAGAGAACAAGAATTGTAATTTCATCTTGATTTTCCGGATTAATACAAAACAAATAGTGGGGTTTTTAGCTGTGGCTTTCCCTGGATATTTATTGTGTTATGTGTCTTTGATTCTATTCCTTTATTGATTATTGTTTGCTTGATGTTTATGGGCTTCTTCTGTAAAGAGTAGAAGTAGATTCTTGTCTCTTGCTTTAGAAATTTCATTAGCTTGTGAATCTACAGGATTTTCTACATAAAAGTCTGGAGGGAAAAGAATGTCATGAATCCAACTCATTGGAAAGGGCAATGTAATTGCAGAAATAAGGTTTGTCACAAGCAGATTGATCGAGGAATGTTTTAGAAAATAACAGGGAAGGTGTACGAGAAGTGCCCTAGTGTCAAGTATGAATGGGAAATCATGCCTATATATTTGAGTACAAATAAAGGGAATTTTTTCGTGATATATGAAGTTTTGTTCCCAAGTAGTCTTACAGAAGAATTGAAAAGAAAAATCAAAGAAGTCTTTGGGTCAAGATTGCATATTAGAGAAGCAAAAGTTTTGTCAAATGTTTAGAGATTCATATTAAAATGAGGTCTCGTTTGTCTTCAAACATAGTTACATCATACATTTTATCCAGGGCCCCACTTTCTAGAGTCTAGTAAGGATTTTGTACAATTTGGTAGCAACGGGGTTCAACGTAAAGCATATTGTGAAAAACATAGCTCAGAGCAAAAGCTAAGGGCTGAAGCATTACGATGCAAAGGGGTTGAGGAATTGAAGATAATAAAACAAATGTGGGAAATGCAACAACAATCCAGGCCTATGGCAACAAAACTAAAGCATAATTTAGCTAGATTTCCTACTGAAACTAAATATGTTCTAGTTGGAGTTAACAACTCTATTGTTTAAAAACACAGTAATTCAAACCATGCTTCCTTAAAAATACAAGCTATGAAGGTGTTTGATGGTATGGAGTTTGCATAGTCAAGGAATACTAAAACGGACTGCGGTAATATATCTTTGAAGGGATGCTTAGCTATGGATGAGATGGATGCATTAATAGAAAGATATAATGTTGGCTTTAACTTGAATGTGTAAGAGATCAAGCAAAAAATTGTAACTCTGATGATGTACCAATAGAGACTATCATGAAATGTGTCAAGAAAGAACCAGAGTACTATGTGAATCCCTACACCCAGAAGGAGATGAAGTAACCAAAGAAAATTTCTTTTGTGGAAAGCCAAATTCCAAGAAAGGAACAAATGCTTTTATCTTGTCTAATACCCAAATGATCTCAAAATATTATCAATGGAAGCATCTTTCTGAGGAAAACATATCAATTACTTTTCATTATTTGAATTTTGGCAAATTTTTACATTAAAATTAAATTTTTAGGCAAAAACAAAATTTCTCGTAATGGCTCATTCAAAATCCTATGTGTAGGGTACCTGGGCACAAACTAAAGGAATATTTGGAGACTATAGGAACCAAGGATGGAGGAACACCTATTTGTTCACCCAGAATCATCTATAATAGGCCCGATCAACACTAATCAAACTTGACCAGTCACACGAGAAATCCCCTGATTCAGGGGCAGTTTTGAGATTTTGTGGGATTTGTCCATATTTTGTACATCAAAAAGGATGAGTTCAACCTATGAGATGTAATAGGACTCATTTTATGTAGTTACAACAAATATAACAATTCTTGTTATACTTTTAGTCTATTTAAGCAAGGCTACCAACAATTATGGAGGATACATTATGATTACTATTTCCTTAATATAATTTGAGACAAAGACTTCCTTTATGCTTTGTTATGCATACATTCTTGTGTGATGTGAATGGTGATTTGATGTAGCTCATTATCTTAAGGCGTACAAGGAAAAGTTGGAGGGCCCCCATATTGAGCTAAGTACACTATATTTTTTATTGATGTGCATAATTGTGAATATGTTAGTATCTTAATTTTTTGTATATTTATATTGTAATCTCTTGTGAATATTTTTTGTATAAACTCATTAGTATGTCATGGCCATTCACATATTGGAATTTATTTCTTTTCAGTGATTAGCTTGAATAAGGAAGGTGTTGAAGCCTCGAAAATTGTTGCAACAACATGGGGGAAAGCCACCCAGTCGGGGACTTGAATACCGTCCCTTATCCGTTTCGATTAGTGGCTCCCACTGGGTATAATCAGACTAGTTTCCCAATAAAAATGTGACAGGATGGATATGGTTTTTATTACCAAAAACTAAGTGGTAAATGGGGTGGTTTTCAATTGAAATACATGTATATTTAACGTATATATTTATTACCCAAGATTTCACTTATACTTATGTGATCTACAATGATTATCTCTAGTGTATGACAATGAAGACTAATAAAACACTAACAGAAATGAAAATATTTTGAAATAATTATTTTGATTAAATAGTTAATCAAAATGATTGATAAACATATATCGCATCAATTATCATTCAAACACTTGCTCATCTATGTATTAAAGATAATAGTACTAGTATGTTCAGAAGTGAATGAATACAGAACTGCATGAAAAGAGATACATATGACAAACAATATAAAGAGAAATGTCCATCAATTCATAAACAAATAAGTACACAATGATAGAAATACCCGATGCATATAACTCTTCTCATAAAGTAAATAGCTCTAGTCAAGTCTTTTTCATTAGGACGGTTTCCAAAAGTACAAAAGTGTAAGCTTCCAAAAGCCTTCTTCACAAAACTTCAAGACTCTGATCCAGTTACTCTACTAGGATAAAATTTAAAAGTATAGAAGTGAAATCTTTCAAAGGGATTCTTTATAAAATGGGGACCTCATCTTCTAAGACATGAAAGGATTTATATAATAAAAATAAAGTACAAAAGTAGATATTACATGAAATTTTTGAGGAGGTTTAAGCAACTCTCCTTAAAATAAGTGACATAAATACAGAAATAGAAATTGTTGAAATGGCAAGCTCCAGCATGTAATGGTGTCTAAGCTTTCATTCATTTTCTAAGCTTATAGATATTCATCTTCACCCTGACTTCAGGAGGCTGACCTGTCCTCATGCGCAACTATCTTATATACAATGCATCTAAAATAGTAGGAAGCATGTGGGTAGATGAGTCAGCAAGGCAGCATAGCATTAGCCATTGACTATGTGGCTTCACCATATATCTCCAATATACTTCCTAGTCAATTTTTGTATGATATTTAATTGCCTCTCATCTTGCTCTAGAAGTTTCTTGCCATTGTGTTTCTGGGGCTCTGATATCGGGGAGACTCCTAGGTGGGCATTCCTGTATCAAATTAGCATTGTGAAAATTATCATTGATGGTTTCAATGATATTATTTACAACATCAGTCACTCTTAAAATTTTTGTTTCTGCGATTCTTCTGTCTTGGGAAGATCTGCTACTCTTCCCTCTGGAGTATCTTGCCATGTTATGTATCCTGAAATCTTATCATCAATATCATTAAAAGTGATCCTTAGATTGAATGCTTGATTCATTAATGAATCACTTGTCTTGCACATTGGATTTATGAGAGATAGCTTTTGACAAAATTTCTCATGTTTCCTTGATAATAAAGAATTGAGTTTTAATTCTTCTTTTATAAAATTCTCAACCTTAGGATTATCTTTAAACTAATCCATAGAAAAATGGGGTTGTTGTATTTGAATATCTTTGGCACTTGTGTCTGTTTGATAATGGAGGTTCAATTGGTCAAAGCTCTATTGTAATTGGGTAATTTGTGCCTTCATTTTATGGTTGTCACTCTGTCTCTCTTCTGCCAACTTCTACTCTAGTTGTTGTATTCTTTCTTCTTTCTCCCTTACCAGTTGTTTGACTTCCATTTCTTTGTCAATAGTAGTAGATACATAAGCACTTGCAGACTATGATAGTTTTGTTAATTTTTCTGAAGGATCCATGGGGGTATCTTTCCATACTACATCCATGGGTTCGTTACCAGGAATCATTGTGGATGATGCTTCTCCTTTCCTCCTTTTCCTCTGCCTTTTTACTACAACCCGATGCTTCACACTGTAAAAGACATCAAGAGGAGGAATTTCCTCCACTTTGAGAATGATTTCGGTTGAAGGGAAGGCCAATATGATCTCAAATTCTTTTGTGGCGATAGCTTTTCCAGTAACCCTTATAGTGAGCAAGCTTTGCTAATGTTTTTGGGTGTGTTGAATGTTGTTTCTATTTCAACATCCTTTTCCCCTTATTGTCCTCTTAGTTGTTGGTCAAATTGTTTCCATGCCTCATCCAGTTGATTTTTTAGAGCGGATTCAGGATTCATCTGTATGCACTTTAGTGTTAACATACTCCACTTATTTCTCCTTTGAGACATTTTCAGATTCCTTCTCAGTGTCCTTTTCTATTCTCTTCACTGGGATGTTCTCGGGACTGTGCTCTAAGTTGTGCTCTGAATCATGCTCTGAACTATGTTTTGAGCCTTGTGCTGATTTATGCCCTGCAATCTACTCGAAACCTTGTTTTGATTTCTTCTTTGACATAGTTTCAAGCCCTTCTTTGAATCTTGATCTGAACCCTACTCCTATTGAACAATTGGCTAAGGGATCTTTAATAGATCCAAAGGGACTTTTTGTAGCCTTTTCCTCCTCTACTAGTGGAATTGAGCTAGATTTTGTGGATCCAATCTCAAAGTAGCCGAATGTTGCAATTGTGAAAACATCTCAGAAGACTCAAATAGGTCGTCAAAATCATCATCCTCATGGCTGAATTGTCTAATTTTCACTTGGGTAGTGAAGTTTTGTGCAACCTTATTAGGGTCAAACTGTCTACCAGGAATGGTGGCAAGTTTTAAACATGTAATGTCATTGATTTCAAGTGTAGTATGCTTGAAATCATGTAATGCATAAACACCGCATTGGAGGGGAAAGGAAGGCCAAAGAGACTTTTTAGATTCTTTTAGGGTCTTAGTTATCCCATCCCCTACAGTTTGGTATGCAATTTCTCTAGCCAACAGTTTATCTAGTACATACCATGGGAGGACATGGGGAGGTGTTATGCTTCCATAGACTCGGACATAAGTAAACAGTTCTTCCCCAAACCACCTACCTATCGATATAAAATCAATCTTGGCATCATCAGATAATCATGGGGTGCTCTTGTCAAAAAAATCTTGGTGGATTGGTAGCATAATTCCTTGGCAGATTTTGTAGAAATGGGTTTGGAAATTGGATTCCCACAAGATTTTATGATATATATGAATAGGGGTATGATCTTGTTAGATCCCTATGCTACTAGTGTAACCACTAATTGTTATTATTGCAACCCCCTTATTGTATTATTGTGCCCATATAGTCCCCATGTTCTTATTATCATGCCCCATAGAAGTCCACTATTGTTATTGTTGTGCCCCTACAATATTATTGTTATGTAGGCTCTGATTGTATTAGGACCCCCTAGACTCCTATATATAGAATGGAGGTATTGTCATTTGTATCATCCAAGAATTGTTCATTTGTGTAATGTAAAGGAGGTTTCCCCCTCTAAGAGGCTTATTTTTAAGTCGTTGATCAATCTTTTCTATCTTTTCGTGAGTTGGTTTCATAACATTTGGTATCAGAACTTTGGATTCTAGGGTTTCGCTGCTCCAAATAGACCATCATGGAATTTTCAATATAACTTTTTCTCTACGAAGTTTCGAAAGATAAAAGAATCCTATTATCTCTAAAATCGTTAGGAACCTTGAGTCCAAATTTCATATCTTGTCTCGCTATATTTTCAGATATATGATCTGAGGAGATCAGGTTTTTGTAAGCTCTAGAATTCCATCGCAAACAGGTCATTGTGGAATGTTCATTATAAAAAAAAATCTGCGAAGGTTCAAACATTGAAATTAAAACCCATTTGAGCTGAAATCGTGCTAAAGCTCGGTCACAAATTTCAAATATTGTTTCACTATAGTTTCGAAGATATGGTCCAAGACATTGAGGGTTTGTGTGGACTCCCGAATTACATTCCAAACAGGTGACCTTAGGAAAATTGTCATAACTTTCTCTCTTAGCATCAGATTGAAATTTCATAATAAGTTATAGAAAGAGGAAGAACTGTACGTTTCTGTGAATTTTTTTAAAGGTCGAAGGTCGAAAAAGTGACACGTGGCAGGTCGTACAAGTTTGCTCTACTAAACTAGTCTATAATTAGGTCATCGTAGGAGATTTGGGATAACTCTTTATTGATGAATCCAATATTGATCATACTGGTGGGGTCAAAAAGAGGACCCATAGGTCTATCACAGGACAAAAGTTCAGAACTTGAAGATATGAAATTAAAGAGTTACAGTCGTTTAAATATCGAGCTCCTAAACGCAAGAAAATAAATGACTCAAATTAAGAAAATAGAAACACCTAGTAAGAAAAATTAGATGGATGATTTGAAGAATGTGATCGAAGCTAAGATAAATAGTTTTATATGTACCATGGAAGATAATATCGATGGTCTAGAAGTATATTTGAAGAAAGGCATGGAAGATTTGAAGAGAGACAGGGAAGGTTTGAAGGAAAGTGGGACAAAACTGCTATAAGAAAGGCCTCCTAATGATGAAAAGGTAGTAGAGGAAACTCATGACGAAAAAAAATTGTTAATAATGATTTCATAGAATATAACATTGGATTGAAGACCCACCATATTCCAAAGATTGATATGAGGAAGTTTTATGGAAAGGATCCCAGAACATGGATACTACAGATGGAGAAATATTTTGATCTACATGATGTGCAATTGTTACAAAAGGTACGTATTGCATCTTTATATTTAGAACTGAAACAATTTTTACGGTATAAAGGGCTTTTTTCTCGTAAACCACTTGTCACTTGGTCAATTTCCACAGAGGAAATGATAACACATTATGAGGATACAAAGAGAAACACCTTCTTTAGCCAATTGATAAATCTCAAACAAAAGGGTTCAATGGCAGAGCACATTGAGGACTTCCAAAAATTGAATATAAGGGTAAATGATATTCTAGAGAAGTAGAGGATTGATGTCTTCATAGGTGCTTTAAAGGATAACATTCAACATGAGGTTTGTCTTTTGGAGCGTGATTCATTGGAGAAGGCATTTAGGTTGGCAACAAAAATGGAAAGAAAAATTATGGCAACAAGGAAGCCTACCACTCACAACTGTAAAGATGGAAGTATTGCTTCTAATAGAAAATACACTAAAGGTCATAAGTGTGCTGAGAATAAATCAATTTACATAGATGGGGAAGAGGAGCAAGAAAAGGAACAAGAAACGTCAAAATAAGAGGATATACACTGGGAAACAATCACAGAGAAAGAAGAAATGAATATGACCATATCTTGTAATGCATTGAAAAGAATTAATGCACCTCCAAATCTCAAGATATAAGGGCATATAAAGAATAAAAAGGTAATAGTGTTGATTGATTCAGGTAGTAACCATAATTTTATTCATTGTAAGATAGCCAAGGAATTAAATTGCTTCCTGTATCCAGCACCAGAGTGTCAAGTAATGGTTGCAAATGGAGGAATCATTAAATTGATCTAGAAGTGCCATAATATCAAGCTATCCATGGGATAAGGTGTCTTGAATAGTCCAATCCTTTCCATTCCAATGTGTGGTTCAGATGTTGTACTAGGAGTCCAATGGATACAATCTTTGGCTACGATAGCTTTTAATTTTCAAGAACTTTTCTTGAAATTTTTTTGGGAAGGAAAGGAAGTTGAATTAAGGGGTATCAAAGAGAAACCAGGAAAGATAATCAACTCTAACAGCATGACAAAGCTTCTAAAGAAAGAGCAATGGGGCATAATTTCACAATTATGTTCACTAGAGGTTCCCACATCGAAATCATCTATTTCTCCAAATATACAAAACATTTTGGACAATCATTCCAAGGTATTTGATACTCCCAAAGGCCTCCCACCTATTCATGATCATGATCATGCTATTCATTTGATTCCAGGAAGTGTTCCCCCAAACATCAGGCCTTATAGATATCCATATGCCCAAAAGAGTGAAACTGGACATATGGTTGCAGAAATGCTAGAGGTTGGTATAATTCAACCTAGTCAAAGTTATTTCTCTTCTCCAGTGGTATTGGTAGACAAGAAGAATGGATCATGGGGCATGTGTCCAGATTATAGGGAACTCAACAGGCTTACTATTAAAGATAAATTTACCATTCCTATCATTGATGAATTATTGGATGAATCACATGGATCAATTTACTTCACCAAGTTGGATCTTCATTCAGGATATCATCAAATTAGAATGAAGACTAAAGACATTCCAAAAACAACATTTGGAACTCATGAGGGTCATTATGAATTTTTGGTCATGCCTTTTGGCCTTACCAATGCACCTTCTACATTTCAAGGTTTGATGAATTCTGTTTTCAAACCCTTCCTTAGAAAATTTGTGTTAGTATTTTTTGATGATATACTAATCTACAACAAGTCTTGGTAGGATCATGTTCAACATGTTGACAGGGTGCTCAAACTATTGGAGGAGAAACAATTATATGAAAAAAGCTCCAAATGTTTCTTTGTAGTATAAGAGGTGGAATATTTGGGTACTCAGTTAGCTCATAGCTCATCCAATCCTTTCCATTCCAATGTGTGGTTCAGATGTTGTACTAGGAGTCCAATGGATACAATCTTTGGCTACGATAGCTTTTAATTTTTCAAGAACTTTTCTTGAATTTTTTTTGGGAAGGAAAGGAAGTTGAATTAAGGGGTATCAAAGGGAAACCAGGAAAGATAATCAACTCTAACAGCATGACAAAGCATCTAAAGAAAGAGCAACAGGGCATAATTTCACAATTATGTTCACTAGAGGTTCCCACATCGAAATCATCTATTTCTCCAAATATCCAAAACATTTTGGACAATCATTCCAAGGTATTTGATACTCCCAAAGGCCTCCCACCTATTCATGATCATGATCATGCTATTCATTTGATTCCAGGAAGTGTTCCCCCAAACATCAGGCCTTATAGATATCCATATGCCCAAAAGAGTGAAACTGAACATATGGTTGCAGAAATGCTAGAGGTTGGTATAATTTAACCTAGTCAAAGTTATTTCTCTTCTCCAATGGTATTGGTAGACAAGAAGAATGGATCATGGGGCATGTGTCCAGATTATAGGGAACTCAACAGGCTTACTATTAAAGATAAATTTACCATTCCTATCATTGATGAATTATTGGATGAATCACATGGATCAATTTACTTCACCAAGTTGGATCTTCATTCAGGATATCATCAAATTAGAATGAAGACTAAAGACATTCCAAAAACAACATTTGGAACTCATGAGGGTCATTATGAATTTTTGGTCATGCCTTTTGGCCTTACCAATGCACCTTCTACATTTCAAGGTTTGATGAATTCCATTTTCAAACCCTTCCTTAGAAAATTTGTGTTAGTATTTTTTTATGATATACTAATCTACAACAAGTCTTGGTAGGATCATGTTCAACATGTTGACAGGGTGCTCAAACTATTGGAGGAGAAACAATTATATGAAAAAAGCTCCAAATGTTTCTTTGTAGTATAAGAGGTGGAATATTTGGGTACGCAGTTAGCTCATAGCTCATCTTATCATCCTTAATTTGATGGGAAAACTGAGATAATTGACAAATGTTTCGAAGAATATCTTTGTTTCTTTGTATATGATAAACAGACATAATGGGTCAAGTGGTTGCCTCTAGCTAAATGGTGGTATAACACTTCCTTCCATATTGCAGCAAAAATGACCCCATTTATGGCACTTTATGGATATCATCCACTATCCATCACATCATATTTAAAACAAAATTCTAAGGTTCAAGTAGTGGAATATCACATCGAGCATCAACATCAAGTTCTCAAACTCTTAAAGGATAACCTCACTTTCGCACAAAATAGAATGAAACATTAGGCAGATCAACATCGCAGTGAAAGAATTCTTCATGTAGGTGATTGGGTATTTCTACGACTACAAAATTACAAACAAATGTCCCTCAAGCAAGCTAAGAAGGATAATAAATTATCACCAAAGTATTATGGTTTGTACAAGATGTTACAAAATATTGGTACTATGGAATACAAATTGGAGCTTCCTGCATTTTCCCAAGTGCACCTAATTTTCCATGTTTCATGCTTAGAGAAGGTTACAGGTGAGATGATCCCAGTTCAAGCAATATTTCCAGAACTTGATGAGGAAGGAAAAATCATATTGGAACCAGATGCAGTCATAAAAACAAGAAATCTACAGCTATGGAATTGATCAATTTTAGAGTATCTAATTAAGTGGAAGAGCTTACCTGCTGAAGATTCCACATGGGAGGATGAGAATTTTATACAGAAGCATCCAAAACTACTCAAGTGCTGAGGGCAAAATTTTTTGAAGGAGAGGGGCATGTTAGGTCCCTATACTACTAGTGTAACCCCTTGTTATTATTAGTGCAATCCCCTTATTGTATTATTGTGCCCATATAGTACCCATGTTGTTATTATTATGCCCCATAGAAACCCACTATTATTATTTTTGTGACCCTATAATATTATTTTTATGTAGGCTCTGATTATATTAGGACCCCTTAGACTCCTATATATAGAACGAAGGTCTTGTCATTTGTATCATCCAAGAATTATTTACTTGTATAATGTAAAGGAGGTTTCCCCCTTGAAGAGGCTGATTTTTAAGTCGTTGATCTATCTTCTCCAAATTTTTGTGAGTTGGTTTCATAACAGATCTTGAATAGTCCATTTCTACCCCATAGTTGGGAAACTGGTAGTGAAACAGACTGCATCCATAATGTAGGCACTCATAAAAGTGGTGGGACTATTCTAGAGGTGCATATTGGTGTTTTCCAAATTCCCAAATTTGGAAGGCAAGTTTGTTAGAGAAGATAGTGCCTCGATCCATTATAAAAGAATTTATTGTTGCATCAATTAGGAGAACCCACTGAATAGAGAACTTGGTTGTATTGGCATATCCAAACAATTTACAGATCATAGTTGCAATATAAGAGTAGGGAGAAGAGAGAGATGATATAGAATACATACCTGATTTCTCATCTTTGTGCTTGTTTTAATTGGACCTCCATTGCTTAATTAGGTCTAATGGTTCATCATTCTCAGCTGCGAAATGCTCAAGGAAGGCTTTATCATACACCTTTTGTGTGTCTGGTATATGATACATTCTCTTCAAGTCTTCTATTGTGAAGGACTTGCTAACTGTTTTCCTTGAAGTCTGTAATGTTCGGTCAGAAATGTTAATATTGTCTAGTATCCATTTTACCATATCGATGTAAGGTAAAACCTTGGGTCTAGCAGCACTTCTGTGAAGGAAAGAACTTGCAGCTTCAAAGTGGGAGGATTTAGAAGAGGTAGTAGCGTCTGTTGTTTCTTCTCTTTGAATTATCGTAGGACCCTCGCTATCCAGCAATTAGTAGATGGTTTCCCATGGGGAAGTACTGTTGTCGATAGTGCATGCTGGGTCTGAGAATAGTGGGGGAATTTATGTTACATCAGATGTAGAATATTGTGTGGATTCCATGAATTTATTTCCTTTCTTCGACTTAGTCAACCTGTTACACAATTCTTTCTCGAGAGAAACCTACAAATTGAGAACAAAGAGGAATGAAGAGTAATAGGAGTTAAATGCGCAAGCATACAAACACACAAGGACTTGCAATGATAGGAAGGGAAGTTTAAATGTGAATCAATCTAAATAGGTTATCAAATATCCTTGGGATTTGAAATCATAAGTACCATTAGAATCCTTTAATAACTGAAATCATGGCTTCGCGTGGTTATTTATTATCCATTAATATATTGCATTACAAAAAACTTTTCAAACGGTAAATAAAAAGTATTTTCAAGTAATCCACTAACATGTGATAGCGATATCACTGTATCAGTTTATTAAGTATGAGAGATGTATGATTGTGATAGTCGCAATATCGCAATATCGCAAATAGAGGTTTTGGGAGTAGCGGAGAATG
Organism: Pinus tabuliformis; assembly: GCA_031772625.1. Classification (NCBI taxonomy): domain Eukaryota; kingdom Viridiplantae; phylum Streptophyta; class Pinopsida; order Pinales; family Pinaceae; genus Pinus; species Pinus tabuliformis. Next base: position 313,721,891 of record CM062820.1, on the reverse strand, counting down.
GATATGGCCAAAAGATTTGAGCGATTGCGAAATTGCGAGAAGTGACGTGGCATTGTAGTAGGCCCATGGGTTTATTATTAAGCACAACTTTTGTTTTTAGCTTTATGATTTTCCTTAGTGGCTGTCTTTAAGAAATAACTTTATCGAAATTGGGGGAGTTTGGAATGATACAAGTGGGGAGAATGTTGATACTCTTGTGATTTATCTGGACGCGATGTTTTGAGAGAGTGTGTTTTTATTGTTTTTTCAGGTTCAGTAGCTTGTCACATTTCACGATAGGGATGTTCCTTGGTCGTATGATATATAAATTTTTTTATAAGATTGCGATGCAGGGAATTTCCACCGTGAAGGAATTTCATCAATACTTAAGCTTTTTAAGGAATAGATATGCTTGGTTCTCGGGGGCTATCCTTTATCGCATCACAAGTTTTGAAAGGGTAAAAACAAAGTGTTGTTTCTTTGAGATTTTGCGATGTGCAATATCGTTGGGATTTTCCTTAAGGTAGGCTTTATTCAAGTTGGTTGGGGCTAACTGAATATGTTTTCCTATGTTTTTCAATTTTTTTAGGGTCCCTACTTATTCATACAATAATCTCCTAGGATATTTATATATAAATAAATGGGGGGTTGTTGCATAGCACAACAATTGGCAATTCACTAGAAGAACCAGTTATCTCTGATCTATAATGATGAAATTTTCAAAACTTTTTGAAATAAAAATAATTCAGGAAAGGAAAAAAAAATCGAAATATTTAGATAAGTAACATTACTCTTAACATCCCTCCCGGACGCGGGTGATCAATGAGTTTGGCAGTTCTAAGGTGGTTCTTCACATGGGCAGGTGTCATCCCATGCGCGCCACCCAGTACCCCACAACATGTTTTAGCTGGTCGCATGCAGGATCTTTAATGTAGGTTTTAACTCCGATCTTGTCCGCCTTAATACGCCTCCTGGTAACCTGAGCGATGGAGCTACATAACCCTGGAGCTCCTGCCACCTTTTTGCATTCCTTTGCAGTCATTTGGCATACCACTGAAACATCGGCGCACTCCTCTGTGGTGTGGGGGATTGCTCAGGGGCATTCTTTCTCTGCGCCCAATTTAGACATTGTTCCAAGCCTGCGAGTGGTTTATAAGCATTGCACGCCAAATTCTGCAGCCTCCGTCCTGGTTAATTTCTCCTCTCCGGGTATCTGCACATTGGTTCATCCTATGAATCCGGCAATGCGGCAAGAGCGGCTTAGAATGAGCAGCAGATGAGGAGGCTCTCGCGGTCGGGCCACCACTCAGAGGTCTGTGTTGTAGGGAAAAGTATCCGATTCGGATGACCCTATCCCACTCTAAGGGTGATAGTACCTCAGCAACAACTGTAAAGAAAACTACTTAAGGTTTACTTCTTTATGAAAGCAAGAGAGAATGAAGAAATGCACTAACCGTTGCCTTGCGCTTAATGTCGAATCCAAACTCTTCTCTTTGCTTGCTTGCTCCCAGCTCCTTGCTCTTTTACCGGCCCAGCTACAATGAGATCCTGTAAAATAACAAAGAAGGAAACTACAAGAAGCATGCAATCATAACTGATTCAAGGATTAGCATAAATCAAATATACAATTATCACAACACATCATTGAAACAAATGTATATAGAAGAACCTCAATAGCTTTTTATTAATAGAAGAAGTAAAGTTCTGAGAGTGTTACAACCATTGAAGGCCCCAATCCAGCAACACCTCCCAGCAGAAAGAATTTCTCCTCTTCACCTCCTTCAAGCAATCACCCAATAGTTCTCTAGTGAAACCAACAGCATATCATTACTTTGCACAAAATTCCAGCCTCCTGAGCTCATAGGAGAGAGCTCAATATATAGATGAATTGAGAAAGGATGAGTCAGCTTGCAACTAATGTGTAGCTGCCTTGTGTCCTCTCTCTCTTCAGTTGATCTTCAGTTCTTGAGTCCACTTGGAGAACTTTGCTTCCACTTGGAGAAACAGAGCCTTTGACTCATCACAAGGCGAAATCCCTGATCCAAGTGTCATTTTTGGAAGATTCCAGAGCAATGACTCAGTGTGCCACATGTCCAAACTCGCTCAACGCAGGTGGCCTTTGTTCTACCTGCTTTGCAACGCAGGTACACCATGGAGAAGTTGTGTTTCAGCGCAGAAGCCTAGTGGAGCACCTGCTTTGATTTCAGGATTGCTTGTTTTTGAGTATTTTCAGGTGGAGAACTGATCTGAGAGCTATTGGTTTGTTGACCTTGTTCCTCTAGGGGTAAGAACATCATGTTTAGGGAACTTTGGATCCCTTGGATTATTGACAATTCATGCCTGTTGCTGTAAGGCACAAAATTGTCTATAACAGATGCCCCCTAAAGTATGAGGTCGTTTATCTGGTGAAATGCTTTATTGAGAGGATCTGAAGTTCATTCAATCTGCTGAGAAGTGTCCTGTAATAAGATACAATACAATACATTATTTTTCATACATTTTCATGATCTAGCTGAGGCGGGCATTCCCATGCTCAGCTTTATAAACACATTTTGGTACATAGAACAGACAATCGTCTGATTGTAGACTGATAATTCTCTGCTGAAATTATCATCCTTTGAGAAGGATGATCATCTGCTGCAATGATGTACATATCAAATGTCTTAATATCCTGAATATATATCGCAGCCCGGATGGATGAAACTAGATCCGGGGTCTTCAATCTCTTCCGATCTTCACTCGATGTACAAGTCGATCCATGTGAGAATTTCTTGAAGTCGAACATGGAAAGACATCGCTTGATTACCGGTCAATGATGTAAACCGTTAACAAGCACGAGAGGAATCACCGATAAGGATGATGACCCTCAAGGTACGGCAGTACAATTCACATGGTGGGAATAAAGGACTTGGCGTCGACCACCATGCAAAATCTTCTGGTCGAAGGTCATTGATGTATACCTATCGCCGGAAGTGAGAAACTTGCCATTGAGGCATGCAAGTTTCAAAGTACTGAAGGGGTTGTTCCTAGATCAACTCCTTGGATAATGAGCTGATGTCGACAAGGAGCGATCCGTCAAAGGAGGGCCTTAATGAATCCCACATCAGTGACACGGAACGGAGCTAATGATTGTGATGAGGTGAAAACAAACTGTGATGTATGATTCAGGGTGGCGGTCATGAAATGGATGAAGGACAATGTATGGCAGTGGATGGGACACGGTTGACTCTTTGCAGAACAACATCTCTTGAACATATAACGACACTGATGTGATGGATCGGTAGCATTACCCCAAATGTGGATGGTGTGGCGAGGACCATGGTTATGAGACCGGTGAATGAAACAACCCAACCCGATGTGATACGGAGGACAAAGTGTCATGTTCAAGAGCGACTTGCTACCATTAATGCTGTGAGGTTCTCCCAATTTTTCCCCAGTCATTGCTGACCAGTACCTCTTTATTTTTGTCAAGCTTGAGGAGGATAACATATGCTTGTTCTATAACCTGCCCTTCGGGCAAGCCCATCGCTATGTTTTAACGAGCCTAGCGATAGGGAAACTCGTTCTCGTCTAAAGACAAGTTTGTCGCTATTTAATCATTTTAACGAGTCTAACGACAAGGAAAACTCGGTCCTTTTCATTTTTAGAGAGTCTGAAAAGGTACGGAAAGTTAACTCCAAAATTCCTTTTTCGTCATCTAATCCCTTAAGTCCGAAAAAGTATAAAACAATACAAAAGGGATGAATTTTCGATTGCTTTAACGAGCCGAACAAAACAAGCGCTCGATCTTTTTGTGCAATAATCCCTCAGGTCCAAAAAGATTAAAATCTAGAGGAGGGATAGCTCTTCCGGTCGCTTTAACGAGCTGGAAGGCCAAAACTCGGCAAACTTTTCATATTTTACGAGTCAGTGAAAAGAGCTCAAAGAAGACTCGTCTTTCGAGGAACGAGTGATAAACAGGGATAGCAGCAGATTCCAGGTACAGGTTGGAATATTCCAATCACGGCAGTGTCACAAGGATGGCTAAGTGAAATCACTCTTCGCAGCTGTTCCTCAAAATGGGTAAACAAACATATGGAGATGAACGATTGGCCAAATGAACGGATGGAGGTGATGGCATATAAACATGACCAATGGCTTTTAATATGGCAGTCAAAGGTTACATTTACCAAGGTTATTTACCGGTTCATTTTTTCTGGGTGAGCTTGAACTGTAGGGGAAGATTGCTCACAACTTATGTTTATTTTTTAACGAGCATGAACATTGCTAAAACTGCTCGAATCTTGCGTTTATTTTTTAACGAGCATGAACTGTGTGCTAAAACTGCTCGAATATACCAGTCATAATACAAGGAACGCCTCAGGTGAGGTATTCTTATTTAAGGAGCTATACCTCACTAGCTACTCCAATTTGGCAAGTTTTGACTTTTGCCCCACATCCTTTTTTCATGCTAGTTCGGAAACGACTAATCCAAAAAGCAGATAAATAACCGCTCTTAGCTTGCACTCCAAAAGGTTTGCATGCCCCCAGGTATAAAATATAATTTCAAGGCTACCCCTCCTCCGTCCCACCTCCGTTTTTCTACTTGTCGTCTTGCTATATTTTTAACGATACTTGTCTTCTCGTTATTTTTCGGTGCCGACGGTACTTGTCTTCCCATCAGTTCACTTTTAGGTTTTGCAAGATCGCAACAGATAAAACATTGGTGTTACGGAGGGAGGTCCTCTTACTTATTATCCGAAAAATGGTTTTGTTTGCTGCCGCAAACTAAACTCTCTTTTCGGCGGTGCCTATCATTAGGTTGCTAAGGATGGTGACTACTTGTTGCAGCAATTTCATCTCTTTCTTTGGAGACTGCCCCTACTTATCCTTCAAAACATATGTTTTAATGGGTGAGGCTTGACATTCAAAGATGGTGGCTACTTGCCGCCACAAATGGATCTCCTCCCTTAGGAGAGCCTACTTTTTTAGACAAAGGGAGCGATTCTTCCGCTCACATAACTTTGACAAAAGAACTTTATTCTAGAACAACCCTCTCTTCCTTTTTCGGACGGGGTACGGACTAGTCTATTCTTCTGCGGAAATTAACTTTATACCCAAGGTTTCCTCTGCCCAAGGCAGGCCAGGGTGCATGCCCCCTGGGTCCCAGTTATATCTTACCGAATCACTCGCATTCATCGGGAAGTAGAACCGGGGGTGGAGGCATTTCTTGGGTGAATAAGCCGTTTAGGGTTGGTATTTGACTATTTGCGATGCGAGATCCCGGAAATGAAAGTTGGTCTACGAGCTTGACCATCTTTCCTTTGTGTGGAAAACACATTACTCTAAAGAGTGAGGAGACTATAGCTCCCATGCAATATATATAGTCCCGTCCAAGGAGTAGGTTATAATCCAAGGGTCCTTGGACGACCATGACATTCATATGAACTGTCTTCTTCCTCAATGTAATGGGAACATTGGGGAGAATCCCTAATGGGCGACTGGTTCCTTTATCAAAACCCGATAGATTTCTCATCTCAGGTAAAAGCGTCGGGGAACCCGGTGCTTTCCAAGCAATAGAGGAAAGGATACTCACAGACGCCCCTTCATCAATGATGGTTCCAGCCATTACCATTCTATAGATTTGGACAATGATTCTGAATGGTATACTGGCTGGTAACTGGGGTCTGCCTAGTTGATTCCAATCAAAGGATACAACTAGGTTGCTCGGTGGTGGGACCGAATACACGGCCGGATACGACCCTGACGATATTCCTTCCTACGATAAAGGAATGGGCGCATTGCCCTGATGCTCATCAGAGTCTGTGTTGATGAAAAGAATCTGGACGGTGTCATCCTTATTCTCTTCAGTGAGGGTGTCATTTGAAGATGAATCTTCAACGACGGTGTCATTTGAGGATGAAACCTCTGAAGGAAGAACCGTGTCAACTGCCGTTTCGACCTTTAGACTTTCGTCTGGTCTGGATTCAGCAGGTTCATTCTCAATGACCGACACTTCAGCTGACCACTTGAGCGGGCCAGCTGGATTTTCAACTATCGAGGGATTAGGCACGAGTTTTTGGTATCCAGGAGGAAGTCGTAACGGTGATACCGGACGATCTTCCAAAACTCTCTTTGCCTCATCTAAGAATGGACATCGGTGGATGGCATGATCGCCTTCACACAACATACAGGGTGATCTTGGTCTCCCTTTTCGTCCTTCACTCTCGCTAGTTGACGGATTGCAATCAACATGACTACCAGAGGTTGATGCTACCGGATTGTGCAACCTGGGGGACCAGTCCCTTAGTATCCGGGGAATACAAGGACAATCACGATGGAAGTGGGTCCCTTTGCAAATGACACATGGCGATTTAGGCCCGGTCGGTGCAGTGTGTGGATTTTTGTCAGATGTCTTTTGCTTGCCCCAAGTCGACTTCGCCATAGGCCCCTTCTGCTTCTTTTCTTTCTTCTTCTTTTCCTTCTTCTCTATGGGAGGCTAACTTTTGCCGGCTCTACCTTGTGAAGATGAAGGATCAGAGGAAGAAATGTAAGAAGTGGAAGGCTGGTGGGCAGCTCTAGACTGATCTGACTGTTGATTCGACTGCTCAGGATTTGTGGCGATTTGAACTACATTAGTTGAAAAGAGCCATACAGGTAGGCCAATTGTCAATCCTGGAAGTGACAATGTGGCCATATGAGGCGCACCAACATCTCCCCAAGAGGAGAAGGGATTGGGACTTCCACCAAGGTGACTTCCCTGGTTGGTGGGCTCCATACTTTTCAACTGAAAGATCAACGTGGGAATAAGAGGTGATTATGTTCCGTTTAAAATAAATTTTATTAACGACGCTTTAGACACAACTTTGCTTTTTCATGTTTTAAGAGTCGAGAAAAAGCTAAAGATGACTCTAGTCCCCTTCGATGTTTTAACGAGCCCGAAGTGACAAATGCTCGGATGGACTTTTTCAGTTATAGAGTTTGAAAAAGGCCAAAAGAAACTGCTCTGGAGTTCTAGGCAGAGGGTGTGCCAAACTTTTCGCGAAACCACAGAATACGTTTTACGGTACGGGTGGTCGATCTTCGTGAATGCTGTGTTCACTGCATCGCGATCAGTAGGGCGGCCGACACGGCTTCCTATGGATAAAGGCTTTGTTCCTATAGGGGTCTCCCAATATATACGCAACGGTACGTGGGAGCACAAGTCCGTATTAGTGCCACCGACTCTCAGGAGGAATCACCCACCTTCGTAGAGATCGACAGTCACTATGTTTAACGACGCCGGAACACGTCTCTACCTAGACCTCTATGTGTTTGCGTTATGTTACAAAGCGTTGTTATGTAAATTAAATTTATTTTAACGTTGATCTTGCTTAGCAGTTTGCCTTTAAGGATCACCACGAGATGTATGTAACAAATTCCTGAATGCAGTCTAAGATGAGAAGCAAACTTTTCAATCTTTCAACTTTGAAAATCTTAACTACTGAGGAGAAGAAAGGCAAATCTTTTCACACAGATCATAGAGCACACACTAATGCAAAATTTCCTAAATCAGCATGTAAACAGTCAAATGCAAAATGCACAATGCATGTATTTTCTTTTCCCTTTCTTAATGTTGATGTATTACAAAAAGAAAGTTGTTATATAACTTTGATTTCGATTTAAAGCGAAAATAAACAAGCTTGTCCAAAATCAAAAGACACCTTAAGATTTACTTGTTTAATCACTGGAAATACATGAAATCAAACCATAATGACAAAAGTAAAAAGACTAATCAATTATGGACAGCAAACAAGCTAACTCTTTAGACCAGCAAAATGCCTAACACAGGTTCAGATCTAAGAGGCCAAAGCAAGACTAGTTCACTTTCGTTATGGGAAATTGTAAATGATGTAAGAAATACAAAAGAACAAGTACAATTTTGTTATATAACAGAGGCGGAATGATGGCAAGTAAGGTTGGTTTCAGAACAGGTACAAGACTGGTAACTGGCTGCCAAATCTATAGTGAAAACAGGCAAGAAAAAGGGAGGAAACCCCAACTGCCCTAGGAAAAATTGGGCCAACGCAGGTGCTGCACAGCCAGTCTGGCTCTCAGCGCAGGTAGCCCCTTCGGGACCTGCGTTGCAAAGCAGGTAGCCTGTGTACTACCTGCTTTGGAAAACGAAAGTTGCGTTTTCTCAGTTTCCGGGTCACAATTTTCTCAAAAATGCACAGTTTTTGCTCAAATCAGAAGCAATCAGTCAAGCACACACAAAGGGATGATTAGGAGGATGAAAAGCTATCACTAAGAGCTTACAAGGATCCTTGTAGATCAGCTCTTCAAATCATGAACAGGCTCAGAAATGAGCCAGAGTAGCTGCCCTCTACTTCGCTTTTGATATAGTCAAAAGCTTTTCGATTTGGTACTCTTTTGTTCAGGAAATGAATAGCAAAATACTACAAACAATCAAACAGATACGATCCCCAGTGGAGTCGCCAGTTTGGTGTAGGGAAAAGTATCCGATTCGGATGACCCTATCCCACTCTAAGGGTGATAGTACCTCAGCAACAACTGTAAAGAAAACTACTTAAGGTTTACTTCTTTATGAAAGCAAGAGAGAATGAAGAAATGCACTAACCGTTGCCTTGCGCTTAATGTCGAATCCAAACTCTTCTCTTTGCTTGCTTGCTCCCAGCTCCTTGCTCTTTTACTGGCCCAGCTACAATGAGATCCTGTAAAATAACAAAGAAGGAAACTACAAGAAGCATGCAATCATAACTGATTCAAGGATTAGCATAAATCAAATATACAATTATCACAACACATCATTGAAACAAATGTATATAGAAGAACCTCAATAGCTTTTTATTAATAGAAGAAGTAAAGTTCTGAGAGTGTTACAACCATTGAAGGCCCTAATCCAGCAACACCTCCCAGCAGAAAGAATTTCTCCTCTTCACCTCCTTCAAGCAATCACCCAATAGTTCTCTAGTGAAACCAACAGCATATCATTACTTTGCACAAAATTCCAGCCTCCTGAGCTCATAGGAGAGAGCTCAATATATAGATGAATTGAGAAAGGATGAGTCAGCTTGCAACTGATGTGTAGCTGCCTTGTGTCCTCTCTCTCTTCAGTTGATCTTCAGTTCTTGAGTCCACTTGGAGAACTTTGCTTCCACTTGGAGAAACAGAGCCTTTGACTCATCACAAGGCGAAATCCCTGATCCAAGTGTCATTTTTGGAAGATTCCAGAGCAATGACTCAGTGTGCCACATGTCCAAACTCGCTCAACGCAGGTGGCCTTTGTTCTACCTGCTTTGCAACGCAGGTACACCATGGAGGAGTTGTGTTTCAGCGCAGAAGCCTAGTGGAGCGCCTGCTTTGATTTCAGGATTGCTTGTTTTTGAGTATTTTCAGGTGGAGAACTGATCTGAGAGCTGTTGGTTTGTTGACCTTGTTCCTCTAGGGGTAAGAACATCATGTTTAGGGAACTTTGGATCCCTTGGATTATTGACAATTCATGCCTGTTGCTGTAAGGCACAAAATTGTCTATAACAGTCTGCCCCCATTTCCCCTTCTTCCTCCGTCGAATTAGCACCTGAGCAGCACCGCCTCCATGGCAACAGAGCTGGCCGTGGCAGAGGGCATGGGAGAGGAAGCATTACAGAATGTGGACATGAGGCGCATCCTACGGTCAGGTATCGGATACCCTGCACACTTTCCAACTCCACTTTCATTGTCTCTGTTACTGTAGAGCATTATGATAATCTCAGAGGTCAGGCAGAAGTAAATCTGGAAAATCCACCAGTTCAAGGGACAGTGCCCACAATTGATTTGCAATGCCCAGTTAGTTCCTCCTTAGCTACTCAAGCAGGCCTGGCGGGTCCAAGCGAGCCTGCTCAGGGAGTCCCAACCAGCTCGGTGGTCCCACTCTCAGATTCGGAAGACTCCCTGTAATTTGGGTGCAGGGTAGAGGAAGAACCATACACCATGGTTGATGATTGATCCGGTCAGGCATTCCACTCTCGGTAGCCTCGGAAGTAGGCGTTTTACTCTGTCTTCGAATCTTGTTTTTCTGTATGTGTTCGGCTGTAGTCTGGGTCTCAAAGTCTTTGTGTCGGCAATATGGGTCAATATGTTTGTAATTCAATGTTTAAGCGGTGTTCATCATCATTATGATTGTCTGCCTCAGCATGTCTATGTTATGCACTGTTTAGAGTCTTAGGAGAAGACGCAACATAAGGAAGTCACCCAATTTTTGACTGTGTTCAATTTTGGCATGTGTAATTCTGGGCAAACTGTCAATCTCATGGCAAGATTTACAAGGCCACGACCTTGTTGTAACTCTGATGTAACTTTTGACTTTTTTGTACTATAATAGAAATAGACTGATTCAGAAAAAAAAACATTACTCTTAACATAAAGACTCACTTAATTATAATTATTTTTATATCCTATTATAGTTTAAATTACTTTTTGCCTGTATCAGTCATTAATTAGTTGTAAATATAAAGTAGAGGGAATTCTACAACTTAGCAATTTTAATATACTCATATCTCATAGGTAGAGCCACGACTGCTAGCAAGTGTTCATAGCCTCGACAGGGTTACCTATTAACCATCAATGCTTCAGAATCCCATCCATTTACGAGTGCATTCTTTATAGATAATTTCAAAAGTATATATATATATATATATATATATATATATATATATATATATATATATATATATATATATATATATATATATATATATATATATATATATATATATATATATATATATATATATATATATATAGATATAGATATATATAGATATATATAATTTTTATTTTTATTTATTTACTTTTCTTTTAACAACGTTTTATCACCTAAAAGTCATTGTCCTGGTTTGGTGACTAGAAAGTGACAATGCCATTCACTGGTTGTAATAGAACTGAGCAAGTTGGCTCGTGATGAGATGACTTGTCTTAATATTAAAATAATCACAAGCCATTACCCTAGTTTGGTATTCAATATTGGTAATGTCAGTTTATTATTTCCCTATGAAAATGGTAAGCAAGCTCGTGATGAGACCCCTTATCTTTTAAGGTTAATATATTTTTGAATTACACTCTAAAAATAGTAAAGTTAATGGATGGGGAGAATGATTGACTCCTTAAGAGTTTTGGATGAAAATTTTAGAGTTGGAGATCCTTAGCTGTAAATAGTCTTTACTTTGTTAAAGATAACCTTTCTTGACTGATAATAGAATAAAAGGATTTTATAAAGTTGAGGTTTTTAAAGAATTTACAACTTCAATGGAAAATAAAATTTCAGAGTTTTATGATACTTAGCTAATTTTCAAATGTTGTGATCATTTCCTTAAGAATTTCTACTTTCAAAGCGAAAGATCAAAAATATTTGAAGAGATTTTATTTGAAAAGCCAAAAGTAATGATATGCAACATTATTTTCCAAAATAACTAAGAAAATAAATGCAATAATGTTACAATAGAAGATATAATATTCTAAGGAAAAAAAAATCAAAATAAGCCCATTGACAAGAAGAGAATCTCTCTTTCCTGATAAATCTTGGAATATGAATGTTGATGGGCCTACTTGTTCAACAATTTGAAATGATCCAAGCCACATTTTTTGGAATTTAGTATGATTTTATTTTTCCTCATGTGCCTTGTCCCATTTAAGGATGATATCTCCAATTTGAAAAGATTTTTTGGGCACGATACTTGCATCAAAAGAAGATTTGACTAGTTGTTGATGGCAAGTATGTGTAAGTTAAGCTTTCTCTCTTTCTTCTTATAATTTAATAATTTGAGACTGTCATAGTTGTAAAGTAGAAGAAGGTGTTTCTTCAATAAATTGGACTAGGGCTAAAGAGTGAAGGGCTAGATTTGAAGGGATGATAAGTTCTTTCCCATATACTAGATTGAATGGAGAAGTGGCTATTGAGGCCTTCTTCGTTATTCAATCTTCCCATAGAGCAAATGTCAAATATTTATGCCAATTACTTTGGCTCTGATCAACAGTTCTTTTAATAATTCTTATGAGGTTCTTGTTGGTTGATTCTCCTAAACCATTTCCATGAGGGTAGTAGTTAGTAGAGTACTTAAGTTTAAAACCCCTCTTAGGAGAAAATTTAGTCATATTATTTCATGAAAAGTAATATGCATTATCAAACATAAGTGTAGCTGCTAAGACAAATATAGTAATAATGAATTGATCAATGAATTCAATGATAGCATCATATTTGGCTACCTTTAGTGGGATTGCTTCCACCCACTGAGTAAAATAGTCTATAGCTGTAAGGATATACCTATGTTGCTTTGAGGAATGAGGAAAAACCTCACCTATGATATCCAATCCCCATTTTTCAAAAGGTTTTTCAATGTTGACTGGTTGCAGAGGTAAGGTAGGTTTCCATTGGCTTCCAGCAGTAGTTTGACATATTTTTCATTTCCTCACGTACTCATGGGTATCTTTGAAAAAAGTTGTCCAATAGTACCCAACATATAGGATCTTATGTCCACCAACTAGTCCATCGTGGATTTCCTGCAAAACCTTCTGTGCTTCAGACTTTTCAAGGCATCTTAACAATTCAGAATCATAATTTCTCCTTAATAAGACATCATCAATGATTTCATATTGATTTTCTTCTAATCTTTAAGTCCTTTTGCTTGTGTGATTTAGTTTATGGGGATCATATCCATTTTCCAAATAGAAAACGAGATCAGCATATTGGAACTCTAAATCTTTTAGGCTTAGCTTTGATATGTGTACAGTACTACCTTAGTCCTCATCTGCTGGTAGGTTGGAAGCACCTGTAAGTGATCTACAAAAAGTTTGTCCTTTGGACAATTTTGGCTACTTTAATGTCAATATCATATTCTTGCAGAGTTGTTACCTAATTTTCCCTTTTCTCTCCTACTTCCCTTTGCATAAGTAATTGTCTCACTACTGAGAATGGGACTATTATTTTAGTGTGCATTTTTTAGGAGAAAAGGCCTGAAGTGCTTTACAGATTTGAAAACAGCAAAAGCTTGTTTTTCTACCTTTGAATAATTTAGTTCGACAACTTGAAAATTAGAACTAAAGAAAGAGATGGATGCTTTGATTTCTTGATCATTGAGTTTCATTAAAACAACAACATAAGATGTTTCGAAAGTGAATGTATAAAAGATGAAATGATTAGAAAAATTTGGAGTTGTTAAAGTGGGAGAATTCATAATGGCGTGTTTGATTAAATCAAAAGCTTCTATATCATTATGTCCCCACTTAAAGTTTGAATTTTTCTTAATCATGGTTTGTAATGGTAAACCTATTTGGGAAAATTCAGGGACAAATATTTTAACTAAATTTATTTGACCTTGAGAAGACTGCATAGATTTTTTACTATAGGGTAAAGAAATTTCAGCGATTTCTTTTACTTTGTGTGGATCAATATAAGTGCCCTTTTCGGATACAATAAACATGAAAATATTACCTTCATCTAGAGAAAAATAAGATTTCTTTGGATTTCATGAAATTCCATACTTTTTGCAACCTTCAAAGATCTTCTTTAAGTAATGTAAATGGCTATTTCTCTTCTTGGAATAAAAAATTATATCATCCGAATAAATGACAACATTTTTGTTTATCAGACATTTGAAGGCTAAATCCATAGCTCTTGGGAAAGTTTCCCCTACGTTAATTAAACCAAAAGGAATTTTCTGGTAGGAAAAGGTTCCCCATTTAGTCTTGAATGCAGTCTTTAATCTATCATCTAGATGAACTGGGATTTGGTTATATCCTAAAAATTCATCAAGAAAAGGCATTAGTTATGAACCAGCTATTGATTGCAATATTTTCTCCATAGTAGGTAATGGGAAATTATCCTTCTGACAAGCATTGTTAAGATTTCTAAAATCTATATAGATGCGAATGTCACCATTATTCTTCCTAACAGGTACTAAGTTTGAAACCCATTTTGAATGCCTAGCAGGAAAGATAATTTTGGCTTTAAGGAGTTTATTCAACTCAGACTTGATTTGGCTTTCTATATTGGGGTGAATTTTCCTTAACTTATATTGTACCGGTTTGTCACTGGATATCATGGGAATGGTGTGTTGTATGGTAGAGGTATCATATGTTTTGAGATCGTCATAGTTCCAAGAAAAGACACCTTTATATTTTAAAGGGTAATCTCTCATTAGGTGAGAGACCAAGTCCTAGATTGATGTTTCGAGGTTTGATATGAGTTCCAAGGTTTACTAGTTCAAACCTTAAGGTTGAACTTTGGAGTTTAGAATTAGTAACCTTCTAAAATGTGTCTTTTAGATCATAAAGATCTTCAATTTTTACCACAGATTTAGGTATGGAATTCTCATTGGACTTTTGTTTTAACTTATTATCATGCTCACTTTCATCAATTACCTAATCATCATATTACCCTTCAGATGTTAAAAAGTTTATGTTATCCTTGTCATAATTAAAGACTTGCAAATTGCTGACATTATCGGGAATGGATGGTTGAAAAATTAATTCTATGGAAAACCTATCTCGGCTGTAATCTTCTGATGGTACAAGATTTGATGCTATGTTAGCCAGAAGGTCAGCACTTGCATTTTGAAGTCTAGGGATAGGAGAGATGTTGAATGCTAAAAAATGTGAAGTAAGATCCTGGACTAATGATTGGTAATGTTTTAAATGTCCAAAGAGACAATGAATGGTGTTTCTTACTTGTTTTATAACTATTTCTTAATCTCCAAAAACTTGCAGATATTTGATATCAATGCCTCAGATTCGATTATTAGTGCATCCAAATTATAACCTACATGCTAGGATGTTTTTTCTACTTCTCAACTAATTATTATAAAATCGGCTCTTGCACCATCATTGGATTTAGGTCCATCAATATATAATGTCCAAAACAAAGTTTTATATAATTGTTTATCTACAAGATTTATACATCTTGAAGAATCTATTTGTGAAAAATTCTCAATCTGGGAAGTAACAGAGTTATCCAAAAAATGTGACTTTTGTTAATTGAAATTTCCTAAAAATGACTCAGAAGAATAGTTTCCAATGATATTATTGTTAAAAGTTGCAGGCTCATTTTCATCTTCAAAATTAGTTACTGTGTGCTTCAAATTATTTTCTCAGAAAATTGTTATTTTATTTGGCTTTCCATTGTAAGGGATCCACATGAGAGACCAGTATGTTGCAAAATAGCTGTGAAGTTTCTCAGACTAGTCTCTACTAAGAATTAAACCATAGAAATTGGGAATATCAGCAACTAGTATGTTAATTATTTTAGAAACTTTCAGATTAGAAGAGATTCTAAGGGTGACTACATTCATTTCCCCTAAGACTTCAACCTTTGTTCTATCAAGTTGCACAATGTGAGCAACAGAACTTTTGAGGTGAAACATTTAATTTAGTGCACACTGTTCTTGGCATAATGTTTGAAGAGGTCCCTAAGTCTATTAAGAAGTTGTGCATATTTTTAT
Source organism: Pinus tabuliformis (assembly GCA_031772625.1). Lineage (NCBI taxonomy): Eukaryota > Viridiplantae > Streptophyta > Pinopsida > Pinales > Pinaceae > Pinus > Pinus tabuliformis. The sequence goes on along the minus strand of CM062820.1, from coordinate 313,706,460 downwards.
CAAAGATTTCATAAGTCAAGAGGAAAGGGGGAGTATGTGAATTAGATCTATCACCAATTAAGATAGAATCCATAGTATCAACTTTATTTGATGAATCATTGGGAGGCTTACCCATTCTTGTAGAAGCTTGGGATAACACAGCAACAAGAAGAGGAGAAGCAGGAACTGCATTCAATTCTTTCAGTAATAACTTATGTTGATGTTTAAGCTTACTGAGCTCGTGAAGGGAGATATTTTCTCTAGCTTTCATCATGTCCTTGATCCGGATTTAAACAAGAATGCAACAAATTATAGAGATAACCATAAACACAGACATGCAGCAGAAATAATACTTCATTTCATTAATGTAAAATACTGAAATATGCTTACAAACAGTAATGGAAATAAACCAGCTAGGGCAATGGTAGCTTATCTCTGAGAAGAGATGTGGTGCCTACATGCCTCTGAACTGTATTACAATGAGGCTCGAAGGCCTATTTATTGTTGAGAAACAATGGAAAACCCTTAACATTCAAAAACCTAACCCTAGAAGATGAAACGCCAAATTGTGGGCCTCGTTTGGGTAAATTGGTACATCAATTTCCTGGGGTCGTAACTTTCGCATACGATCTCCGTTTGATGCATACAATAGCTCATTAGAAAGATCTATCCGAGCACTACCACTTTGGGAGGCAACATGGATCTACAACATGGGTCCATGGACCCATGTTGCCCTAGATTTCCCAAAAAACGTCGTTTAGGGCCTCAAAATGGCTCTGAAAGTTAAGGACTCGAAAAACTGCTAAAAATAGTAAACTGTGCTACGATTTAGGAAATTGAAAAAGCTAAAAGAGATAGTTGTGGGGGTCCAAATGAGATAGGTGGGTGGCCACCAAAATCCACCTGGACCATTCCTCCCCCTTTAGGAAGCAATGGTCCCCATTGCATTGAGTTCCTCCTTGAGATGAGGAAGCTTCTGCTGAGCTGGGTCTCTGGTGAGTTGTTCTGCAATCTCTGATGTGTCCAGAAATGGTGGGAAGCATGGTCGACGACGGTCCACATTGAACAATTGGTGCAAGCCAAGGAATGGAGGAACGTTGTGCTTCAAAGCATTGTTGCCAATAGCCTTGGTACTGGTGTAAGGACCATGTCGGAGTCGCCTAAGTTTTTGATGGGTTCTGGTGAGGCGTTCTCTCTACAGATGTAACCAAACTTTGTTGCCCACCTGAAACTTGTGTGGTAGCCCTGTGGGTGAGGAGAAGTTGTTCCTATGTCTTGTCATGACTGTATCCCTTTGTTGCTGCTGCTGCATGGAGGAACCCTTCGCGGGGGTCATGGATGTGATGACAATCTTCCCCTTACTTTGGGAGTGAACCAGATAGATGAATTTCCTGGTCTGGGAGATGAGCTTGCTGCCTTTCTTAGCGGTGATCAAAGATGTGGTGGTAGGTGGGGCTACCTCTGGTATCCTGTATAATGAATTATTCAAAGAAATAATGACAGCATGAGGCCTTGACTCATACACAGCATGTCGCCTCCACATGTATGGTTGGCCTTGTAATACATCACAAACATCCAGGGGTGTAAACATCACACAATACCTCGTCTGTGAAGGGCTTGATGCTGTAGGGAAGGCAGTGCTGCTGGTGAACTTTGAGATCTTGTCCTTCATGAAGCCATCCGATACTGTACGACTAGGGGTGTGGTGTAGTCGGTAGGCCCAACCGCTTCACGACCTCTGCTGAAATAAGGTTCTTTTGGCTGCCATTGTCGACAATGAATTGCAGCGGCGAACCCTTCCCCCACATCTGTGAGTGGAAAAGATGCTCCCCTTCCCCTAGATTTTCGGGCTCATTTTTCTGGATCTTTGCGGTGGCAACAGTGGCGTTGGGATCCGCATCAATGATTTGCTTTCCTTTTCCATTCCCCTTGTCAGGTTTTAGCTCAGGGTCGGAACATGCCTCTGATTCAGAAGCCTTCAACTCGACCACCAGCGACTGCTTGGTCTGACACTCACCTGTGTTATGAGTGGGAATCTTATGGAACTCACACCACTTTCCTGTGTCCTTCTTCCGTTTTGTGATGTTGTTCTTTTCTTGCGGCTTCGACGGGTTGTCTTGGGTCACCCTACCTTGGCTTTGTCCTTTAGGCTTCGGATTTGTAGATCCAAAGTCTCGCTTCTTCTATTTGAACTTTTGCTCAATTTTGACAGCGTATCGGTACGATGTGCCGAGTGAGGAGATGTTCAGGAACTCCATCTCTTCCTGGATGTATCTGTGTAGGCAATCGCGGTATTTGAGTACCAGATGCAGCTCAGAATATTTGATACCCAACTGTGTGCAAAGGGTATGAAAAATGTTTGTGAACTCTGACACATCTTGGTCTCGTCCCTGCCGCAGTGTGGTCCATTTGATGTATTTGTCCTCATAGCTTTTGACAGGGTAGTACTGCTCCTTGATGGCATCCCAGAAGTCATTCCAAGTGGGTGCGGCTGAAAATAGTGAGCCTGTGATTTTGTTCTTCTACTCGCAGTAGGTTTCCCACCAGTGCTTGACGTGGCGGGCTGCTTTGAGAAGAGCGAAAACAATCTTTTCCCGACTTGAAAATTCATGAACAGAAAAATATCCTTCTAGCATATTTAACCATTTATCTACGGCATTTGCGTCTATTTGACCCTCGAATATGGGGATTTCAAAATTAACTTGTACCTTAAAAGGCGTCGCGTTTCCAGAGTAGCTGCTAGAAGTCGATGTGTCACCTTTGGGTAGCCGTTGAAGGATCTGCGCAAAGTTGTCCATCGTCGCGTTCCTTTCCCGCTCGAGCGCTTCTTCAAGCAAGATTTTCATAGGATCTCCTGCCCCCTCATCTTTCTTCTCATCCGCCATGGGAGGTCGTCGAGATTTGTGAGGCTGCTCTTGTAAAGGTTCAACCAGTTCAAGCCCTAAATCCTTATATCCCGACCTCGTTGGGGACATGCAAAGAAAAACATAGAAAAAGTAGACCGCTCTGATACCACTAATCCGGATTTAAACAGGAACACAACAAATTACAGAGATAACCATAAACACAAATATGCAGTGGAAATAATACTTCATTTCATTAATGTAAAATACTGAAATATGCTTACAAACAGTAACGGAAATAAACCAGCTAGGGCGATGGTAGCTTATCTCTGAGAAGAGATGTGGTGGCTACATGCCTCTGAACTATATTACAATGAGGCTCGAAGGCCTATTTATTGTTGAGAAACAATGGAAAACCCTTAACATTCCAAAACCTAACCCTAGAAGATGAAACGCCAAATTGTGGGCCCCGCTTGGGTAAATTGGTACATCAATTTCCTGGGGTCGTAACTTTGGCATATGATCTGCGTTTGACGCGTACAATAGCTCATTAGAAATATCTATCTGAGCACTACCACTTTGGGAGGCAACATCGGTCAATGGACCGATGTTTCCCCAGATTTCCCAAAAAATGTCGTTTAGGGCCTCAAAACGGCTCCGGAAGTTCAGGACCCAAAAAACTGCTAAAAATAGTAAATTGTGCTACAATTTAGGAAAGTGAAAAAGCTGAAAGAGACAGTTGTGGGGGTCCAAATGGGATAGGTGGGTGGCCACCAACATCCACCTGGATCAGTCCTCCACTATGTTATATTCCATGGTATTAGCTACTACCAAGGCTTTAGACGAAGATGGACGATTAGATGACGATGGAGTTGGTTGAGGAGATTTAGGAGAAGAATTTTTACTGGCCACTTTATCCTTTGTAGCAGAGGTTGAGGGATTTTTCTTTTGAGTTGATTGTGTTGAATTATCAGAGCCATTACTCTTAGTGCTAATGGGTAGAGCTTCTTTCTCATCTTCATTATCATAACAGGGAGGATAAAATCCCATTTTCTATGTACTTCAACCAATTCTTCATCTTCAATTTCTTCATATAACGATGCAGTTTCTTCTTCATCTTCATATAAATTAGATTCAGCGTTGGATATTGTGTTTGGTGGTTGAGGATTATATGGTTGATTCCTCTTGAAGGATCTAAAAGGTTTCTTATAAGAGGATTCATTTACCTGTTTCTTAATATCTACCATCTCATTTGACATGGTTTTAAGGAATTTTTACAGGCCTTCAAGGTCAAAAGGATCCTTAGGGGCTTTCTTCTTTGATTCATCCTTAAATCTAACCTTTTTCATTTTCCTATCTCATTGAGTTCTCTTCTTTTCCAATGAAACTATTCTCTTGTATACATACAAGGCTTCTTTCATGTTTTCTAGCAAAGTAGCCTTATTGTCTCTATCTACAAAAATTGCTATATTAGAAGGAAGAGAAGAAATATACCACTTGATTTGGACATCAACACCAGGGCTTGATGTGGTTGGGATTTTGTTTATAAATTTATTGAATATGGAATTGAAATCTTTTACCTTTTCACCTGACTTATCTTTTAAATTATAAACATCATTGATGACGGATGCAATCGTGTGGTCATCACCAAATTTAGCTAAGAATTTCTCTTAAAATATGTCCCAATTAGTAATAGACCCTAGTGGTAATGATAAATACCATGAACCTGTTGATCCTTGAAGGGTGTATAGAAATAGCCTTACTACAAAGTATTCTTCAACTACTCCATTCAGATTAATGGCTAACATATAATTATTGAGATGCTCTTCAGCAGGTAATCCATCATCGGGATTAAATTTTGGTAGCCATCTTTCATGATGCTTAGGTAGATCATGAATAGGTGTTTCCATTTTCACAACTCCAGGATTGGCCCATGGTTTGACTAGTGGTTATTATGCTTCTTGTTGTTGTCTTCCTCCCGTTATTTGGTTTAGGGAAAAAGTGGATATTGAGGGTGTTTATGTGGAAGAAGAGGTAGGTTGTGTACTTGGGATAAATGAATTAGCACCAGTACCTTGAGAATAATGGATATTAACAGGAATGAATGGAAGGAATTGAGGTGTTTGTGGAGGGGACTTTGATAAAACCTCACCAGTTTATGTTTGTGACTCGGATTTCTTAGTCTTCTTTCAGAAAGAAGGAAGAGAAAATTCAAATGGAGGAACTCCAATATTTTCTCTTTGAGAACAAGTTAGAATCTGAGTAGGTTGTAAAATAGAAGTGATACTTCCTTCAGATGCTTCATATGGCACATGATTTTCTCCTGAAATAGAGATTTCCTCTAATTTCTTTATTAAAGTCTAGATCTCAGATAATTTGGGATTATAATCTGAAGAAGGTGCTTCAGGAAATGTACTAGGATATTTCAGATGTGACTTCTCAACTTTTGATCTAAAAATAGGAATTTTAGTGAGGATCTAGAAGTTGGAGGTGATCTTGAAGGAGAGTGACTCTTAGAATGGATTCTTAATTTAGATTGAGTTCTCTTTGCCATTCATAGTTGTGGCCCTCCTTCTAGCACCAAAATGTCAAAGCCTAGAAAATCACTACAATAACATGGGGAAAAACCACCCAGTCAGGGGCTTGAATAACGTCCCTTATCCTTTTGGATTAGTGGCTCCCACTGGGTATAATGTGACCCATTTCCCAATAGAAATGTGATAATATGGATAGGGTGTTGATTACCAAAAAATAAGTGATAAATGGGGTGGTTTTCAACTAAAATACATGTATATTTAACCTATCTATTTATTATCTATAGTGTATGATAATGAAGATTAATCAAACACTAACAGAAATGAAAATCCTTTGAAATAATTATTTTGATTAAATAGTTAATCAAAATAATTGATAATCATATATCACATCAAATATCATTCAAACACTTACTCATCTATGTGTTAAAGATAATAGTCCTAGTGTTAGAAAATTATATATATAGAGCAATGGAACACATAGAATATTGCAGAAATATAAACACAAAAAACACATAACACCAGAGAGACACAAATATACGTGGTTCACCCAGTTTGGGCTACGTCCACCCTGAACAACCAATCCTTCCTTTCTATTATCCAGCAAAATGAAGAGACAAAACCTACAGCAGATCCGCTGTAATATCCTTTGTTTTCTCTCACAGTCTCACCTCTCTGTTTCTCACTCAGAGAATACACATCTATTACACAGCCTCAATACAATGCCCTCATACAAAGAGAGGGGTTGCCTTCTAGGGCAAAAAACCATAAACTAAACATAAGTTCTACCGTCAGATCATCCGCCTAATGAACGGCCCAGATTGACTAGAAATTACTATACTTTTACAAGGCAATTTTACATCTGTTTTTAGCTTCGGGGGCACTACCCCCAAAACCCCCGTCGGGGGACCACTGGCCCCCGAACCCCCTAGCCAGGGGGGATCGGCCCCCCTGAACCCCCGTGGGGGGGACAAGTCCCCCCCGCACCCCCCGCATGGAGGGGTGTACAAACTTCCTGGGGTATACATCCGGCTGAAACAAAGACCTCTAAATAATCATGCTCCACACCCAACACCTAGTATGTTCAGAAGTGAATGAATATAGAACTGCATGAAAAGAGATACCTATGACAAACAATATAAAGAGAAATGACTATCAATTCATAAACAAATAAATACACAGTGATAGAAATCCCTGATGCATATAACTCTACTCATAAGGTAAATAGCTCCACACCAATCTTTTTCATTAATATCGTTTCCAAAAGTGCAAGATTCCAAAAATCCTTCTTCACAAAACATCAGGATTCTGATCTAGTCATTTTACTAGGATAACATTTAAAAGTACAGAAGTGTAAGCTTTTAAAGTGTTTCTTTATAAAATGTGGACCTCTTCTTCAAAGAAATGAAAGGGTTTATATAATAAAAATAAAATACAAAAATAGATATTACATGAAAGTTCTAAGGAGGTTTTAAAAACTCTCTTTAAAATATGTGACAAAAATACAGAAATAAAAATTGTTGCAATGATGAGCTCCAGCATGTAATGATGTCTACTCTTTCATTCCTTGTTTGAGCTAGTATATATCCATCATCAGCTTGACTTCAGGAGGCTAAGCCCTCCTCATGCGTAGCTGTCCTGTAAACACTACATCTAAAAAAGTAGGAAGCATGTGGGTAGATGATTCAACAAGGTACTGTAGCATTAGCCACTGCTTATGTGGCTTCACTAGATATCTCCAATATACTTCCCAGTCAAATTTTGTTAGTTGTTTAATTGCCTCTTCTCTTGCTCTAGAAGCTTCTTTCCCTTGTGTTTCTAGGGCTCTAATATCGGGGAGACTCCCAGATCGGCATTCCTGTATCAAATCAACATTGTGCAAATTATCATTGATGGTTTCAATGATATTATTTGCAGCATCAGTCGCTCTTGAAACTGCTCTTTCTACCTGCTTTAGCTGAATATCCAAATTGGTAAAAGGTATTTCTTTATGCGATTCTTCTATCGTGGGAAGATATGTTGCTCTACCCTCTTGAGTATCCTGCCATATTATGTATCCTAAACTCTTATCATCAATCTCATTAAAAGTGATCCTCAGATCGGATGCTTGATTCATCAGTGAATCACTTGTCTTGCACATTGGATTGATAACAGATAGCTTTTGACAAAATGTCACCTGTTGCCTTGATAATAAAGAATTGAGTTATAATGCTTCTTTTATAAAATCCTCAACCTTAGGATTATCTTTCAACTGATCCATAAAAAACTGTAGCTGTTGTATTTGAATATATTTGGCACTTGTTTTTGCTTGATACTGGAGCTTTAATTGGTCAAAGCTCTAATGTAATTGGGCCATTTGCGCCTTCATTTGATGGTTGACACTCTGTCTCTCTTAAACCAACTGATGCTATAGCTGTTGTATTCTTTCTTATTTATCCCTTACCAATTTTTTGACTTCCACTTTTTTGTCAATAGTAGTATATGCATAAGAACCTCCAAACTATGATAGTTTTCTCAAATTTTCTGAAGGATCCATGGGGGTAGCTTCCCATACTACATCCATGGGTTCGTTACCAGGAATCATTTCTAATGATGCTTCTGTTTTTCTCCTTTTCCTTTGTCTTTTTTCTGTAGCCCAATGCTTGGGACTATAAAAGACATCAAGAGGAGGAAGTTCCTTCACTCTGAGAACGATTTCGGTTGAAGGGAAGGCTGGGATGATCTCAACTTCTTCTGTGGTCATAGCTTTGTAAGTAGTCCTTCCAGTGAGCAAGAATTTTCTAGTGTTTTGGGGTGTGCTAAATATTATTTCCATTTCAACATATTTTTCCCCTTTCTTTCCTCTTAACTGTTGGTCAAATTGTTTCCATGCCTCATCGGTTGATTTTTTAGAGGGGATTCATCTGTATGCATTTTGGTGGAAAAATATTTTACTTCTTTCTCGTTTGAGACCTTTTTTAGATTCCTTCTCAGTGTCCATTTCTGTACTCTTCTCTAGGATCTTTTCTGGACTATTCTCTGAGTTGTTCTCTGAATCATGCTTTGAACTATGTTTTAAGCCTTGTACCGATTTCTACCCTGAAATCTTCTTGGAACCTTGTTCTAATTTATTCTTTGAATTATGCTCAGAACATAGTTCTGAGCCCTTCCTTGAATCTTAATCTGGACGCTTCTCCTCTTGAACAATTGGCTGAGGGACCTTTAATAGATCCAAAGTGAATTTTTGTAGTGTTTTCCTCCTGTACTAGTGGAATTGAGCTAGATTTTGTGGATCCAATCTCAAAGTAGCCAAATGTTTCACTTGTGAAAATAGCTCAGCAGACTCTAACATGTCATCAAAATCATCATCCTCATGGCTGAACTATCTAATTTTCACTTGGGTAGTGAATTTTTGTGCAACCTTACTGGGGTCAAATTGTCTGCCAAGAATTCTGGAAAGTTTTAAACATGTAATGTGATCAATTTCAAGCACAACATGCCTGAAATCATGTAATGCATAAACACCGCATTGGAGGGGATAGGGAGGCTAAAGAGACTCTTTCGATGCTCTTAGGGTCTTGGATATCGAATCCCCTATAGTTTGGTAAGCAATTTCTCTAGCCAACAATTTATTTGGTCCATACCATGGGAGAACATGGGGAGGTGCTATGCTTCCATAGACTTGCACATAAGTAAACTATTCTTCCCCAAACCACCTACCTATTGGTATAAAATAAATCTTGGCCTCATCATATAATATTGGGGCCCTCCTGTCAAAAATAGCTTGTGGGATGGGTATCTTAACTCCTTGGAGGATGTTGTAGAAATGTGTGTGGAAATTGGATTCGCACGGGATTTTGTGATATATATGAATGGGGGTAGGATCTTGAATAGTCCATTTCCACCCCATAGTTAGGAAACTGGTAGTGAAATAGACTACATCCATAATATAGGCACTCATAAAAAATGGTGGGAATGTTCGAGAGGTGACATATTGGTGTTGTCTAAATTCTTGAATTTCAAAGGCATGGTTGTTAGGAAAGATAGTGCCCCAATCCATTATAAAAGAATTTAATGCTGCATCAATTAGGGGAAACCACTCAACAGAGAACTTGGTTCTATCGACATATCCAAACAATCTACACATCATAGCTGCAATATAACAGTAGGGAGCACCGAGATATGATATAGAATACATGCTTGATTTCTCATGTTTGTGCTTGTTTGCATTGGACCTCCATTTCTTAATTGGGTCTGATGGTTCATCATTCCCACCTGTGAAATGCTCGAGGAAGGATTTATCATACACGTTATCTGGGTCTGGTATATGCTACATTCTCTTCAAGTCTTCTTCTATGAAGTACCCGATAACTACTTTCCTTAAAGTCTAGAATGTTCGGTCAAAAATGTTAATATTTTTTATTATCCATTTTACCATATCGGTGTAAGGTAAAAAAAATTGGTCCAGCAGAAATTTTGTGAAGGAAAGAACTTGTAGCTTCAAAGTGGGAGGCTTTAAAAGAGGTAGTAGCGTATTTTGTTGCTTCTCTTTGAATTATATTAGGACCCTCGCTCTCCAGAAACTCGTACATGGTTTCCCATGAGGAAGTACCATTGTCGATAGTGCATGTCATTTCTGAGAACAGTGGGCTAATTTATGTTACATAAGATGTAGAAGATTGTGTGGCTTCCATGGGTTTCTTTACTTTCTTCGACATAGCTATCTTGTTACACAATTCTTTCTCAGGTGAAACTTGCAAATTGAGAACACGAAGGAGTGAAGATCAATAAGAGCTAAACACAGAAGCATACAAACATAGAAGGCCTTAAAATGATGGGAAGGGAAGTTTAAATGTGAATTAATCTAAATGGGCCATCAAATCTCCTTGGGATTTTAAATCATAAATATCATTAGAATCCTTTAATAACTGAAATCATGGCTTCGCATGGTTATTTATTATCTATTAATATATCGCATTGCAAAAAGCTTTTCAAATGGTAAATAAAACTTATTTTCAAGTAATCCACTGATATGCAATAACGATATCACTTTATCAATTTATTAATTATGAGAGATGTACGATTGCGATAGTCACAATATCGTAATTGAAGGTTTCAAGAGTAACAAAGAATGGATATGGCCAAAATATTTGAGTGATTATGAAATTGCTAGAAGTGACGTGGCATTGTAGCACACCCATATGTTTCTTATTAAGGGCGGATTTTGTTTTTAGCTTTATGATTTTCCTTAGGTGCGCTCTTTAAGAAATAGCTTTATCACAATCAGGGGAATTTGGAATGATACAAGCGAGGAGCATGTTGATACTCTTGTCATTTATCTGGACGCGATGTTTTTAGAGAGTGTGTTTTATTGTTTTGTCACATTCGGTAGCTTGTCACATTTCGCAATAGGGGTGTTCCTTGGACTTATGATATATCACTTTTGTTATAAGATTGCGATGCGGGGAATTTCTACTGTGAAGGAATTTCATCAATACTTAAGCTTTTTAAGGAATAGATACGCTTGGTTCTTGGGGGCTATCCTTTATTGCATCACAAGTTTAGAAAGGGTAAAAACCAAATGTTGTTTCTTTGAGATTTTGTTGTGTGTGATATTGTTGGGATTTTCCTTAAGGAAGGATTTATTGAAGTTGTTTAGGGCCAATTGGATAAGTTTTATTCAAAAGATCAAATTTATTCCATAAAAAAACCCAAATCTATGCTATTTTCCTATGTTTTTCAAATTTTTAAGGGTCCCTATTTATTTATACAATAATCTCCTAAGAGATTTATATATAAATAAATGGGGGGGTTACTACATATCACAACAGAAGGACAACCCAAGTCTCTAAGTTAGAGCCTCTTATTTTTGAGGTAAGATTGAATTGAATCAATATTCACTCTTTCCATGCTTTCTTGGAATAGATTTGCATGCTTTATTATTATGCTTTGATAGTATAGATAAGTGAAAATGATGTTGTTGAATGAATATAAGGAATAAGGAAGGATAGCCAGGACCTCTACGATAAGAGCCTCTTCCTTGACTACTAAATAAAAATAATATCATTGATCACTCTTCCATATTATTTCATAGGTTAGATTTTAATTATTTCCTTATATGCTCTCTTAGAATAGATTTATTGCTTTAGTAGAAAGAATCTTGTTATTTTTTTAGAGTGTAACATGTATTCATTTTTTAGCATCTAAGAAATATCTTTCTAAACTATCTAGATCTAAGATGCATATACATTTGTGTGTTTCTAAGTTTACCAACCTAGATTGATATTAAAATGCATGATCTAGCCTGGATCCAACTGTGTACTATGTAGTTCCAGGAGCTAGCCTCCCAGATTGGCCACTGCGCAGTCTCTCCGGCCCTTGGCCCAAACTGAACTACGTATTGCGTAATTCTAGTCAACAAGCCTCCCCATTGACTAATAGGACTATGCAATGCACAGTTCTAGGAGGTAGCTAGTAACCTTTGTGAGACAAAATTACACACTTTGTCCCATCATGAGCCTGGTCTATTGCTTGGTCTTGTCCTAAAGTTGGTTCAGTTTTTACACTGACATTTTCTATCCATGAGTGTCCTCTCTCTCCCATAGGTACAACAGTTGTTGAGATTATCTCTAGCAGTTACATTTAGCATGGCATCCAAGAGAGTTACATCAAAGGAGACTTTCGAGAGTAGAACTAGAGAACTAATTGAGCATATATTAGTTAATCTACTAGTCTATGCAGACACTCATTTATTCATTGAGAAAGGTACAACATTAACATGACAACAAATCAAGGATACCGTTGCAAGGGACTTCAAGGAAGACTTAGAGGATTGACAGGTTTACCTTGACATCCATCAGTCAAGCTTATACAAGGTTGCATGCAGGTACCCCTCCTTCCCATGTGCGAACATTATCAGCTAGATTGTCTCACACATAGATGAATAGACAATGACACTAAGAAGTGCTAGAATAAAAGATATTTCCACCTTCCAAGAGGAGAACTTTAAACACATTTATCATTTACCTCAACCAGTGAAGCACATGGATTTGGTTTTCTATGCCACCAACACCTTTGTGGACTCTAGAGACATCATTAAGTGCTAGGTGAAGGAGTTATCAAAGTTTAGATAGAAACCCAATCATGTTTACAAGAAAAAGTCTCTCAGGAAGGCTTATCAATTCTTAATCTCTTTTCCTACATAATGTATGGTCAAGAGAACACAAAAACCTTTCCTGAAGGTTTGGTAGTCGTGCTCGACCAATTGGTGAATGATGGGAAGCCATTCAACTGGTCAGAATTGTTGGCTCATCAGTTGAATATCCATGTGACTAATGCTCATAATCCACCTAGGAATGAGAAAACAAGATTCTACATGTCCACATACTTACTTGATGCAATATGTACCCAACAACAGTTCCCTAGCATGAGCTAGACATGGACACCAAAGGAGACTATCATCAATGTTTATTGCAAGTTGCTTTTTGACTTTAGTTATCAAGGAGTGATGAAAACACTAACTAGCCATTTAATCATCCCATTGTACAAGATTATCTTTGAATAGATCCCCCTTGCATGTCCCAAGAAGTACTGGAGGAAATAGTGCACATTGCAGATTGGTATGCCTCACTAGGTGGCACTTCATTAGAGTGTATGGTGGAGAGAAGCCTCCACATGTTCTACAAAGGTATTCCACTAACAAATTTTTCATGCAATAGGTCTCATATCACCTCTCCATAGGGTTGTCAATAGGACTAAATAGGAAAAGTAAAGTGTCATAGCCATCACTTCCTTTGCAGATCAGATTGTACAAGATTAATATCTTGAAGGATACAAATTCTAAAGCTAAGGAGATAGTAGGATTTGAGTTTGGCACCAAAGAATTTAATCCATATGATCCCCATGGTATTTGCAACGACCACTATGCGTGAGTGTACCTTCCATGGATCCGTGGGACATTTCATTGGGCAAAGGAGGACCCTTGGAGATATTGTTATAATACCTCCAGACTCAATGAACCGGTTAGTATAGAAACATCTTGGAAAGCTTCTCTACAAACGATAGCAACACAGGAAGCAACAATAACAATAGCAATAGGTAGCAATCTAGTGTAGGACAAGGGAAAGAGGAATATTGTTGAGGATCCAGAGGCAGACTAAAGCTGCAAGGTGAAGCAGGATCCTATCACAGAGAAAGAAGCTTTGGCAGCGGAGGCTGAGAGGTGGAAATGGAAAAAGAGAGTAGAGCGAAGGATGAAATAAAAGTAGAGGTTGTAGGAAGTAGAACTGAATTTGCAGGAGATGGAGAAGAAGTTGAATGAAGAATAAGAGTTGAGCAGGAGAGAAAGAGAAGAGAAGAATAAATGGGATGAATAAGAAAGGAAAGGTGTAATGATAGAGTGAACAATGCCCATTAGAAAATGGTAAATAGATGCAGGATTGGGAACTTTCTCAAGAAATTGAAAAACTGATTGAAGTGACAACCATGGATTTGGAGTAGGAGACACATTATGAATATACTAAAATTATTCTAAGAGCACCAAAGGTCATCTCTCAGTCTCCACCTCCTCCAGTATTAGAACGAGTCCCAAGGGAGCAAGGATAATTTGTTCTCCTTGATGATGATCTGGCTATGGATGTGTACAATCTAACATTTCATGATTTGTAGAAGAAAATTGTATAGGCACAGAGGAAGCATGTTCTAGATGATGACACATCACCTTCATTCATCAAAGAAAGGGTGAAAGTGCCATAGATCAATAAGCATCCGACTGCCCTTGCTGATGCCAACTCAACCTATGGAGGAGCAACAAGATCAAATGTTAAGTTCTTGTTGGCCAAGAATGAAAAAATGACAAAAAGTTTACAGGCTTCAAAGCAAGAGGCAGAAAAACTTCGAGACTAGAGTGCCGTTTCTGCAATGGGAGAGATGAGGAAAGAAATACTTGATGAAGTATCAACATTTGAGAGTACCATGTGGAAGCTCTATGACATATTTGTCATTGTGCATAAAGTAGTTTTCGGTGTGCATGGCTTACAATAGTGGAGTAAATAGTTTTTCCAAACTCTCAAGAAAATGCATGTTGCCATCACCTAGGTACAAGAGTGGAAAATGTGGTACAAAGGGGCCCCGCTTCACTTAGAAAATAAGATGAAGCCACAAGCAGAGTTGGAAAAGGAAAAGGTTTGTATGTTTATCTAGAATTATGAGCAGCTCATAGTTTGGGGACACCATCACACAATACCAAGATTGGCATCAATATGTGACCGAGAAGCACCAATTGGAGGTTGTTGATTTGGTACTTCCCCAAACTTTAGAGTCATAGTGTTTTGTCTTTTTAGGTTGTCTCTAGCCTATTTTTTCTTACATTTGTACATGTGGAAAATGTAATATATTTTTTGTAAATATGTTGTAAGTGAAATTCCAAGTGTCATTAGTGGAATGTGAAAGGTCTCATGTGATGTAATGAATTATTTGTAAAGAAGTTGAAGAGTGATGAGGGTAGTAAAAGAGTCACAAAGGGGAATAGCAAGGGTCACCCCACTCTTTGTTATAAATAGAACCTCGTAAGTCATAGAATAGGGCTTTTGGGAGCCACACTTTTGGCTAGGCTTAGACTTAGAAAAGGCTTGGCAGTATTGTGACAAGCCTTGACTTCTCCATGGTGTAGAGTGAGTATAATTCTTTGGACGATCAGGTGTTCTTGATTGTAATGTTCTACTATTGGGGCTAGTGGTCATGAATGGTGTGTGTATTGATGGAACTTTCATGTATAATAATAATATCAGATCCAACACACTTTCATGCATATGTTGTTATTGTAGTTGGACTATTTTGGTTTCTTTAGCAATGTATGTTGTTTAACTTACACATCTTCTGATGAACTACTTTGCATACAATTGTACGAATCTTGTTGAATGTGTGTTGTTGGATTAACCCGTCACTTTAATTTGTGGACTATTCCGTATTTTAGCTTGTGATGTCATTCCACTCGTGTTTTCCTTTCAAGCTTCATACTATTATAGGCTTCTAAGGGGCACACTTCCTTTTCCCCTATGTTTGTTACAACCTTCATGCATCCTACTTGACTCTCCACATGGTCACACACTTTCTCTCACCCAAAGTTATCTTACTTATCTCTGCACGCTACCGCGGTCAAGGAATTACACTACCATCCACTACTGGGACTCCTACTCCAAATGGTTTGAGTTCTAGTTGGGACTTCATATTGGGTTGATCCCATGAATGTTGGCGAGTCCGACACCATCAACATTTCTGGTGCTAGAAGGATGGTGAGATGACAAGATCAACCCTTGAAGTATTTTTTTAATTTCTGCACATATTTAATGACTTCCATGGAAATCGTAACCACTGCATGTTTCTCTCATGCAGTTGATTTTGAAGCACCGACGAGCATTATAGATGAATTTTCCAAATATAAGTTTAATGGAAATAATGAACACCCTTGTTTAGGCACATCGTTACCTTTTCTAGCTTCTGTGAGAGGCATGATGTCCCTTCGGATGACATTTCTTGTGGGTTGTTTACTTTCATGTTCAAAGGGCGCACAAAGAAATGGTGTCACACATTTCTCGCAACCTATATGAAAAATTTTGATCACATGTTTAGAGAATTATGATGTGCTTTCATTCTTTATGACCATAAAGCACTTAACCAAAAATTTTAAAATTCTGAACATCACCAGACAAATCTCTTCAATATTTTCACAACCCTTTTCTTCACTACTATTATGAATTTCCTAAAGATGAAGTTGCCTAAAACTTTTTGGAGGAAATATTTCAATATCTTGTTCACATTTTTGAGAATCCACATGAGCTAGAACCTTTCAAACCTCTCCCAACATACCTCGATGTTAGAGCTTCTAAATATGAGATGGACAAGGTCGTTGTCCCAAGTGACCCTCCATCCCATTCTCATCAAACAACTCTAGCTCCGCAAGTCGAGGTGGGATAAATTGAGAATCCACCTGTTGATCTGTCACCATCTCCTTCCACCCCACATGCTCAGGATATCTGCGCATATTTGGACTATAACCCCAATGGTTGTCATGTGGTATTATCTCCTCAACCTATGTCCTTTAGTGCATTTTTTCCTCCAGATTTTGGTGTGTTGTGCTCATCCATCTCAGATCTCACATGTGATGTTCACGAGGATCAAGTTCTAGACGGAGTTGATGTTGAAAATTCGAGCTGTGCTATCATTTTCAATGAGTATGTGTGGGAGTCTGAATAAGAATCTGTGGTGAAGTATGACCTCCTTCTACCTGCACCTCATCCGATTTATCCTAACATCTTCCACGATTCTACTAATTCTGTTCCATCTTGTGAAAATTCATTTCCAAATGTTTCTATTTCTAATCATTGGCTAAACTCATGGGATGCCGATTCTTCATTTGATTGCAGAGAGGACAAATCTATCTTCCCTAATCCACCCAATCTCTAATCTTTCATTTTTGGAAACATAGAGGGTAAGATTTCTCGTTTTTCGTCATCCCCTCTTTATGATTCTTCAAATCATGAGGATGTCATTGTCCATCATCTTGAGTTTTATCATCATGGCCATCATGATATTTTCATTCATTCATCTGATCACGATTCTTATTTGTCTATTGTTGATATTTCTAAGCCATTAGTCTTTGATGATCCATCTTCGGGTGAATTGGAAACTCCTCAAGTTGTCGATGCACTTCAGCCCAAGCTGATGGTTGTGTCAGGTTCTAGTAGACTTCAGGTTAGTTCCACTTTGGATCAAAAATCTATTGAATCTTTCTAGGCTCCTCATCACTCTGTTGTTTACACTGAAAATCAATTTATTTTATAGTTTTTGCATCCTCCACCAAAATCACACAATCCTATTGCTCATGCACTCGAGGACTCATACATAGCGAGCACTATTGCGAAACACAAGTTTTCTTATTTCTTTATGTTTCCTCGTCTTTCAAGTTCAAAGGTGTGTACATGTTTTTATTCCACATGCAATTTGATAGGACACCATGATACATCCGCAGAGTGTCTTCCATGTGCTTTTCGAATTTACTTTTCTGTGCGTGCATTGAAGCTTCAAACGTATTGGTTTACATTTTTGTATCTTTCTTGTCTAATGGTTTTCTTGTATATTTTTCTTGTCAATCATGATTTCGCCTACATGGGCCAACCAATGCACTGATGGTTGCATTGGAAATATCACTTCACGTGAGCTGTCCTATGATTTGCTTAGGGTAGGAGTAGGAGTAATGTTTTCTTTTCTTACCTGCTTCTTGATTTTCTTACTTCGTTCTTCTTTGTCTTGCTTCTTTCTGTTGCTTGTTTGATTTTGCACCCGTAGGTTAGTTTCCACATGAAACTATGTTTGGCTTCTTAGACAAGAAGGGAAAAACCCAAGTAAATGCATGCTGCCATTGCCCAGGTACAGCAGTGGAAAATGAGGTACAAAGGGGCCTCGCTTCACTTAGCAAATAAGATGAAGCCACAGGCATAGTTGGAAAAAGAAAAGGTTTGGATGTTGATCTAGAATTGCAAGTAGCTCGCCCCATTCATCAACAGCATATAGGTGTCATATGCATGGGTGTACAACTATTTGGATGTTATGGTGAGAATGCACAAGATCCCATCAATAGGTTCCCTCGCCAAGGTTATACCTAAGAACCAAGTCTGGCTAGAGATCGATGTGTACATGGATCAACTAAGGCGAGAGGCCATCAGGGATGACTTGGAGCTGAGTGCACATAACATGGAGAATTACATACGTGTTCATGTCATGGTCAACAACATGTTGCACATTCTTCAGAATGAGTTGGACACAGGTTCCAACACCATATACCCGAATGCCATGGAGGCAAAGTCTACTATCAGAAAGACACCCTCAAGAAATTCTGGGACACCATCACACAATACCAATATTTGCATCAATATGTGACCGAGAAGCACCAATTGGAGGTTATTGATTTGGTATTTCCCCAAACTTCATAGTCATAGTGTTCTCTCTTTCAGTTTTTCATTTTCTTTAATTGTCACATAGTTAACTATTTTTGGTAGTTTGTTAGGTCGTGAACTTCCAAAACCATTTTGAGGGCCTAAACAATGTATTTTGGGAAAACCAAGGCAAACATGGGTCTGCAAATAATGATCTCCACAAACCATATTTGCTACCGGATAGTTGTAATCATCGGATAGATATTTCTAACGAGGTATTTTGCACATCAAATGGAGATTATACGCCAAAGTGATGTTCCCAGGATGTTGATATACCAATTTACCCAAATGAGGCCCATAGTTTTGGAACTTCATCTTTTAGGGTTATGTTTTTGGATGTTTATGGTTTTCCATTTTTTCTCAATAATAAATAAGCCTTCAAGCCTCATTGTAACATATTTCAAAGGCATGTAGCCACCACATCTCTTCTGAAAAAAAGCTACAATTGCCTGAGCTAGTCTTATTTCCATTCGGTTTTTAAGCATATTTCAGTATTTGTTATTAATGAAATGAAATGTTATTTCTATGGCATATTTTTATTAATGGTTATATTCGTAATTTGTTGCATTCCTATTTAAGTTTGTATTAGTGGTATCAGAGTAGTTTTATCTTTCTCTGCTTTTCTTTGCATGTCCCCAACGATGTTGGGATATAAGGATTTAGGGCTTGAACTGGTTGAACCTTTGCAAGACCAGCCCTTGAGCAAAGAAAAGAAAGAAGGGGGTAGGATGTTTTTACAAAATATTTCTCGAAGAAGCCCTTGCGAAATAGAAGAACGCGACGATGGACAACCTTTCCCAGATCCTTCAACAGCTACCTGAAGGCAACACATCTCCTTTTAGCAACTACTATAGAAACGCCACACCCTTTAAGGTAAAATTTAAATTTCACATCCCCATAATTGAAGGTCTGATAAATGTTGATGCCGTAGATAAATTGTTAAATATCCTAGAAGGATATTATTTTTTCATGATTTTTCTAGCTGGGAAAAGATTACTTTTTCACTCCTCAAAGTCCCCCCCCACGTCAAGGACTGGTGGGAACCTACTATAGGAAGAAGGAAAAAAGTATACCCTCACTATTTTGATCCGCACCCACTTGGAATTCATTCCGGGATGCCATCAAGGAGTAGTACTACCCTGTTGGGAGCTATGAGGATAAATACATAAAGGGGACCATGCTACAGTAGGGAAGGGACCAATACATGTCGTAGTCCACAAATGTTTTCCATACCCTTTGCATGAAGTTGGGTATCAAGGTTTCTGAGTGGAATTTGGTAGTCAACTACTAATGAGGCTCATCAATAGGTAAACTATATGGGTCACAATATCACTCCCCAACTTGTTAAATTGACTTTACTCACATTTATTTACTTATTTTGTTATGTTTTTCTTAGTGAGAAGAGTAAAGGTGAGTTACTATGTCATGTGGCCTAATATGAGTTAAATGTAGGAATTGGAGTAGCCTTGGGTTGACTTAAGTGTAGGAATTCAGAGTAGGCAAGCGAAAGAGCTTTACGATTCGGTCTCCCTCCTTAACTCCTCAAATCATTTGAAGATTCCTCCACCATATCTCATCAGTTCGTGTCACGGGCAACCAAGAAAACTTAGTTCATTGGTAGCCAAGCCAGTGATGGTCAAGGAAAAGTTATTCTCAAGTTAGGATGCCAAGTATCCCTGTTTTCTAAGCAGATGTTGGTAGATCAGGTTTTGTATAAATAAGAGAGCCAAGGGACTCATTAAGATTCAATTTTTTGTTGTAGCCAAGAGGCCATTTTGAGAAAAAACATTTTAACATTATTGTTATGATGTGCTTGACATTTTTATGATAATGAGAAATTTTGTTTTGTTCCAGCACTGAGTTGACTCAGAGGGTTGAAGTTCTTGGGTTAGGGCCCAACACTAGCAACAAAAGTTCCTATTTTGTATTTGTATTCTTAGCTTAGAATGATAGTTGCTGAAGTTTATTTATGTTTTTTTTCTTAGCTTAACAAATATTTGAATTGTTTCTTAACATTTTTTCCATTAGGTTGAAGAGGTAGATCAATGGTGTAGTTAAGTGAAGGAAATTACTCTAGAAAATATGGTGATAGTGGCCTCTATCTCATCTCCCACATGGGATCATGATTAGAGGACCCCCACTCTCATAGCCCCAAAAATAGAGTTTGTCTTTTGATCATTGCACAGATTAGGTTTCTGTTGGGCATGGAATCCCCCTCCACAACATGTTTTGGGGCTCAAAGCCTAAGTTTTGAGTATTATTGTTGTAAAGACTCCGTGAATTGTAAGCACGGAGCGCAGATTGTATGTTGAGTCATAGGGTTGTCCACCCTAAGTTTTGAATGTAGTGTCGACCTACGAGTGAGGCTCTAAGTTGTAAATATAATGAGAGATACATGGAGAAACAAATGGAGTCTAGAAGATAGTGAGCATAGAGTAAAGGTCCAAGTGCTTTGGGTCGTAGTAGTAGGAAGAGGCTCTGCAACTGAGTGTGAAGAGGTCTAGTAGAGTCTGCAACTGAGTGCACAGGGCAGAGTCGAGTATAAATTTTGAATAATATGACACTTATTCACAGAGATTATCCTGATTATACACTATTGCAGAATACATGCATAATACATAACCTCCTCTACGTTGATCATCAATTTTGCAATATTAAAGACAATGAAACATCAATCTCATGCACACATTAACACAGTATGTAACCCAGGGAAAGCATACAGCTGAAAACCCCACACTATCTATATATTATATTGATTGAGAACATGTAACAATACATAGTACAATACTCCTCACAAGTACTCAGTACTATCTCCACCTGTTACACACAAATTAGCTCAGATCCGATGCCTCAAATCTTCTCCACTCCGCAATCTTGCATGAGAATCAATCACTCTGTGAATTCGAATTCCCTTGGTTATAATACGCAAGCCTCATTGGCAATCTCCATCCATGCATGTGCAAATCTCATGCACAACTATAGTCACAACTGATTGCAATCTCAACCTATAACACCTGTCTCCACTGAACTGTCCATGCACTGAGTTAATTGATGTATTATTTAGTTGCTTTATGAGTTAATAATTAGTGAATTAATTTAAAAATTAATTCACATCACTCATCACTAGTCTATTTGCAGTTAGACTAAATACAACTAGTTTAACCAAGTCAAACTGAACACAACTCCATCAACTCCACAATCAACTCCACCAAACTCAACCACATGAGTTCTAACTGAAGTCCTACATGCAATAGCTCAACTGACCCACAAGAAAAGTGTATTTCCTTCTGACAGTTGCATGTGCCACATCTGTAGCTCAAACTGATGTTCTCCAAGACGATAAGATAATGTTTATAGTCCAAATATTATTATGAGCTAATAATATTCCACTGTTCTAATTTTAGCCTCGCAGTCTAAAAATAGAAACTGCCCATATGTCTAAAAATAGAAGTCCATCTATTTTTACCAACATAACCAATCATCCACAAATAGCATCCTGCAACTCATAGACCATGATCCATATGTCTAAAAATAGACTTTGTGCCAAAAATATCCTGCGGACCCACTTAGTGAAGGCGACTTCTTTCCACTAAGCTCCATCATATTGTTGCATTCTCAACACTCCCTCTCAACAAGATATGGATTATCAGCAACCCCTATCCTGCCTCGGTGGTATTCGAATTTTCTCCCGATGAGCGCCTTCGTCAAGATATCAGCATCTTGATCCTCTATTGGAATGTATGAAAGTAACATGATTCTCCGCTGCACACAATCTCTGATATGATGGTACCTGATGTCAATGTACTTAGATCTATCATGAAATACTGGATTAGCCAAGAGTTTAATGCAACTCTAGTTACCACAGTAAATCACAGTAGGCTCCAAGTATGAACCGAACAACCTGACCAGGATCTTCCTCATCCATATAACCTCGCATGCAGCCAAACTTGCTGCCATATACTTAGCCTCTGCTGAACGGAGTGCCACAGATCTCTGCTTCTTGCTGTGCCAAGAAACTGTTGTCGACCCGATACTGAAGACCCCTCCAAATGTGCTCTTTTTGTCCGTTGGGCTCCCTACCCAATCTGCATCCATGAAGCCACATAGCTTCACCTCATCCTCCTATCTGTACCACAATCCATATCCTGATGTGCCTCTGAGATAATGCAATACATGCTTCCTGCCTTCCAGAAGAGCTTGGTTGGCTTAACTATAGCTTGTGAAAGCTGGTTAACTGCATAGCATATATCGGGTCATGTATTGACCAGATACATAAGCGACCCCACCAATTGTTGATAAACAGTGGTGTCCACTACTTCCGCCGAAGTAGCATCCTCCTTCCTCCAACCTCTAGGCAGAGGAGTATCAACAGGCTTGCAGCCATGCATACGTGGGATGCTAATTTTTCATTTGATTGCAAAGAGGACAAATCTATCTTCCCGAATCCACCCAATCTCTAATCTTTCATTTTCAGAAACATAGAGGGTGAGATTTCTTGTTTTTCATCATCCCCTCTTTATGATTCGTCACATCAAGAGGATGTAATTGTCCATCATCTTTAGTTTTATGATCGTGGCCATCATGATTTTTTCATTCATTCATCTAATCACGATTCTTATTTTTCTATTGTTGATATTTCTAAGCACTAGTCTTCGATGATCCATCTTCTGATGAATTGGAAACTCCTCAAGTTGTCGACGCACTTCAGCTAGAGATGACAGTTATGTCAGGTTCTTGTATCCTTGATGTTAGTTCCACTTCGGATCAAAAACCTATTGAATCTTTCTAGGCTCCTCATCACTCTATTGTTTACACTGAAAATCAATTTATTTCATAGTTTTTGCATCCTCCACCAGAATCACACGATCCTATTTCTCATGCATTAGAGGATTCATACATAACGAGTACTGTTGCGAAACACAAGCTTTCTTCTTTCTTTATGTTTCCTCGTCTTTCCAGTTCAAAGGTGTGTACATGTTTTTCTTCCACGTGCAATTTGATAGGACACCATGATACATCCGTAGAGTGTCTTCCATGTGCCTTTTGAATTTACTTTTATGTGGATGCATTGAAACTTCAAACGTATTGGTTTACATTTTTGTATCTTTCTTTTCTAATGGTTTGCTTGTATATTTTTCTTGTCAATCATGATTTCGCCTACATGGGCCATCCAATGCACTGATGGTTGCATTGGAAATATCACTTCACGTGAGTTAGCCTATTCTCTTCCTAGGGTAGGAGTAGGAGTAGTGTTTGCTTTTCTTACATTTTTATTGATTTTCTTACTTCGTTTTTCTTTGTCTTTCTTATTTCCATTTCTTGTTTGATTTTGCACTTGTAGGTTAGTTTTTGCATAAAACTGTGTTTGGCTTCTTAGACAAGCAGGGAGAAACCCAAGAGGATCTATGTATTCCATTTCTTTATGTGAATATTGTATTTCTTCTAGTTGATGATACCTTAATGGAAAATACGTTTGTTTCAGAGAGAGTCATGGTGAAATCATGATGCTTGCACTTTTAACTAGTACCGCCTACTCTAATCAGTTTTCTATATTCAGTTAACCCTTGTCAGCTCAGTCGAGTAGAGTAAGGAGAGGGGGGAACCTTAACAAGTATTTCATAGGTATATATATATATATATCCTTATTTGAAGGGACAACCTCTTCTGGTCTCATTAAGTCAGGAACCCTCTTCCGCCTTATGAAATAAATAAGTGCCTATGCACAGTTATTTGGAAAATGAAAAAAAGAAAAAAAATAAACGGTGAAATAAGAGAAAGGCTTCCTGCATAGAGAGGTGAAGGAGGTAACCCCACCGGGATACTTTCAAGGCTCATTGGAAGTAGATAAATTCTTATGTTGTTGAAGTGATCTTGTTGGGGTACACTCCAGGCTTATTAGCAGTGGAGCAACACCAGAGATGAAACTAAAACTCTGACAGTCTATTTTACTTGTGAATCTATATACCTCTCATCCCTAATCGAAACAACTCAGTTTGACTTGGCTTGGTATGTGTGCTTTCGATAAAGAGAATGGTAGGGACTACATCCTTAACTTAAGCTAGTGAAGAAGCCATGATAATAAAAGAATTTAATAATACTTCTGGAAGATTTAGACTCTCTTTGCATGAGACAAGGTCTATACAGAGAGTTGGAGTTCTACCAATGTGTTGCCAATGTTGTAGCTACTACAACCACCCTCCAAAAAATTTCCCATGCTTCGTTTTAGAGCTTTCCTTATAAACAACAACAACTCATATCGCACTGATCTAGGTACTTGTGCTTCAACTGAGCTTTATTCTTACAATGTTGGCTCACGTTTTCTCACTTAGCTCTTTTTCTAACCCACGAGTTGATCTCTTGACTTGGTCCTTCTATAGTTCTGAGCTTGCCTTAGAGAACTGCACAATCCTTGAGGGTAACCAGTCTTTCTCTTGGAAATTGTGCAGTCTTGACTAAAAGTGGGCCTTTTGCCTAGGAAAAGGATAGAACTGGATGGAAGCCATCCTTGAGTTGGAAAATTGCACAAACATGAGAGGCAACCCAGAGCCACTCAGGCCATAAATTGTGTAGAACCAACTATGCTAAAAAATTGTGTAATGATTGAGTCATAGAGTTTCCCGGTTCTCCCCAAAACAGTGCAATCTCTCCGGGCAGTGCATGGCAGTTTTTCTTGAAAAAGAAAAAGAAAAAAGAAAAAAACATCCCTAAAAAATAGGGTTCTATTTTTAGTAGCCCGGAGGAGGAACTTGAGCTATTTTGGAAACTACTAGCAAGTGTCAATTTTTCCTATATTTGTGGCATGTGCATCATAAACCCTAATTTGACCAAAACTATTTAATTGATGCTACTAGAGCTCATTTTCACATTCAATCTTATAGCTCTAGAATTCCCAAGGTGCAATTGTCATCGATTTTCTAGGTGATTTTTGCTTTTCTAGTCTTTTGTTAATTTTTCTGTTCCTTTTTGTTATTTACCTTGTGAGAGTGTTGTTTCACTTATTTCTTTAAATTACTACTGGTGTTTTAACTTGTTTTAGCTTGTACAATTGTTGTTTCAAGTTTATATTTCCTTTCTCAAGTGTCATATGTTTTTTCCCATTTTTGCACCAATGGTCACTATTGCGGCGACTCCATTCACATGCTTCATTTTATTTTAGTTTGATTAATTCCTGCACTTGTTTCAATTGCATGCATCATCACTTAGTCAGATTTGCACTCAACATCACACCATCCTTCAGATCTACCCAATTTCACACTCCCCTTGGGCAAATCTGGGCTCCCCTTTTCCCATAATTCACTATTAACTACATGAACTGCATAATCTAGGAGCTCAAGGCCTCTGCCTTGGCCTCTAGAATTGCGTAGAGGCTATCTTGGCCTAGCTCCAACTATGCAAAACATAGTTCTAGGAGCCAACCTCCCAGCTTGGCCACTGAGACTGCGCAATCTGCATTCTCTCCTGGCCTTGGCCCACAGTGAACTGCGCATTGGACAATTCCAATCAGAAATCCTCCCCACTAACTATTGGTACTACGTAATGCACAGTTCTAGCAGGAATTTGGTAACCTCTGTGAGCCATAATTGTGTAGTGTGTCCCATCACGAGGCCAGTTTGTTGGTTGGTCTTGTCCTAAAGTTGCTTCGGTTTCTAAGTTGACATTTGCTTGTCATGAGTGTCCTCTTTGTCGCATAGGTACAAGAGTTCTGGAGAATGTCACTAGCATTTACAATTAGCATGGAATCCAAGAGAGCTACATCAAAGGAAACCGTTGAGAGTAGTACTAGGGAAGTAGTTGAGAAGATATCAGTTAATCTACTAGTCTATGTAGACACTCAATTATTCATTGAGAAGGGTACAACATTAACGTGGTAGGAAATCAAGGATACTTTTACAGAGGACTTCAAGGAAGACTTATAGGATCAACATGTTTACCTTAGCATCCACCAGTCAGGATTATAGAAGGTTGCATGTAGGTACCCCGTCTTCCCATGTGTGGACATTATCATCTGGATTGGCTCACACATAGATGAACAAACAATGACTTTGAGTAGTGCCAGTGGGAAGGAGCTTGCCACCTTCTGGGTGGAGAACTTTCAGCAGATGTATCATTTACCTTAGCTAATGAAGTGCATGGATTCATTTTTCTATTCAACCCCCAGCTTTGTGAACACTAGAGACATCATTAACCACTGGGTGAAAGAGTCATCAAAGTTTAGGAAAAAACCCAATAATGTTTACAAGAAAAAGTATCTTAGGAAGGCTTATCAATTATTGATCATCTTTTCCTACAAAATATATGGAAAAAAGAACACATAAACCTTTAATGAAGGTTGGGTATTTGTGCTGGACCAATTAGTGAATGATGGGAAGCCATTCAACTGGTCAGAATTTTTGTCTCATCAGTTGAAGATCCATGTGACTAACACTCAAAACCTTCCTAAGCATGAGCAAGCAATATTCTACATGTCCATGTACTTACTTGATGCAATCTTTGCCAAGTAGAAATTTCCTAACATGAGATAGACAATGACACCAAAGGAGACTATCATCAATGTTTATTTCAAGTTTCTTTATGACTGAATCTTTCGAGGAGTGATGGAAAATCTAACTGACCATTTCATCATCCCATTGTACATGCCTATCTTTGAGCAAGATCCTCCTTGCATGTCCCAAGAAGCAATGGAGGTGACAGTGAACATTGCAGATTGGTATGCCTCACCAGGTGGCACCTTCATTAGATTTTATGGTAGAGAGAAGCCTCTACTTGTTCTACCAAGGTATGCCATTGACAAGTTGGTCATGCAATGGTCTCATATCACCTCTCTACGTGGTTGTTGGTAGCGTTGCAAAGGAAGAATAAAGCACCATGGCCCACTCTTCCTTTATGTATCAAATTGTATGATATTAAGATCTTGAAGGATGCATATGTCGAAGCTAAGGAGATAGTAGGATTCGAGTTTGACACCAAAGAATTTAGTCAGTATGATCCCCATGGTATTTGCAAGGACCAATGTGCGAGAGTATACTTTCCATGGATCCACAGTACATTTCATTGGGTGGAGGAGGACCCTTTGAGGTACTGTTATAATGCTTCTAGACTCAATGAACCAGTTAGTATAGAAAATATTTGGAAAGATGCTCTTCAAACAACAATAGGACATGAAGAAGAAATAATAACATCAATAGGTAGCAATCTAGTGCAGGACAAGGGAAAGAGGAAGATTGTTGAGGACCTAGAGGTAGAGAAAAGCTACAAGATGAAGATGGTCCTATCATGGAGATAGAAGCTTTAGAAGTGGAGGAAAAGAGCGAGCAGTGGAAAAAGAGAGCAGAGCAAAGGAAGAAAGAAAACTAGAGGTTGCAGGAAGCATAATGGAAGTTGCAGGAGATGAAGAAGAAGTTGAAGGAAAAATAGGAGTTGAGGAGGAGAGAAAGAGAAGAGAGGAAGAAATAGGAGGAAGAAGAAATGCTAGACATAATGATAGAGAAAAATATGACCATATAGGTTGAGGAGTCATAACAACCAACAGTTGAGGAAGATGGTGAATAGATGTAGGATTGGGAGCTTTCTTAGCAAATTGAGCAACTGATTGAAGTGACAAACATGGAGTTCAAGTAGGAGCCACTAAATGAAGGCAATGACCTTATGTCGCAAGCACCAGAGCTCATCTCTCAGTCTCCGCCACCTCCAATATCAGAACCAATCTCAAGCAAGCAAGGAGAAGTCATTCTCATTGATGATAATCCAGTTATGGATGTGTACAATTTATCATTTGATGAATTTAAGAAGAGGACTATATAGGTGGGGAGGGTGCACTTTTCATATGATCACATATCACCTCCATTCATTAAATAAAGGGTGATAGTTCTAGACATTAAGAATCATCCAGCTGCCCTTACCGACGCCAGATTGGCCTATACAGGAGAAACAAGCTTGAATGTTAAGTTCTTGTTGGCTGAGAATGAACAACTAAAAAGGAACTTGTAGGCTGCTAGGCAAGAGGCAGAACAACTTCGAGAGTAGAGTGAAGTTTCTGCAATGGGTATATGAGGAAAGTGATACTTGATGAAGTATCAAAATTTGATAATATTATGTGGAATCTCTATGACATATTTGTCACTGTCAATAAAGTAGTTGTCTATGTGCATGGCTTATAGTAGCGGAGCAAAGAGTTTGTACAAACTCTCAAGAACATACATGCTGCCATGACCCATGTATAGGAGTGAGAAATGCAGTACAAAGGGGGCCCTCTTCCTTAGCAAAGAAGATGAAGCCACATGCAAAGCTGGAAAAATAAAAGGTATGGATGTTGATCTAGAACTATGAGAAGCTCACCAATTTCTTAATAACATACAGGCCTCATATGCATGGTTGTACAAAAGCGTGGATGTTATGGTGATAACGCATAGGATATCGTCAATCGGTTGCCTCACCAAGGCTAGACCCAATAACTAAGTCTGGATAGAGATTGATGAGTACATGGAGTAGATAAGGCAAGAGGCCACCAAGGATGACTTGGAGTTGAGTGCACACAACATACATACATACATTGGTGGTCCTTCCATGGTCAACACCATGCTGCACATGCTTCAAATTGAGTTGGACACAAGTTCAAAGACCATATACCTGGATGTCATGGAGGCAAGAGTCTGTTACAAGAAAGACACCATCAAGCAGTTTTGAGACATAATCACCCAGTACCAAGCTTGGCATCAATATGTGACCGAGAATCACCAAGTGGAGGTTTATGAGTTGCTTTTTCCCTAAACATCGGATCCATAGGCTTTTTTATCTTTTAGGCTATCTCTATCCTATTTTCTCTTACATGGGTACATGTCGAAAATTTAATATTATTTGTAAATATGTTGTAAGAGAAATTCCAAGTGTCATTAGTGGAATGTGAAAGGTCGTCATGTGATATAATGAATTATTTGTAAAGAAGTTGAAAATTCATGAGGGTATTCAAAGAGTCACAAAGGGGAATGTCGAGTGTCATCCCACCCTTTGTTATAAATATAACCTCAACTCATAAAATAGGGCTTTTGGGAGCCAAGCATTTGGATAGGCTTAGCCTTAGAAAAGTCTTGGGAGTATTGTGACAAGCCTTCGCTTCTGCACGACATAGAGAGAGTATACTTTTTTGGAGGAGTAGGTGTTATTGACTGTAATGTTCCACTATTGGGGCTAGTAGTCATCAATTATGTATGTATGGATGGAAGTTTTTCTAATAATAATAATATCAGACTCAACATGCTTTCATTCATATGTTGGTGTTGTAGTTGGACTATTCTAGTTGCTTTATCAATGTATGTTGTTTAACTTACACATTTTCTTATGAAATACTTTGTATGCAATTATACGAATCTCGTTCAATGCATGTTGTTGGATTAACTAGTCACTAAAATTTGTGGATTATTCTACATTTTATCTTATGATGTCATTCCACTCATGTGATCCTTTCAAGCTGCGTACTATTACATGCTTCTATGGGGTGAACTTCCTTTCCCCTCTTTGTGTTAGAACCTTCATGTACTCTAATTTGGATTATAATTAGAGTAGTGTGCACCATTTATGCCTTCTTGATATGGCATAGGTCCTTGAGGCCTTCTTTGATTAATGAAGAAAAGTTGTTGTAAACCCCCTTCTGCTCCTTGATATACAACTTTTAGTCCTGGAAAAGAAGTGCACTTGTCTATTTCATGATTTTCTTCATAGACTACGCAGACCTTTATGACATTTAAGGGGCACTCATTCTTAGGATGTCTTTTGGTGCATCTTGGGTAGAAAATGGCTAGTTCCCTTCTTGCTTCTTCCTAATTTCTTTTTATTTGCATGGTATCCATTTAGAGTGAAAAGGTATGCAACATTTCACTCTTGAAATCCTCTAATATGTTTCCTATCTCATTCTCAATGGATGTTGTGGAGGGAGAGGAGTTGACCAAGACTTGACTAGCCCTACCCTTCTTTCTAGCATCATTAGAGTGATTCTTGAACACAATTTTAATTTCATAATAGAATAAATAATAGATATATCCCCTAGAAAACATGTTTAGGGTCTCCAACAAGTATTCCCTGATCCCTCAGAGAAGAACTAGTTTAAGCGATTCAAGATCAAGGGTGCAGCTGGCCCTCCTATAACTGAGTTGAAATCTCTCCTCATAGTCTTCTAGGGATTCATCAAGTCCAAGATTCATTCTGACTATTTATTCCCTGGTTTGTTTGGACCTATAGTAGTCCTTGCACTTGTTATTGAAGCCTCATTTCATTTGGGCCCAGGTAGTGATGCTACCCCTATGTAGACTCATAAACTAGTGCAAGGTTGCATCCTTACGTGTAGAGGGGAATAACTTCAAGTTCTCTTCATCAGAGGCATAATCATAGGTCCTAAAAACAACAAAAAATTCAATCATGAAGGTATTACTATCCTCATAGGTTAATCCATGATGTGTGGAAGGATAGTAGGGCTTATAATCTTCATTCTAGCCTCTCCATTGGTTTCTCTGATAGGGAAAAACTCATTGTTCTTGTTTATAGCCATAGTTTGGGTAAGTGAAGTGGGTTATTATTCTCCCCCAATAGTTTCTTAAAAAAAATTAGGTTGCTCACCTAGAGGGTCTTTTAACTCCCCTGTAGTTAAAGAGGGAACTGGATAGTCACCGAAGAAGAGTGAAGGTTGACTGTTTGAGAGTGTGGGGTTTTTTGGTAAGATTTTTCTTGAATTATCCCTCATATCAGGCATGAATTTTTTTTATGTTACTTTTTCAAAAACTATATGAAAAACAGAAAAGAATGCTTAAGCAGAAGCAAGATCCACTTAAACACCTCCTTGACAATGGTACCGGAAAGTGGTGATCCTTGGTAACAATAATGGTGAAAATCCCAAGGGCTCCTCAACTCAAATTATCAACCCGGGGTTCTTACAAACTTTGAGGTCATAGTGCTATATGCACATTAGATAGGATTCCACTCATGCCACCCTTAGTTATGACATTAGATCAAAAAGTCCTCAAAGACCCTTCCTCCTACTGAATTAGAATTAAAGCTTGATAAAGGAGCAATTGGAGATTGATTCTAGCTATTAAAATAGAAATTCCATTGACTCAACTTGTAAAACCCTAACTACTCAATTCATCAAAAGAGAAAGGCTAACCTACTTCCAGAAATGGAGCTATGTTATCTTGCAGAATTCATCAAATGAACTCATCTACTTGAATAAAGGAAACTAATTTATCTTGCATAATTCATCAAACACCATCAACATACTTCTTGATGCTCCCATCAGCTACATTGTCACTTTGTAGATCCATCTGCAACCAACCACTAATTTACCTTCTGGTCTCAACACTACTTCCCATACACTATTCTTCATGATGGATTCATATTCTTCCATCGTGGCATCAACCCAAATAGGTTGATAAACTACTTCCTCAAATGAGGAAGGCTCTAACTCAATGAATTATTTCATGAGAGCCATGAAACCCATGTACCTCTCAAGTGACCTCCTCTTCCTTTGGTGTGATGTAGGAGCTCCCACATTCTCCCTAGCATCCTACAAAAATATATCAACTTCTCTTGTTCTCTTTCTCCCTTCTATGGATTTTTTTGGTTGAGTAGGTGTCTCCACTCGGCCTCCTCTTTGCTCCTCCATTTGTGGCTGCTCCACAACTTCCTGAAGATCATCCTGAGGCTCCTCCTTTGGAGCTATAAGATCCTGCTCTGGTGGGATACTCAGCTCTCATTCCAAAGAGAATCTCATAGGCTTCTCCTCATCAAACCTGACGACTCTCCTCACTACTTTTATCCTCAATGAAGGTGGAGTTTCTGTGTATCCCACAAAAAATCTTAATTTTCTTGTAGGCTTAAGTTTCCTCCTTGAATCCTTAGAGGCATGGAAATAAGTTGAAGCTCCAAAAATTCTTAAATGAGACACATTAGGCTTTCTCCTAGAGAAATATTCCTTTGGTGTAATCGTACTAAGTATTCTATAAGAACTTTGGTTCCACAAGTAAACGGTTATATTACATGCTTCTACCCATAGATGCAATGGCAGCCCCTGATCATGTAGCATAGCTCTCGCAGCTCCAACTATGCTCCTATTATTTTTCTTAGATACCCATTCAATTGTGGGTTATGGGGTGCTATTAGTTCTCCTTGAATACCTTATTTCACATAGAAATCCTTGAAGGCTTTTGAAACAAATTCACCTCCATTGTTGCTCCTGAGAGCCTTCACCTTCTTCCTAGTCTCCTTCTCAACTAATGCGTTAAATTCTATAAATTTGGAAAATACTTCATCCTTTTTCCTCCTGAAGAAAATCCAACATTTTCTAGACAAATAATTAATAAAAATTAAATAGTACTTATGTTTTGTTTTGGAGGCTATCGAGAAGGGTCCACAAACATCAGAGTGGACTCGCTGCAAGATTGCATATGCTCTACTATATTGACCATGGAAGGTGTATTTGACATATCTCCCAAATTTGCAACCCTTGTAGACATCCCGATGGTCAAGGGAGCCTTTAGGGAGACTAGTGGTAAGTTATCATATGATTTTCAAGGCACCATGGCGTAGATGACCCATCTCCTCTGTCATAGTTCTCCAACATCTCAATTTTGCACTTTTTAACCCTAGCTACTAAATGCAACACAATCTCCCACTTTATGTTTGTATAGTTTCTTCACTAGAACTCCAATATGCCTCACTTTCCTAGAAGCTATTTGTCTCAGAAAGGCTTTCCCTTTACTGAAAATAACATCATAACCTCTATCCTGCAATACTGTTATAAAGATAAGGTTCTTCTTTAACCCAAGTACAAACATAACATATTTTAGGCGAAGAGGGGAGGCTTTCTCCCTCTAAAAGGTGACAGTACCAATTCACATGGCACTGTACCTCTTGTCAACCCCCAATTCAATATGCATATGGAGATCATTATCCTCTAGGGTACTAAAAAATTCCTTGAACCTTGTCATATGGAACGAGGCACCATAATCAAGATACCATGCACTCCCAATAAAAGTTCTAGCCATGCATCATATTTACGTTGAATTCTAATTCAAATTATGAAGCCATGAATTCACCTCCTACTCCTCCTAAAGGTTTCTTATTAGACTTATTATGCAGACATTATGTTGCATAGTGCCGACATTCGTGGCAGTGGAAACATTTTATCTTTCTCAAGTCTTTCTTCTTTCCATTATTTTGGATAGATTAAGGTTTTCTTTGGGTCTTATTTCGTTTTCCCTTCTTCCCCTCCCAAACCAAGGAAAAATTATCTTCATCCTCTGCTCCGGATGATGCTCCATCTTTGGAATTTCTCCTAATCTCTTCTTGAGCCAAATCGGACCACAACCTTTCCCAATTTGGTAATTTTCCCTTCCATTCACAAATTCCTAGTAGTTATGTGAGGATTTTGGAAGGCCAATAAGAGGTATGCTCACCAAATTTGCTGCAACATTCACCCCAACCCCTCCAAACTCATATCAAATTTGAGTGAATATGGAGAGATATTGTGGAATGGTATCATTCTTTTGCATCCTAATGTTTCAAAGTTTGTCTTTCAGGGCCAATTTTCTATGGTCACTTTTATATTTGAATAGCTTAGTTAGTACCTTCCACATAGCATATGGTGTTTATTTTCCATGGAGATTTGTGATCACGTGGTCTCTCACACCATCTAGAAGAATTCTCCTATCCTTTACAACATCCTTCTTACATTGGGCTAATTGTTGTGCATTAGACTATTGGGGTTTCACAATGTCAGTTTTAACATATTCTAACACACCATTATCATCAATCACTGCTTCCATTTGTTCCTTGCAGGCTATGTAATTCGAGCTACCCTCCATGGCATACTCCAATCTCAGTCCATTGAAAGCAATTCTCCTGATTTTGAAGAAAACTTGTTGCATTGAAGCTACAAATTCAAAATTCCTGAGGGAAAATTTTGAAATACACATTCTAATGTGATTCCAGGTCTTGGATACCATGTATAAATTTGATATAAATTACAACTGATCAGGAAAATCGAACTCAAATTAGGAGACACAAATTCTACTCTACTAATCTGCAAAATGGAAATCACAATTTAAAACAACATGTATAGACATGAAACAAGGAAAACCACAAGTATACATTGACTTCAAGGGGAACCCAACTGGGAAAAAAACCCCTCAAGCCTCCTTTCATAAATCATTTGAAAGAGAAATTATTACAATTGCATGTTCCATCTCTGAGCACCACCTACGAAAGAAAACCTGTTCTCATTGTTGAATGAGAGCCTCTAGCCAACACTTGACAATTTCTGCCTCCTTCATTCTCCTACTTCCTTGTGTAATTTTGAGCTAATTTGAGCTCATAAACAATAGGGAAATCCCTATTTCCTTGCACAATTCCCAAGGAATTGATCTCCTAACTACATGCATCAAATGTATACTCAACTAGTATACTCTTAATGTTACACTAGCCTTTGTATCCTCCACTCCAGCTGAGAAATTCAAATTCCATGCATGTATGGGATATTTTGGGTTGATTGATTATTTAACTAATAGATCCCTAAGTTAGACTATTGTCTCACCACACAACAGACCTCCAACTGACTCTATTAATTTATAAAGGTCATTTAACTGAGTAGTACTGAAAATAACTGAACTATATTGCTAAAATTTATCAATCAACACATGCATGTCTGAACTCCAAGCCCACTAACTCAAATTTTCTAATCTGACTGAGTGACAAGATTCATGTGACACTAGATAACTTCCTCCAAGTTGTCTCGTTGATGTGGAAATTATATTTAATTCATTTGACTAAGGCTAAAGTCAAATTAAGAATTTCTTGCTACACCTTCTAACACGGATTCCCTCGTAAAGTACAAAGTCAGAAGCAGTGGTTAAGGACTGAAGTGCTTTTCCATGTGACGAGTACATATCAATAATATATTGGTTGAGATCATCATTTGCTACAATTTATTATCATCATGATATTGCTAAGGTAGGCATACCTATACTCAAAACATAAGTCAATTATGTACAATAATCAATGTCACATCCACTGATGACAGATGGTGGACGCTTCTGAATGATGAATGAATTTCTGAATGATCATAGCCATCATACTTTGTAATCTTGAATGAATCTTTAAATTGCAGCCCATATGGATGAAACTAGATCCAGGTTCTTTTATCTCATCACTCAATAGCATGAGTCTAACCATGCAAATAAATAAGCTGGAGTCCAACATGGTATACACCATTTGATTACCATCCAATTATGTAATTTTTTAACAAATGTGAGAGGAACCAACTATAGTGATAATGGTTCTCAAGGTACTAAATACAATCTGTGTAGTGTCAATAAATGTGCTGAAGTCGAACACCACATAAAATATTTCAATTAGAGGGCAATGATGAGAACATATCGTCAAAAGTGAGGAAACTTGCCATTGAGGTACAATCTCCAAGGCACTAAAGGGAGTTTCTAAGTCAACTTTTTGGATAATGTGTCAATGTCGACAAAAAGTGACCCATTGCAAAAGGGCATTGATAAATCCCCCATCAATGACACAAAACAAGTATCAAGA
The DNA here is from genome assembly GCA_031772625.1 of Pinus tabuliformis. Classification (NCBI taxonomy): domain Eukaryota; kingdom Viridiplantae; phylum Streptophyta; class Pinopsida; order Pinales; family Pinaceae; genus Pinus; species Pinus tabuliformis. The sequence goes on along the minus strand of CM062820.1, from coordinate 313,670,553 downwards.
TTTGAGACATAATTTAATAATGCAGACCTAGTTCAGAAGTGGCAGACGTTAAGTAAGGTTTAACGCATATTCTAGCAGATCATGTCAACTAAGGGTTGACTTTCTCTTGAACATATTCATGACACTAACATGGATTTGGCAGCATTAACTCAAAGACCCATCATGAAAGGTTTCATTAATGTGTGATCAATAGAGAGGCAAGCAGATTCCCCAACCCAAAAAAGTCAAAGAGATCAAGTGAAAGAGTTTCATGTTCATGAGTGACTTGCTACCATTAACATGTATTATGCCCTATTTTCCCAATTTCCCAACCATTTATGGTCAGTACCTCTTTATTTTTGACAAGCTTGAGGAGGATAACATATGCTAGACTTATAAGTTCACCAATGAGATGAATCCTTTTGAGTATTTTTAAAGAACCCTAAGAAGGAGTGGTTCAGTCTTATCATGCTTGAAGATTCTAATGTTGTTTAATAGCTTTACAAGTCCAACAAAGTTATAACTTGACTTCTTTTTCATGTTTAGAGAGTTTGAAAAAGAGGTGAAAAATAACACTCCAAGATGTTCCTTTTCATAAATTTTTCCCTTGGGCCGAAAAGGAGTAAAAAAATACCCAAGAGAACCTTTTAGCCATTTTCAGCTAAAGTATTCCTTTTTCATAAACAATCTATCCAGTCCAGAAAAGGGTTAAACTTATACTATGTAGAAATATTTTTATTTACATTAACGAGTTTGAAAAGACAAGTGTTTGGAAACCTTTTCATGTTTTGGGAGTCTAAAAAGGGCTTAAAGAGGACTACACATGGTTCCCTTTTCCTAGGTTTAATGAGCCCAAAAAAGAGATAAAAGTATACTCATTCATAAAAATGACTTATATTCAATTTATAACCTGCATTATATCCTTCAGTCACTATCAAAATTTCTCAGAACACCATAAAAACATGAAATATACATGATACATTGTAAAATTAGGTCAAAACCATTAAAAATATTAATATATATTACAATAATGAATTAAAAAGTAATTTCATTTCTTACCATTTTCATTTTACCAAGTTGAGTGAGCTTTGAGTGATTTTTACCTTCAATCTTTAGCAATTGATTACGGCCAATCTGTTGGACCATTTCCAATACCATCAATTCTAAGTAGGAGGTCTATCCTTTCTGTTCATTTCTATAGTTTCCATTTCTCGTTTGATGCATTTTTTGGGAAAGTTTTTGAGTTTTGGGACTAAAATGTTACCTTCAACCCATCGCACCACTCCTATATGTTGAAATATATAGCTAGGTTCAGTCTTCCTAATGAAATATGTACTCATGATTTTATGTATTTGAAATGAGAAAAATAAATTTATTATTGTTATTCTTGAGGCATGGGTTTCATGCTCAAGGGAAATTTATTTTTAGGTCAAGCACCCATTGGGTGCTTCTAGGGCCTGTCATTGAGTCTACAAATCATTTGAGTCATTGTCATGTAGGAAAGACACTTTTGGGCATGTTACATACTATAAAGAAAAATTATTTGATTCAAAAATAGAGTTAAAGACCCTCCAAGACATTGTAAAATAACTAGCAACAAGTCAACCTAAATGAAGGTACAAGTCAACTTAAAGATAGCAATTCGTACTCAAAATACTATATATAAGAAGGAATTTGACCTCATTTGGATAAAATTTCAAGCAAGTTTGATCTCCTTAAGATAGAAAATGGAAAAGGATGAAAAATAAGAAGAAGATCAAGATCGAAGCTTTGGGCCTCTCCCTCTCTCTTAATAGTCTCTCTAAACTTGTTGGGAAAGTCAAAGTGCTGGGAAGAAATTCGTGGGTCAAATTCTAGAAATTGTTGGGTCAAAGTTATAGAAGAAACTAATGGGTAAAATTTCCAAAAGAAATTTTTGGGTCAAAGTTCTAGAAGAAACTGCAAGGTTGAATTTCCTGAAAAAACTTCTGGGTCGAAATTCCAGAAGAATCTGTTGGGTCAAAGTTGTAGAAGAATCTGCTGGGAGGTCAAAATTGTAAAAGAATCTGTTAGGATCAAAATTGCAGAAGTTGATGGGATTGAAATTATGTGACGAACACTCATAAAGGAAGAAAGGTTTGAATTGGTCTTGGAGGGGTCTTGGTTAAGGGTATTAGGTCTTTCGATTCATCCATTGAATTTCTATAAGAAGAGAACAATTCTTATGAGTTTTCCTCATAGTTGGAGAGGTTTTGGCCCTGGCTAATTGCCTATATCTTATTTCCTCTTGTATTATTGTTATTTATGATTTGGTAGTTGTTTGATGAAGATAATACTAATAATAAAAAAGTGAAAGAAGAATATAATCAAGTTAAGTAGAAATGCATCATAAGAAAAGAAGATAAATAACTGAATATAGATTCCCATAGATTATTGAACATGGTATCAAAGCTAAGGTGACTACATCAACTAAAGGAATCTTAAAGAAGGATAATCAAGGGTCAAAGCACAAGAATATCATTCGGGGAACATCAAGATTTTCAATAATCAAGAAGGACTAACTGTTATGTGGAATTTTGCATCTACGGATAAACACAACTTCCCTAAGTGGGTAGCTACACTTAGAAGAACATATTTAAAGAGTTTAACCTTTTCCTATAGAAGATCAATAAGATAATGGACCTACTTGTTATCTTTCGCTTCCCTTTGTCTCCTTTGCATAGCTCCCGTCACTCCTTCTCGAACTAAATCCACTCGATCAGTACCTATAATCATAAATAGAGGACAAAAACCAATCAAAGCAAGAGATCTATCTACCATAAGCAAACAAAATCGAAAGCATTTACACATATAATCATCATACATAAAGACAAGAATATGGGAAAAGGTGTAAACATCTTTATTAAGTAGAAGGAAGAGCTACAACCAAAGAAGTCTGATCCCATGTCACTCATCCAGCTTGAGTTCCATCCTTCATCACACCAAAAGCACAAAACTCCGCAGCATAACAATACTTGCTTATGATCTCAAACCTCAAACCAATAGTATCTCCTTACAATTCTGCAAAGTCCAGCCCCTGATCATTATGATGAGTGCTCAATTTATAGGGAAATGGAGGTGGTTTTGTCATAAATTGGGCATTGAATGGATTTTCAATTTGGGAGTTAGTTTCCATGGAGGAAGGGATGATAGGATTGGCAGTTATTTGATTCATTCCCTATCCAATTTCGAGCTCATAGGAGAGGATAAGAGGTGGGAATCTTCTAGAATAGTCTAGAATGTAAGAATATTCCTAGAATCCTATGAATATTTCACTGAATCTCACCCAGTGTAGGTCAAAGTGGGTCTAGGTGCTTTGCAGAGCAAGCTTGAATGGGCCTAAGTGCTCTGCAGAGCACTTACCCCTGACCAAGGCTGCGCTGGTCCCTTAAGGAGCCATTTCAGCATGTCTTCAGGCCAGGAAACTCTCAAGAATGATGGCATTCAATGTGATGACTTGTCTAGGGCATGTAGAAAATGAATTAGGGTTTGATGAGTCCTAAAAGTACTAATCTGAATGTTGGGAGTGGTGTGCCAAAATAGACCTATAACAATTTCCCCCTAAAGCATGAAGTCAAAAATGATAATGTCAACTGATATGCTTTATGATGTGATGAGGAGGTTCTAAAGTGGGTGGTGACCTGCATCAATTACAATACATAATATCAAGATATTTTGGATTTTTCATGAATCGCTGAGGGAAGGCATACCCATGCTCATCATATAAGATTTTCATTACATGTACATAGATAGTCGTCTACAAATATAGACCCATGATGGGATGACCGTCAATGTAAATCCATCGTACATATGATTTAGTACTCTGTTGAAATCGCAACCCAAATGGATGAAACTAGATCCTAGGTTTTCTCTCTTGTTCAATCGTTCACTCAGGTATGAGTCTAACCATGTGAATATGTGATCTGAATTCGAACATGGGAAGACACCGCCTGATTACCAGCCAATGATGTAAGTTGTTAACATAGGCAAGAGAGATCACCGATAATTATAATGATTCTCAAGGTACTGCAGTACATTTTGCATGGCGTGAATAGATGTTTTGATGTCAAGCACCATACAAAGTCTTTTGGTCGAAGGCCATTGATTTCAACCTATCGTCGAAAGTGTGAAACTTGCCATTGATGTATGCAAGCCCCAAGGTACTGAAAGGGTGTTTCTAAGTCAACTTCTTGGATAATGTGTTGATGTCGACAAGAAGTGACTCATCACAGGAGGGCCTTGATGTATCCCATATCAATGACAAAAAATGAGTGTAATGATTTTTGGAGATGGAATGTGACTAACGACACAAGGTTGAGGAATGGCGGTCATGAAAATGAAGGTTTATGAGTATTTCAAAGGATGAATTTAACTGAGTGACTTCTCTTGAACATGTCGGCGACACTGAATGAATTGGTAGCATTGACCCAAAACCAAAGTAGTGGATGTTATGATAGACCATAGGTATGATAACCCTCAAGCAGATAACCCAACCCAAGTAGTCATAGAGATGAAGTGAAAGTGTCATGTTCAAGAGTGACCTACTACCGTAAAGTGTTTTACCCCTTTTCCCATTTCCCCAGTCATTGGTGACTAGTACCTCTTTATTTTTATCAAGCTTGAGGAGGATAACATATGCACGTTGTATGATTCCACCCTTCAAGTGAATCCATCATTATGTGATGTTTTAACGAGTCTAGCGATGGTGAAACTTGTTCTTGTCATGATGGACAAGTTTGTTGCTATTTTATGTTTTAACGAGTTTAACAACGAGAACTCGGTCATTTTCATGTTTAGAGAGTTTGAAAAGGGACAAAAAGGAAACTACACAAGTTCATTTTCATAAATTTGTCTCTCAAGTCCAAAAAAAGCGTAAAATAATATAAGAGAGAACCTATTGACCATGTTCGATCAACATATTCATTCTTCGTAAATAATCTATCTTAGTCTAGGAAAGGGTTAAACTTATACTGAGTAGATGTCATTTCCATTTCACTAACGAGCTGAAAAGGACAAGTGCTCGGAAATCTTTTCATATTTCGAGAGTCCGAAAAGAGCTTAAAGAGGACTCTACTTAGAGGAACGAGTGGTGTCTTGGATAGCAACTGGTTTTGGTGATGTTGGAACTTCTCAAAGCATGTTGAATGATGTGAATAGGCTAGCTATTAAGACCATTGATTGCAACTATTCCTCAAAAAGGGTAAAACAACAAAGTGAAAGTGTATGATCAGCCAAGCAGATAGTGACGATGGAAGGAGAAAAACCAAGGCTCATCTGATAGAAGAGGCTGATAGAATGGCAATCACGAGGGCTAAAATGGAGATGGGTTAATTTTTACACAATCTTGAAACATACGAAACTCTTCTTGGATTCAGTTTCATGTTTACACAAGCTTGAAACGAAAAAACTATGCTTGGATTCAATTTCATTTTTACACAAGCTCGAAGCGAAAATTATGCTTGGGATTGGTTTACATTCCCCCAGCATGATGACCGGATTCTAGGTGCATGCCCCCCAAGCTTCATTGCATTCGCCTAAGTATACTACTCATGGCTATCAGGTGGATGAAATGAATGTTCATTTACAAGATCAAGTGAAAGACTCAACTAGGATTTTATGAGATCTAATCAAAGACTCGACTTGGAACTTTTCTCTAGGGGACCTTGTTTCATTTTTTAATGAGCTTGACACAAGACAAGGAACTATTCTCATATTCCTTGTTTCATTTTTTGACGAGTTTGATGCAATTCAAGGAACTATGCTCATGGGACCTGTTTCATTTTTTAATGAGGTTGACACAGTAAAAGAACTACCTCATATTCCTTGTTTCATTTTTCAACGAACTTGACACAAGACAAGGAACTCTGCTCATGCCCTTTGTTTCATTTTTTAATGAGGTTGACACAAGATCTCGAACTATCCTCATATTCCTTGTTTCATTTTTTAATGAGGTTGACACAAGGCAAGGAACTATCCTCATATTCCTTGATCACGACCCATAAGAAGTCATGATTTACAAGAGGTTCTCATTTGATGGGAGAACAATGCTCTGGAAGGGATACGTAGCAAGGAATCTGAGATCCAGTTCCAATGCCCACAGTACATAATGTACAACATCATGGAATTGATCGTCAGTTGATGTAGGCATGGAACAAGTTGCCACATAATTGACGTGTGGTAGGGAAGATCCATTGGGACAAAAGGACCATTTAGGGAAGATGGTTGAATGGAAGCCATATTTGGAGCAGGAAATGAAAGCTGCTCAACAGTGAAAATTCTACCTTCATGCAGGAAACACATCACTCGAAAGAGTGTTGAAACAATAGCTCCCATGTCATAAACATAGCCACACCCAAGAAGTAAATTGTAATCTAAAGGGCCTAGGACTACCATCACATTGAGATAAAAAAAATTTCCTCCCAATGTAATAGGCAACTGAGGAAGGGTCCCTAATGGTTGATTGGGTCCTCTAGTAAAAGCCAACAAATTCTGGGTAATAGGCACAAGTGGCGGCGAACCAAGTGCTTTCCGAGTAGTAGAGGAAAGGATACTCACATATGCACCTTCATCTATAATAGTGCTAGGTAAAATAATATTACAAACCTGTACTATGATCTGGAAAGGCACATAAGAAGGAAGACGACATCCTGGTATCTCCTCTCCTTGCATCATAGTGTACAAGGTGGCTGACTCGGTTACCTAAGGATGGATAGCAACCTAATGTAGTCCTCCCATATATACCTGAAAGTACGTCGAGGCCCAATCCGTGTTACCATTGTCTAATGTGAAACCACATAGTGAGAGAATTCCTTTATACTTTACGTACTGTAACACCACCCTATATACCCAAAGGTACTTGGAAGAGCTACAATATACTTACATACGTGGAATGAGGTATCACACTCGAAATGTATCGTAGATAAGTTAGTGATAGCTGCTATGTTTAACAATGCTAGAAGACATCTCTAGCCTAGACCTTTAAATGTTATGTGTTATGTTACAATGCTCCATTAGGTTAATTGAGATAACTTTTAAGTTGATCTTCTTAAGAATTTGCCTTTCAAGGTTCACCACGTGATGTATGTTTGCAATTCCTAGAATGAAACTAACATGAGAAACATTCTTTACATTTGATTTTGAACAATGAAAACCTTAACTACAAGAGATAAAGAAATCAGAATGTTTGGTCAAAGAACAAAGAGCACATCTAATGCAATTTCCCTATACTATTCCTATAAGAGCACACAAACTTTTCAATGCACGATGCAAGTTTTTCTTTTCAGTTCCCTTAATGTTGAGATGAACAAAAGGAAACTAATTCACATACAACCAATCAATCTTTTTGCAAGAATGAAGACTTTATGACAGTTCCTTTTCGAAAAAAATGAAGACTTTTACTACACTTACTTTTCAAAAAAGATTAATCGACTATAATCTAAATTTGACAATGAATTTATAATGATAAATAAATCATTTAAGAAACATTAAACAATCAAGGTCAATGTAGGGCTAGGACAAGAGATACAAGTTGATTTCAGAGCCATCGAAACATTGATCTTTAAACAAACAACTTCAGAAGAAAAATTGGAAAAATCCAAGCCAAAGATGGTTTTTTAAGCTTAAGGAGGATCAACGTAGGTCATATTGGGAGTAACTACATTGTAAAGCACTATCTCTAATCCAAGGGTGCTCTGCAGAGCACTGTCCCATGACCAAGCCTGCGCTGGTGCGAGAGAGCCCAATAAAAAGACATCTAACCTCAATTTTTGACCAAAAAACACTTCCAGAAGACTTAAATAAGATCAATGAAAGAAATGAAAGTCTACTAGGGTGTACTATGGTGAGGATAAACTACCCAGAACGATGGTCAATCCCCAGTATGGTCACCAATTTGTTATGTGGAATTTTGCATCTACGAATAAACACAACTTCCCTAAGTGGGTAGCTTCACTTAGAACAACAGATTTAAAGAGTTTAGCCTTTTCCTATAGAAGATAAATAAGAAAAGGGACCTACTTGTTATTTTTTGCTTCCCTTTGCCTCCTTTGAATAGTTCCCACTGCTCCTTCTCGAACTGAGTCCGCTCAATCAGTACTTGCAATCATAAATAGAGGACAAAACCCAATCAAAGAAGGCGATCTATCTACTATAAGCAAATGGAATTGAAATAATTTACACATATAATCATCATACATAAAGACAAGAATATGGGAAAAGGTGTAAACAGCTTGATTAAGTAGAAGGAAGAACTACAACCAAAGAAGTCCGATCCCATGTCACTCATCCATCTTGAGTTCCATCCTTCATTACACCAAAATCACAACACTCTGGAAGCATAACAATACTTGCTTATGATCTCAAACCTCAAACCAACAATATCTCCTTACAATTCTTCAAAGTCTAGCCCCTGATCACTATGATGAATGCTCAATTTATAGGGAAATGGAGGTGGTTTTGTCATAAATTGGGAATTGAATTGCTTTCCAATTTGAGCATTAGTTTCCATGGAGGAAGGGATGAGAGGATAGGAGGTTATTTGATTCATTCCCTATCCAATTTTGAGCTCATAGGAGAGAATAATAGGTGGGAATATTTTAGAATATAAGAATATTCCCAGAACCCTACGAATATTTCACTCAATCTCGCCTAATGCGGGTCAAAGTGGGCCTAGTTGCTCTGTAGAGTAGGCTTGAATGGTCCTAAGTGCTCTGCAGAGCACTTACCCCTAACCAAGGCTGTGCTGGTCCCTCAAGGAGTCATTTCAGGATGTCTTCAGGCCAAGAAACTCTTAGGAATGATGGCATTCAATGTGATAACTTGTCTAGGGCATGTAGCAATTGAATTAGGGTTTGATGAGTCCTAAAATTACTGATCTGAATGTTGGGAGTGATGTACCCAAATAGACCTGTAACACTAACCCTCTCATCATCTTGAATAAAGAAAATAAAGAACATCAAAAATACCTCGAAACCCTAGCTCATTTAAAGAATGGTTATTCATTGAATCATTATTGGACAGTATTCATCACAAATGAAAGAATACCTCAAATACCAAACATCCAAGGAAATACCATACATTCTAAATACCTTGGGAACACCACCACATTCTACACTATCTTCAAGGAAGTAAGAAGAGGCATTTACATCGCCGTTAAGGAATCAAGTTGATATCCCTCTCTTTGAGCCAAGGATCACTTTTGAAGGAAGAAATATTCATCAAGAAGACATCTTCTATTATCAACATCATCATGAAAATAAAGAAGGCACCAAGTTGAAGATATTTTCATCGAGTATCTTAACAAGTAAGTATATTCATTATATATATGTTTGAATATGTTAAAAATACTTCATTTTACAAGGAGACAAGGAATTGGTTGGGTCATCAAACTTACTTACATGGAAGAAGAGGACATATTTTATCCTCATAGAAAATGAAGTCATTGGACATGTTAAGGGCTAAATCACTAAACCTCCAAAGGAATAAGCTGAAGCTATAGACAAGTATATGAAAGGGGAGATAAGGGCTCAAATGATCCTTATAGAATCCATCAAGTATCCCCTCATGCCTTATGTCACAAAGTTGGAGACATCAAAATAAATCTACAAGAAGTTAGTAGAGTTCTTCTCTGTAAGCACTGCTGGAGAAGTCATATCTTTAAGAACCAAGATATATAAGATGAAAATATCAAAAGGAAGAAGGAATAGCCTCATATTTTATGAGGGTGTTAGAAATACGATACTAATTACAAGAGTTGAGGGAGATAATGTATGATAAAGAAATCACCATAGTTGTGCTCAATGCGCTACTAGAGGAATGTAGAAACTTTATATCAAGCATATATGGAATGAATTAAACCACCCCATTAAGTGAAATTTGGTCATTATGTAAAGTTGAAGAAACTAGGTTGAAGGGAAAAGTGATGTGGGATCAAATTAAGAAGTTCAAGCAGTTGCTGCCATGGTAAAAAAAAATAAGGAAAGTTTTGAAAATTTGATCCTCAGAAAAATAAGAAGGATATGTCAAAAATCCAATGTTATGGCTATCAGGAATATGGGCACTACAAGAGATATTGTCAGAAAGTCAAGAAGGAAAATAAGATGAAAGAAATAAATGAAGTTGATATCACTGAAGAAGTGGAAGAACCTGATGAGAAGAAGTCGAAAGGGATATATATTTACTATTAGGTTTTCTCAAATGAATAGAAAGGAGAAGTAAGAGGTTAAGAGACCTCCACCATGGAAGTCACAACAAGAAGAATTATGACTAGATGCATCTTAATAGAAGATAGCATCATATTAGAAGCATACCATTGAAGAAAAAGCTCATGACATCTTTAGAAAAGTTTGAAAGAATAGCTATAGTATAAGTTTACATGGATGTAGAAATCATCATATAAACGAAGTAGCTCTTATTAACCTCATTGAAAGCATATATAGTGCATATGGCTAAAAGAAAGTGATCTAGAATGATAGAAGGAATTCCTAATACATCATCAACATGAGAAAGGGTGTTCTACTAGATGAGGATAATCTAGATCCTTCATTCGAATATTCATAGAAGGTTCACTTCTACTTGGAAGAAGGAAGTGTCTCGTTGATCATTCCATATTGTGTGGGATACATTGCTTAGAAGGATGATGGTATGGTGGTAGGCAAGTGCAGCAATTCAAGATAATTGAAGTAATTTCAACCAAGGAAAGGTAGTTGCCAAAGAAATTATAGATGACCAAAAGAAGAAAAGAGGTATGTATGCATGAATTTGATAAATTAATTCATCACATATTTTCAAAAAGAATGATTGAATATGACCATGATGGAAAAAGAAGAATCTCTTCTCAATACATAAAGGTATACACCTTGAACTAGTTCACATATTGATAATATGAATTCAATGTAATATGTCCTCAAATGGAATATGAGGTGGTTGAGAAGATGAAGGAACTATGTTCCAAGGGTACAATATGTGAGGAAAAGAAGAACGATTCTTGGAGAAGATGTAACTATGTTCCAATAAGATAAGGAATAAAAATCCAATGACTAGAAGGATCTAGTATGGCATCTCATGAAGAAGGTACAAAGACCTTGATAAAATCTGAAAAAGAAGAAAACCCTTGACATTGGAAATATTGTAGATATGAGTTTATGAATGTGAAGGATGTTGATGTTGCAAGCAAGCAAGATGTCATGATGAAAAGGCATCACAATAGGTAACTTTTATTTGATGTTAATTTTTTTTAAACATATAGATGGGTTGATACAGGGCTACTGAAAAGAGGGTTGTACTTATGTGGTCAGATGAAAGATCTTAAAAGAAAACATGACTTGGATGAGGTAGTTCTATAAAGAAAAGCCATATGTGGACTAGAAGATCACTTTCTGATGAAGAGAAGGATGACATGAATGATATGGTTCGTGAAGGAAAGTGATGGATAATCAATTCCCTATGAAAGATGAAGGTTCAATAAAGAAGAGAATGTACTTTGTGGCATCGAAATAAGGATTCCTACAAGCAGCTAATAGTACCATGATATCCACCAAATAAGCTAACAGCTATTGTTGGTGACAAGTCCCTGATTAAGGGGGAGCTTGGACAAGTCCCTAAATATGAGGGATCTTGGGTACATTCCTTTTATATGAATTGGTATATCTTTCCTTGTTAAGAGGGAGAGATAGAAACATCATTATTATCTTCATATTGTGAAGAAAGAATGAAGGATTGGGTAAGAATATGGAATCCTATACTCTTTGAGGATGTGATAGGGTATCCAATATAAGAGTAGTCATAAAGGACAAATATTATTTGAGGATTGGGAATCAAAGATTATAATAGTCCTAGAATTGCATAACCTTTGAACACCCAGGTGGGGCATCTACCTTGAGATACAATAATGATGGTGTCTATCACTCATTGGTCTTGCCAGCATTGTGCTCTAATCTTTTGGAGAGATAGAGTTGTTGGTCAAGGCCTTTCTATGTGACAATGTTGGTTGATATGATTCAAATATATGCCTTACCAATATAACTCTTCTTATGAGAATTCTTCATATTGAGAATTTCCAAGTACCTTATATGGGTTATGAATACCTCCCTAGATAAGAGGGAGTGTCGAAATATGTAACTAGGTTTGGTCTTCATAATGACATATGTTGTTAGGTCCCTATACTACTAGTGTAACCCAATATTGTTATTAGTACAACCCCCTTATTATATTGTTGTTCCCATGTCGTCCTCATATTGTTATTATTGTACCCCATAGAAACCCACTATTATTATTATTGTGCCCTTACATTATTATTGTTATGTCGGCTCTGATTATATTATGACCCCTTAGACTCCTATATATATAAAGGAGGTCTTGTCATTTGTATCATCCAAGAATTTTTCATTTCTGTAATGTAAAGGAGGTTTCCCCCTTGAAGAGGCTTGTTTCTAAGGTGTTGATCTATGTTTTCTATCTTTTTGTGAGTTGGTTTCATAACATTTGGTATCAGAGCCGTGGATTCTAGGGTTTCGCTGCTCCAAACAGGCCATCATGGTATTTTCGCTATAAAGTTTTTTCTACGCAATTTCAAAAGCTAAAAGAAACCCATTTGAGAAGAAGTCGGTCTGAACCTCACGTCAGAATTTGAGATCTTGTCTTGCTATATTTTCGGAGATATGATCTGAGGAAGTTAGGGTTTCTGGAAGCTCCAGAATTTTATCTCAAATAGGTCATAGTGGAATTTTCACTATAATATTTGTTCTACAAAGGTTCAGACTCTGAAATTAAAACCCATTTGAACCAATATAATGGTGAAGCTTGGGTTCAAATTTCAGATCTGTTATAGACATTTTTGTGCCTTACAGATCTAAGCATGAAATGTCCATAAACCAAGGGCTCCTAAATCCCTAAAAGTGTTGTTCTAACTCCTAAAGGAGCAAGGTCAACAAATTACAGCTTCTCCCAGAAGTTCTCCACCAGAAACTGCTCAAAACTAGTCAAATCAGGATGATTTCAACTGCTCCACTAGCCAAGTGCGTTGCAAAGCACCTAAGTCCACTAGCTAGGTGCGTTGCAACGCACCAAAATGCACTACCAGTGTGCGTTGAGTGGGAAATGACAAGTGGCAGAGTCATTCCACGAGGTGGAGAGACAATGGAAGCTTCCAGAATCTTCTCCAATGACACTTGCCTCACTGAATTCGACAAGGGATGAGTAAGAGGCTCTCAGTCTCCAAGTGGAAGCAAGAATTGACAGAGAGAAGCCACTAATCAATTCATGAGCTGACTCATCCTCCTTCCATACATCTATATATGGATCCCTCATCCAAGAGATCCAGGGGCTGGAATATTGTACATTGCAAAGAATTGTTGTTAGTTTTGAGATAGATATCAGAGTATTGGGTGATTTATGCTTTGTTGGAGGTTAAGAGGGGCTTCTCTGCTAGGAGGTTGATGCTGGATTAGGAATCATCGGTTGTAACTCCTCCTGGATCTTCTTGTTATATCAATAAAACTATTTGAGTTTCTGCTACATGCTTGTGTATCATTGATGCTTGTTACATTTGTATGTTTAGCTTAAATCTGATCCTAAGCTATTTATGAATATAAATCCATGTATTTGTGTAGTTTTCTTCTTCTGTGATCTTACAGGAACTTGGTGAAGCTGGGCAAGTAAGGAAGCAGGTAGCTGGAAGCTGTCAAAGAAGAGAGAGATTGGATCAAAGGACTAGCGCAAGACACAGGTTGGTTCATCCTATTCCTCTTTGTTTATAGTTTATAAAGAAGAATACAAAAGTAGTTTTCTCTATTTGTTTCTAAGGTAACTGTCACACCTTAGTGGGATAGAGTCGTTCTGAATAGACACTTATCCCGATAACAAAATGGCGACTCCGCTGGGGATGATTGTCTAGTTAGTTTGTTTGTGTTTCTCTTGTTGTTTGTTTCATAAACTTAGAAGTAGCAAATCGAACTGCATTTGCCATTAACAAATGCAAAGTAGACATCTGCTACTTCAATCCATTCACTGGATCTATTTATGATTTTAACAGCTAATTCACAAATGATCTGATTGCCCTTTGTGATAGCTCTTAGACCTTCTTTAAATCTACCCTCTGATTGTGCATTACTGATTGCTTTTACTCGGCCAAAAACCATAGATTAAACTGCAAACCGTGACCCAGAACCTGGATAGAACTCTCGTTTCTGCCCCAGCGCAGGCCCTGTGAAGAGGTTCTGCATTTCAACGCACCTCCCGAGAGGGCTACCTGCGCTGAAATGCAGTTTCTCTATGCAACAGGTGCGCTGATCAGCCTAGCCCTATGCAGCTGAGGTTCTTTGCTTCATTTTTCAGTTTTGTCTCTGTTTTTTGCTGCCTGTGATCAGTATTTCACTGTTTCAAACCCCTTTTATTTACTGATATTCCGCCTCAGTTGTACAAAAGAAACTGTATATGTTTTTGTGTGTTTGTTACGTCATTTACAGTTTTCCATTGCAAAAGTAGAATAGTCGTACTGTCGTCCTTTGATTTAGATCTGTCGCAAGTGTCGATTTTGATCATAAGAGAAAGTTTATTTGCTGTTGACAGTCGATTATACTTTTACTTTTGCCTTTTGCTTGAATTTGTCACTTTCTAGTGTCGAAACGAGTATTTATTTCAAAATCTTAAAAGTGTCGTAATCATCTCTACCTTTTGATTTCGAAAAGAAGCTTGCTTGTGTTTGTCACTTGAAAGCAAATTCAGATTTGTACAACTTTCTTTTTAGGCATCAATATTAAGAAAGTGAAAAACAAAACACATGCATGCGCATTTGTATATTGGCAGTCTGTTTGGCTTGATTTAGGGAAAGTGCATTTACAGTGTGCTCTTTGCTCTTTGCGAAAAGATTGTGTCTTTCTTTTCCCTTAGTAGCTAGGATTTTCATTGTTGAAAAGAGATAAAAGCTTGTTTATCATCTTTAGATTGCATTTTAGGAATTACATATACATCTCGTGGTGATCCCAAAAGGCAAACTTCATAAGAAAGATCAACCTAAAATAAATTCAATGAACTTAACAATGCTTTGTAACTTAACGCACAACATTTAGAGGTCTAGGCTAGAGACGTATTCCAGTGTCGTAAAACCTGGTAACTGTTGTCCTCACTAATGGTTGGGTGATTCCTCCACTTTGAGACGATAAGTGCCAGTACGGACTTGTGCTCCCACGTACCGTCGAGTATATATTGGGAGACCCCTATAGGCTTAAAACCTTTTATCCATAGGAAGCCATGTCGGCGGCCCTACTGATCGCAATGCACCGAACACAGCATTCGGGAAGATTGATTGCCATACCGTAAAAAGTATTCTGCAGTTTTGCAATTGGTTTGGTACTCCCCCTACCTAGACCTCTAGAGTAGTCCCTTTCATTCCTTTTCAGACTCCTTAACGGAAAAGGTCCATCTGAGCACTTGTCACTTCAGGCTCATTAAAAATTGAAGGAGACTAGAGTCATCTTTTGTTTTTTCTCGACTCTTAAAAACTGAAAAAACAAGTTCTGTCAAAGCGTGTTGAAATTTATTTTAAACGGAATATTCATACCTTTTCCTATGTTGATCTTTGGGTTGAGAAAATGGAGCCTACCAACCAAGGAATTCCCCTTGGTGGAAATCCTAGTCCCTTCTCCTCTTGGGGAGATGTTGGTGCACCCCATATGGCCACATTGTCGCTTCCAGGACTGACAATTGGCTTGCGAGTATGGCTCTTCTCAACCAATGTTGTTCAGAACACCACTATTCCTAAACAATCAAATCAGCAATTAGATGAGTCCAGAGTTACCCACCAGCCTTCTACTTCCTCTAATTCTTCCTCTCCTCCTTCCTCTTCACTTGATGGAACTGGTAAAGCTAAAAGCCAAGTTCCTAAGGAGAAGAAGGGAAAGAAGAAGAAAGAGAAAAAGAAGAAGGAGCCAAAGGCGAATGGGGGAAAACGAGTGTCGTCTAACGAATATCCACACACATCACCGACCAGGCCTAAATCGCCATGTGTCATTTGCAAAGGAGACCAATTTCACAGAGATTGTCCTTGCATCCCCCGAATACTAAGGGACTTGTCTCCTCATTTGCACAATCCGGTGTCATCAACCTCTGGAGATCATGTTGAAAGCACACCGTCAACTAGTGAAAGTGAAGCCCCAGGACAAAAAGGGAAAGCTAGATTTCCTTGTAAACTGTGCGAAGGCGACCATGCCCTCCACCGTTGTCCCTTCTTAGACGAAGCTAAAATAGTTTTGGATGATCGTCCAGTTTCACCATTACGACTTCCTTCTGGATATAAAAAACTCTTGTCGAGTCCGTCACTAGTTGAGAATCCATCTCGCCCGCTCAGGTGGTCGGCTGAAGCGTCTATCATTGAAGATAAACCAACTGAATCCATACCAGACGAAAGTCAAAAGGTCGAGGTGGTAGTTGACCCGGTCTTGCCTTCAGAGGTTTTATCTTCGGATGATACAGTCACTGAAGAAAACAAGGATGACACCATCCAAATTCTCTTCATCAACACACACTCCGACGAACATGGGGGCAATCCACCCGTTCCTTTACCACAGGAAGGAAGTTCGTCAGAGCCATACCCGGCCGTCTACTCGGTCCCACCTCCAAGCAACCTAGTTGTCTCCTTCGACTGGAATCAACTAGGCAGACCCCGCCTACCAGCAAGTGTACCATTCTGAATTATCATTCAAATATATAGAATGGTAATGGCTGATACCATCATAGATGAGGGGGCTTCTGTGAGTATCCTTTCCTCTATTGCTTGGAAAGCACTTGGTTCGCCATCGCTTTTGCCTGAGATGAGAAATCTGACAGGCTTTGACAAAAGGAACCAGTCGACCTTTAGGGATCCTTCCCGATGTGCCCATAACATTGAGAGGGAAGACAGTTCGCATGAACGTCATGGTAGTCCAAGGACCCTTGGATTATAACCTACTCCTTGGACGAGACTATATTTATTTCATGGGAGCCATCGTCTCCTCACTCTTTAGAGTAATGTGTTTTTCGCACGAAGGAAGAGTGGTCAAGCTCGTAGACTAGCTTTCATTTCCTAGATCACGCATAGCAAATAGTCATATATCGTCCCTAAATGGTCTCTTCACGCAAGAAATGTCTCAATTCCCAGTCCGTCCTCCCGATGAGCGCGAGTAATTCGGAGGGATATGACTAAAACCCAGGGGACATGCGTCCTGGTCTGCTTCGGCAGGAAAACTTCGGGTATAGGGTAGGTTTCCGCAGGAGAATATGACTAGTCTTTACCCCATCCGTCGGTGGAAGAGGGGTTATTCTAGAATAAGATTCTCTTGTCAAAGTTATGTGAGTTGGCAGACGTCGTCACTCACCTTTGTTTATCTCGGTAGACATCGTCGAAGAAGTGTTTTGTTTGCTGTGTGAATAGAACAATCTTTGGGTAACCTGTAAGAGGTAGGCCTCTCCTGATAGAACAAATGTTTTGTCTGCAAATTGGGGGGTAACTTTGAAACTCTATTTTATACCTGGGGGCATGCAAACCTTTTGGCATGCAAGCGAGGGGCGGCTATTTATTTTTAAAATTTTTAGGACCTCTAACCCTTTAAACTCGTAGGATTAGTCATCACCAAACTTGCATAAAAAAGGATGTGGGGAAAAAATCTAAAAGTTGCCGTTTTTATATGAGACATTCTTATCATATGACTGGATTAATCAAGCAGTTTTAGCACATAGTTCAAGCTCGTAAAAAAATAAACATAAGACCGAGCAAATGTTTCGACCCGCGTTTAAGCTCGTTAAAAAATGAACTATCCCCCGGTAAATAACCACTGTGAATGAAGCATTTTCAGCCATTAAAGCCTTGGTCATGTTTGCACCGTCACCTCCACTTTTCCATTGGCCGATCATTCACCTCCATTTGATTGTTTACCCATTTTGAGGAACAGCTGCGAAGAGTGATTTCACTAGCCATCCTTGTGACACTGCTGTGATTGGAAAATTCCAAACCTTACCTGGAATCAGCCGCTACCCATTTTATCACTCGTTCCTCAAAAGATGAGTCTTCTTTAAGCTCTTTTCAATTGACTCGTAAAATATGAAAAGATTTCCAAGTTTTGGCCTTCCAGCTCGTTAAAGTGACCGGAAGTGCTATCCCTCCTCTAGATTTTAATCTTTTTGGACCTGAGGGATTATTGCACAAAACGATCGAGTGCTTGTTTTGTTCGGCTCGTTAAAATGATCGAAAATTCATCCCTTCTGTATTGTTTTATACTTTTTCGGACTTAAGGGATTAGATGACGAAAAAGGAATTTTGGAGTTACCTTTACGTACCTTTTCAGACTCTCTAAAAATGAAAAGGACCGAGTTATCTTTGTCGTTAGACTTGTTAAAAAGATTAATAGCGACAAACTTGTCTTTAGACGAGAACGAGTTTCACTATCGCTAGGCTCGTTAAAACATAGCGATGGTTTTGCCCGAAGGGAAAATTATAGAACAAGCATATGTTATCCTCCTCAAGCTTGACAAAAATAAAGAGGTACTGGTCAGCAATGACTAGGGAAAAATTGGGAAGAAAACTCAAAGAATCTTTATTGGTAGCAAGTCGCTCTTGAACATGACACTTCCACTCCGTGCCTGAGTCGGGTTGGGTTGTTCCATTCACCGGTCACATCGCCATGGTCTCGCCATACCATCCAAATTTGGGGTAAATGCTACCAATCCATCACATAAGTGTCGCCGACATGTTCAAGAGAAGTCATCCAGAAAAGTCACCTGTGTCCCATCCACTACCATACATCATACTTCATTCTTTCATGACCGCCACCCTGAACCATATATCATCAGATCGTTTTCACCTCCATCAAAATCATTTGCTCCGTTCCGTGTCATTGATGTGGGATTCATTAAGGCCCTCCTTTGACGGATCGCTTCTTGTCGACATCAGCTCATTATCCAAGAAGTTGATCTAGGAACACCCCATTCAGTACTTTGAAGCTTGCATGCCTCAATGGCAAGTTTCTCACTTCCGGCGACAGGTATACATCAATGACCTTCAACCGAAAGATTTTGCGTGGTGTTCGACGCCAAGTCCTTTATTCACACCACGTGAATTGTACTGCAGTACCTTGAGGGTCATTATCATTATCGGTGATTCCTCTCGCGCTTGTTAACAGTTCACATCATTGATTGGTAATCAAGCGATGTCTTTCCATGTTCGACCTCAAAACATTTCTCACATGGATCGACTTGTACTTCGAGTGAAGATCGGACAAGATTGAAGACCCTGGATCTAGTTTCATCCATCCGGGCTGCGATATATATTCAGGAAAATAAAGACATTGAAATGTACAGCATTGCAGCACAGATAATCATCCTACCAAAAGGATGATGGCTCTATCAGAATCATCAGTCTACCATCAGACGATTGTCTATCCTATGTACATGAAAATGAATTTATAAAGCTAAGCATGGGAATGCCCACCTCAGCTAGATCATGAAAACAGTATGAAGATAATGTATTGTATTGTATCTTATTACAGGTCTCCTCCCAGCATTGAAAGAACTTCGGATCCTCCTAATAAAGCATTTCACCCGATAAACGGCCTCATACTTTAGGGGGCAACTGTTATAGACATTTTTTTGCCTTACAGCTCTAAGCATGAAATGTCCATAAAACAAGGGCTCCTAAGTCCCTAAAAGTGTTTTTCTAACTCCTAAAGGAACAACGTCAACAAATTACAGCTTCTCCCAGAAGTTCTCCACCAGAAACTGCTCAAAACTAGTCAAATCAGGATCATTTCAGCTGCTCCACTAGCCAAGTGCATTGCAAATCACCTAAGTCCACTAGCTAGGTGCGTTGCAATGCACCTAAATGCACTACCAGGGTGTGTTGAGCGGGAAATGACAAGTGGCAGAGTCATTCCACGAGGTGGAGACACAATGGAAGCTTCCAGAATCTTCTCCAATGACACTTGCCTCACTGAATTCGACCAGGGATGAGTAAGAGGCTCTCAGTCTCCAAGTGAAAGAAAGAACTGATAGAGAGAAGCCACTAATCAATTCATGAGCTGACTCATCCTCCTTGCATACATCTATATATGGATCCCTCATCCAAGAGATCCAGGGGCTGGAATATTGTACATTGCAAAGAATTGCTGTTGGTTTTGAGATAGATATCAGAGTATTGGGTGATTTATGCTTTGTTGGAGGTGAAGAGGGGCTTCTCTGCTAGGAGGTTGATGCTGGATCAGGAATCATCAGTTGTAACTCCTCCTGGATCTTCTTGTTATATCAATAAAACTATTTGAGTTTCTCCTACATGCTTGTGTATCATTGATGCTTGTTACATTTGTATGTTTAGCTTAAATCTAATCCTAAAGTATTTATGAATATAAATCCATGTCTTTGTGTAGTTTTCTTCTTCTGTGATCTTACAGGAACTTGGTGAAGCTGGGCAAGTAAGGAAGCAGGTAGCTAGAAGCTGTCAAAGAAGAGAGAGATTGGATCAAAGGACTAGCGCAAGACACAGGTTGGTTCATCCTATTCCTCTTTGTTTATAGTTCATAAAGAAGAATACAAAAGTAGTTTTCTCTGTTTGTTTCTAAGGTAACTGTCACACCTTAGTGGGATAGAGTCATTCTGAATAGACACTTATCCCGATAACAAGATCTTTCCTCGCTATATTTTCAGAGATATAATCTAACACATTTAGGGTTTTTGTAGGCTCCCAAATTACATCCTAAACAGGTGACCTTGGGAAAATCGTCATAACTTTATCTCTGAGCATCAAATTGAAATTTCATCAGAAGTTTCAGAAAGAGGACGGACTGTAGTTTTCTGTATATTGGTTTTAGGTTCTAAGGTTGAAACAATGACACATGCAACCTCGTACAAGTTCGCTCTACTGAACTAGTCTATAATCGGGTCATCGTGGGAGATTTGATATAACTCTTCCTTGCGGAATCCAATATTGATCAGACTTCCAGGGTTAGAAAGAGGACTCAGAGGGCTACTACAGGATGAAATTTTAGAACTTGGAGATCTGAAATTACAGAGTTACAATCGTTTCAAGATCCAGCTCCTAAAATCAAGAAAAAGCGAGATGCAGAAGTTTGATGGCAAAGATCTAGTAAATTGGATACTACAGATGGAGAAATATTTTGATCTACATGGTGTACCACTGTTACAAAAGGTACGTATTGCATCTAATTACATAGAACTGGATCAATTTTTATGGTATAAAGGGCTTTGTTCTCATAAACCACTTGTTATGTGGTCAATTTTCATAGAGGAAATGATAGCACATTATGAGGATACAAAGAGAAACACCTTCTTTAGCCTATTGATAAATCTCAAACAAAAGTGTTCAATGGAAGAGAACATTGAGGA
This sequence comes from Pinus tabuliformis, assembly GCA_031772625.1. Classification (NCBI taxonomy): domain Eukaryota; kingdom Viridiplantae; phylum Streptophyta; class Pinopsida; order Pinales; family Pinaceae; genus Pinus; species Pinus tabuliformis. The sequence goes on along the minus strand of CM062820.1, from coordinate 313,649,193 downwards.
ATTTCAAAAATTTAATATAAGGGAAAATGATATTCCAGAGAAGCAGAGGATTGATGTATCCATACGGACTTTAAAGGATAACATTCAACATGAGGTTTGTCATTGGGAACCTGATTCATTGGAGAAGGAAAGAAATGTTCAAAGCAAAATTATGGAAACAAGGAAGTCTACCCCTCACAACTATAAAGATGGAAGTATTGCTTCTCCTATCCTTCTGCAGCCTACAAGGTTGACACCACAACAACTGGAAGAAAAAAGAGAAAAAGGGCTTTGTTACAATTGTGATAAAAAATACACTAAAGGTCATAAGTGTGCTAAGAAGAAATTATTTTACATAGATTATGAAGAGGAGGAAGAAAATGATCAAGAAACATCAAAAGAAGAAGATATACACCAAGAACCAACCCCAAAGAAAGAAGAAATGAATCCGACCATATCTTGTAAAGCATTGGCAAGAATTACCACTCCTCAAACTCTCAAGATAGAAGGACACATTAAGAGGAAAAAGGTTCAAGAAGTGAAAGATCACATCAAGAAAGAAGAAATGAATCTGACCATATCTTTTAATGCATTTGTCAGGATTACCACTCCTCAAACTGTCAAGATAGAAGGACATATCAAGAAGAAAAATGTTCAAGAAATGAAAGATCACATCGAGCTTCAAGAAATGAATCTGACCATATCTTATAATGCATTTGAAGAAATTACCACTCCTCAAACTCTCAAGATAGAAGGACATATCAAGAAGAAAAATATTTAAGCAGTGAAATATCACATCGAGCATCAACAACAATTTCTCCAACTTTTAAAGGATAACGCCACTTTGGTGTAGAATCGAATGAAACAACAAGCAAATCAACATCACAATGGAAGAAGTTTTGATGTAGGCGATTGGGTATTTTTACATCTACATCTCAAGCAATAAATTTATGAGAAGGAAATGTTGGCAATATTACATGCAATTAAGAAATGGTGACCTTACCTAATGGGAGGACACTTCAAGGTAAAAATGGATCATGATAGTCTTAAATACTTTTTAGAACAAATATTATCTTTAGAAGAATAGAAAAAATGGGTAACAAATATGTTGGGTTATAACTTTGAAATCATCTACAAGAAAGGGAAGAAAATTTTTGTTGCAGATGCACTCTCAATAAAGGATGAGGATGTGGAAGCATTGTTTTGTGCTATTTCTATTATCCAACTAGATTGGATACATGAAGGAAGGGATGAATGGAGAATGGACAAAGAAGTGTGGCCACTCATTCAAAAGTTGCAGAAGATCCAAGTTCAAACAATATTGCCAGAACTTTACAAGGAAGGAAAAATCATATTGGAACCTGGAGAATTCAGAGAAACAAGAACTTGACAACTATGAAATCGATCATTTTCAGAGTATCTCATCAAGTGGAATAACTTACCCACTGAACATTCCACATGGGAGGACAAGAATTTGTACAGAAGCGTCAAGAACTATTCAAGCGTTGAGGGCAACACTTTTTGAAGGAGAGGGCCATGTTAGGTCCCTATACTACTAGTGTAAACCCTTTTTGTTATTAGTACAACCCCCTTAATATATTGTTTTGCCCATGTAGTCCCCATATTGTTATTATTCTGCCCCATAGAAGCCCGCTATTGTTATTATTGTACCCTTACATTATTATTGTTATTTTGGCTTCGATTATATTATGACCCCTTAGACTCCTATATATAGAAAGGAGGTCTTGTCATTTTTATCATCCAAGAATTGTTCATTTTTGTAATGTAAAGGAGGTTGCCCCCTCAAAGAGGCTTATTTCTAAGGCGTTGATCTATGTTTTCTATCTTTTTGTGACTTGCTTTCATAACATATGCACTCATGATTTTATGTATTTGATGTAATGATAAAAATACATTTATGATTTTTATTATTGAGGCATGGGTTTTATGCTCAAGGGAAATTTATTTTTAGGTCAACAACCCATTGAGTGCTTCTAGGGCATGTCATTGACTCTACCAGCCAATTGCATCATTTTCATGTAGGAAAGACCCTTTTGGGAATGTTACATATCGTAAATAAATTTTATTTGAGTCAAAAATAAATCCAAAGACCCTCGAAGACATTGTCAAACAAGTAGCAAAAATTTGGCCTACATGAAGGGAAAAGTGTGCCTAAAGATATCAATTTGTACCCCTCAAAAGCCTATATATAAGAAGGAATTCGACCTCATTTTGGGCACACTCTCAAGCAAGTTCGATATCCTCAAGATAGAAGCTGGAAAAGTATGAAAAAGGCGAAGAAGAGAAATCTATAAGTTTTGGGCCTCTCCCTCTCTCTCATTAGGGTTTCTAAATTTGTTGGGCAAGTCAAAGTGATAGGAATAAACTATTGCATCGAAATTCTAGAAATTTTTGGGTCAAAGTTCCAGAAGAAACTATTGGGTCAAATTCCTAGAAGAAATTTTTGGGTTGAAGTTCCAGAAGAAACTGTAGGGTCAAAGTCCTAGAATAAACTCTTGGGTTGAAATTCCAGATGAAACTATTGGGTTGAAGTTACAGAAGAATTTGTTGGGAGGTCAAAGTTGTAGAATAATTTGTTGGGAGGTCGAAGTTGCAGAAGAATCTGTTGGGATCAAAATTGCAGAAGTTGTTGGGGTCGAAGTTGCTAGAACGAAAACTCATCAAGGAAGAAATTTTTGACTTGGTCTTGGAGGGATATTGTTTAAGGGTCATAGGTATTGGAATACATCAATTTAATATCTATAAGAGGATAAGAAATCTTGTGGGTTTTCCTCTCATTTGGAGAGGTTTTGGCCCTATCTAATCACCTATATCTTGTGTCCTCTTGTCTTATTTCTCTTAATGATTTGGTAGATGTTTGACGAAGATAATAATAATAATATTCAAGTGAAAGAATAAGATAATCATGTTAAGTAAACATAAATCACAACCAAGAAGAGAAATCACCTAATCTAATTGCCCCTAGATTTATCAACACTATATTGGGAGGTACGTTGGGTTAACACTGATCAAGGTAGCCTAGTGCACTCACCAGAGCGGGTGAGTTTGATGGGCTTCTTTGCTTAAGAATGAATAGGTGATGGGCACAAGAAGGGTTTTAAAAAAATTATTTTCAGTTGGTTTTTCTCCAAAAAAAATTCAATTTGTTGATTTTATGTGTTTTTCATGTTATTTTTAGGTGTTTTAGCAGAGTGAAAATGGCTTTAACTTGGAGAAAAAAGGAGCATGAGGCTTAATATATGGCTTTTGCCAATGATCCAACAAATTTACAATCTTTGAGGAAATATGGGCTTCTAAAGTTTTTTATGATTTCAGGCATGGGGCCCAGTTGGAGTTACTAGAATATTTGGTAAGATGTTGGGATACACAGGGACAATAATTTAGGATTGGAGAGCACATTTTCACAAGAGGACATATATTTATTGACTGGCATGTTATGGAGAGGGGTGCCTATTTTATCTTCTAGATTCAAGAGAGGTGGAGAGACAATGAAGGATTACATTGTTGTCCATTTTCAACCTCACTCTGAAGTAATCAAAGATGGGAAACTTGAGATAAAGGATGTCGTTCAACTTCCCCTTAAGGAAAATATATTTACCATTACCTGGTTGGTTGGTAGTGATGCTATACATTTAGCTACCAAGACCCAAATGCAATATGCCTTGGAATTCTTGGCACCTACAATATTCAACTTATGTGAAGGGGTTTTAGTCAATCTAAAGGAACAACTCAACAGAGAAAAGATCAAATGAATGAATAACTCTAGGTATTGCTCTATCATGATATTTTTTATGTTACAGAGAGTGTCATTTCTATGACCTGAATAGATAGCCCACGAGATTCCTAGATCTAGAGGGCCTCGCATGAGGCAATGGGTAGATTTGATGACACAGCATGGAGCAGCACCTATGATGACATTCACTCCTATCTTCTTTGGTTGGCTACGGGAGAAACTAATTATGATTGATTATTACCCACATGTGAAAACTGAATTTTATGGAGACACATAGCTCATCTTACTTGAAGACAAGTAATGGAATGATGCAGGAAAAGAAAAGTCATTTTGAATATCTTTTATTTTTTGGGTTTTACAATTTTTCTTTTTATGTATCAGTGATGTAAGTCTAGATTTTACATGGATATATTGGACTTGTGCGACTAGTAAACATGTCACCTCTTTATCGTCGAGAACAACCACATATTGCACAATTTGGAGCTATAGGGGCAGAGGAATAGATGGTTGATCCTGTCACAGTGGAGATACTTGAAGAGTTCGAGTACCATGTTGAGGGTTTGACCCATAATGTGCCAGACACATAGGTTGATGAGATTCCTATGCATTTACAACGGTACACTGTAGGAGTTCCGACACATATCAATTGGTTGTTGTGCAAAGTTGTTCGCACAATCGCATGTTATTGTGAGCATCATTTGGATTAGTCGCCTAGGAGGATTTTTAGACACAATTTTTTCTACATGTATTTTTATATTATAGGGCATGGGCCACATGTATCTCAGACATGATTTTGTAAAACCAAACATTATATGCCTTTTTCTATTTATGGATGTTTTCTACTTATTCTACTCTCTTGCACAATGTATGATGATGATTGTATTTTTTAGATATGATTAAAATGACTATCTAATACACAATTGGGAAATGCATATATTAATGTATTTAGACATTTAGGAATATGTTGATATTGAATGTATTGAAAATGTCTCTTTAATAGGTGAACGCTTAAAAACATGTGTAATATAGTTGGACTTCTTACTCAGTAGACATTATTTAAATGTAGTGCCATGAGTTGTAAATCAAGTCTACTTTCCAAATGACAAAAGCCATGTGAAATAGCACCAGATATAAGTTTGATCACTATGCTATACCCAGAAATTTCATTAGTTGAGTGATCAATGTGAATTCCTTTCAAACTCACTAACTCGTCATTGGGAGCACAGATTGCCCATGTTGCAGAGGAAAATTTCTAGGTACTACGACTAGCACCATCAACATAACCAACATATGGTTTAGGGAACACTAATATCTGCAAATCAAATCCAAGATAAGCAGAAGCGGTAGAAAAATCTCAAGAAAACCACATTGTAAACACACTAGGGAAAATATACAGTATGTACACAATGACTATGTAGAAAGAATGTAAGCATAGTATTTTTTTACATAAAACCCATTTTGGGTTTGTACCAAGGGAATTTCGTCAAAGTCAACAAGATCATAGGCCCCATTTTCTAGTACACATTTGATTATATATGGACCTAACCACATTGGTTCAAGTTTCCCATATCCTAATTTATCAACTTCCCGGTCATACAAAAGGACCGGATTACCATTCGAGGAGCCACGAGGTTTAACATTTTGGTCATATTATGTTTTGACACATTTTTTGTGAGCCTCATTGGCCATTGTGACATCGCATCAAGTCTCATCTAGGCAATCTAGGTACAAAATATATTCTTATTTGATGAAGGTAGCAGGAAGAAGCTCAACATCTAGCTTTAAGGATGAAAATTCACACTCAATTGGAAGAAAAAATTCCAAACCATACACCAGCTAAAACGGTGTGAATCTAGTCACAGTTTCGATAGATGTACAATATCCCACAAAGAGGAAAAAAGAATAGTAGGACAATTCATTTTATGAATCCCTACCATGCGTTGAAGCATTTTTTCCAAAACCTTATTAATGGCTTCTACTTGACCATTGGCTTGTGGGTAGTAGGGAGTTGACCTATCATGTCATAAACCCAACTTGGCAATTAGTTCAGACATCATGTAATTGCAAAAATGTTTACCATGGTCTGTAATTATAGATTGTGGCACACCAAATCTAGCAATAGCGTGGTTGGAAAGGAACAATGTAATAGTTTTGTCATTGTTGTCATATGTATGCATTTATGTGGCCCATTTAGTAAAATAATCTATGGAAATGGTTATGTAAGCATGCCCCCTGGCTGAGGGAGGGTTACAGGACATGAAGTCGACACCCCATTTGGAAAAAGGTCCAACAACGACAACTAGATGCAATGGAGCATGGAATTTTTCAGCTATGGATCTGACATGCATGAAACTTTTGGACCCCTTAAATGTAATCTTTGAACATAGTCGGCCAAAGTTACCAGCACATAAAATATTTTTTGGTATCATAGCTAGAAATATGTCTTCTACATTCTCCAACTTGAAAATTATTCAAAACTTTCTCAGCCTCCTCATGAGTGAGGCACCGTTGGAAAATTGTATCAGCACCACGGTGGTAAAGAGTGTGGCCAATTATGATGTATTGGTGAGCCTGGTCCCGAATGTGACAATGATATGAATGATTGTTTTTAGGATGGAAATTTTGGGTATGGATATATATGATGATACATCCATACCATGGATCGTAAGAGTAAAATAAAAACAACGTTTCATCGAGTATCAAGTCATCAGTTATTGACTCTGATGCAGAGGAGGGAAGGTCACATATCATTTCGAAAAAGACTAGTGATCTCCTAGACTTGGACTTGATGAATTCCAAATCAATTGACGTGACAAAATGTAGGTGATAGGGTTTCAATTAGAAACCACAATAGTATTGTCAAGAAAAATATAGTGGCGAAATCTCTAAACAGCTTGTACAACTGCCAAAGCTAACTTTTCAACGTGGGAGTACCTGGCTTCAGTGTTATTCGAACTACAGATCAAGTAATAAATAGGGTGTTCATCTCCTAAATCGACTTCTTGTACCAATGATAATCCAAGGGACAAAAATAATTATTCTTAGGCTAATTTTCTTTTCAAGGGATCAAAATTCTTTTGATTGGCATCATCCCAATGAAAGGGAAGTCCCTTCTTCAATAAATGAGTAAATCCTTTAGTGTGTTCTACATAATTATGAATGAAATGTTGTATAAAACTAGTCTTCCCTTACAGAAGTTGTAGCTGAAAGAGATAATATGGGGATGGAAAATCGAGGATTTGCTAGACTTTCAGGGGATCAATGTGAATTCCTTTTTTGGACACAAGGAATCCTAGAAGTCGACAAAATTGAAAACATATGACACATTTATGCGGGTTTAATCAGATATTATAGTGTCAACATCATAGGAAGATGGCTCTAAGATACATTGAATGGTCTTCATTACTCTTAGATTGGGCAGGAAAATCATTAAGGTATGGTTGCATGATATACTTAATATCATGAGAAGAATAATTCATTTCCCATTGGAAATTTTTGCCTGCATTCTTAAGGCCGAAAGGAAGTTTGTGATAAGAAAATGTACCCCATGGAAAAAATGAATGCAGTCTTAAGTTGGTCAGATGGGAATAGGTTGATTTGATTGTTGCTGGAGAATCCATCAATAAACAAGAAAAATTCACTCTTGGCACAATCATAAATAAGCTAGTTGATGAAAGGGGTTGGGTATTTTTCCCTGGGACAAGCTATATTAATATCTCAATAATCGACACATACTCAGTTCATGCCCTATTTCTTCATTAAGGGAGCAATATTTGAGACCCAATCAATTAAAGGAACACGATAAATCAAACCAACATGCAAAGGGTCTCCAAGTTTTTCTTTGATGGCAACAACGTTCTTAGGGTGAACTTGATGCAAATGATGTCTAATTGGATTGGAATCTAGATATGTTTTAATTTCATGCACTATAATATATGGGTCAATTCCTAGAATCTCTTCGTATGTCCAAGAAGACGTGTCACATGATTCTTGAAAAACGTCCTTACAAATCGTAATCTCGTTTGGAGAACAAGATGCACAAATATGGACATTTTCAATAATCTCGTGCTAACCTAAAATGTCAAGGGGAATAATGTCCTCAATATTCGCCAGGTTTTTCTTAGAATTCACCTCATAAATGGAGATGGGGTTCTAAGGTTCCTCAGTAAACTTGGCAGAGAAATAGTCTTCCAAATGTCTCTCAAGAGTGTTGGCTTGAGGCAAGAAAGATGAAATATGATGTCTATCATCACAATGTTTTTCATCTAACGTCATGATCTCCATGATGCTTTCGTCTGTGGGAAAGGTCTCTTCGAAAGGATCAGATTATGAAAATAAACATGCTTCTTGAGAGGAATAATCAACCAAATTTACTAAGTTATAATTTTTAGAATTTACCAAACATGCCAGGTGAATAGCCTCATAAGCTAACTCAGCAAGGATGAGCAGCATGCGGTCACCAAAAGAGTTAATTTTGGAACTGTCAGGAACTATCCAACGATCATATGGAATAGTGCTAAATGAAATCATGTTGATCAGAGAAACCATAGAGGGACTATGAGGAGGAGGAAGTGCGAAATTTCCCATCAAGGATGTGTATTTCCTCTAACATTTTCGAAAGGTAGTGGGGCCTTGCCCACAAGAGAGGTGTTTTTAGTGGTATGGAAATTAGTAGCGAAAAAGGTAAGTTGATCAATAGCCACAATTCCCCCCTAGTGAGGGAAAACAATCATCCGAAAATAAGATCAGACTACAACATCCATAACATAAAGCCAAGTGTGTCCTAGTAAGAGGTTATAATGTAAAGGCCCATTAATGACTTCGACCTATACAGAGACTATATTACCACCTAATTCCACTGGAAAGGAATTGATGATTCCATAAGGTTTAAATCCTCTTCCATTGAAGGATTTGAGTGTAATTGGAGATTTAGTAAGGGAAGGAGAACCTAAAGCTTTCCAACATGATATCAACATGATGCAGGTAGGGACATATTCGCTCACAATGGTACGCAATATATTTTTTGCTCTAACCACAAATTGAATCATAAGTGAAAGTTGGGGGATAAGTCTAGGTGTAGAATTCTCATGATTGAACACAATGCGACCTGAATCCAAGGGATCCACTCCTCTGATGGCTGCTAATAGCAACATCTTCTGAGCGGAACAATTTTTTAAAACCTTGAGAGTAGACATAGCTGAAGGAGATTGGCCTAAATCTTCAACTATATTATAATTTTCTGCAGCTCTCGCACGGGGGTTAAACAATGATTTATGAATCACCCATTTGGGATGTTTAATCATCGACTCAGGAGAAGGTTTCTTAATTTGGAGAGGACTAGATGTGGGTGGAGTAGAATCGGAAGGTTTATCAGTAGTATTTCAAGTTGAGCAATTCGGGTTAACATAATATTTGTTTCGAGTGGCCATTAAGACATCCTTCTGACACATGAAAATGGTATTTTGAGAAGAGGGAGATGGATATTGTTCAATCATTTCCCCTCCTAGTTTAGAAAGGGGCCCATCAGCATGGCATGTGCAGTGGATGCAACTTTCAAAAATTGGTTGATCTTTGTGTGATGCATATAATATTTAGTAAAATGCTTGCCATTACAAATAAGGCAAGGGTAATAATGCTTACACTTCTCATCAAGGGCTGATTTTTCTACGTATCCTTTGCATTGTTTTCCTATTTTTTATTACCTTTACCTTTTTTCTTACTTCTATATTGTTGAAATTTTCCTTTCATAGATTAAACAGTGTTAACCTAGGAAGTATTCATAGGAAAAATATTAGAGGGGATTTGATTCGTCACAATTGAAGAAAATTTTGAATTAGTTTGATTATAATATTCTCTCACTAATTGTTGACCAATGAAACCAATCACACCATCAGTAACATGTGATTCCTTTGAGGGAGTAGGTGGAATAATATGTTGAGTTCACTTAGCATTGTGTATCTTTTCATAGAGCATGCTAGATTGGGTATAAATAAAATCCAAATATTGATAATGAGAAATTACTTTCACTTTAGTGACAACACCACCTTTGGAAATGTATTCAATTATAGTATACAACAGGGATTTAACAAATCAATTTTCCAACAATTGACTAGGAATACAAGTTTTGACCAGATGACATCGACACCTCTACTCATGTATATGATCGTATATATGAGTAGATTCGTACTATTTAAATGACTTCAAATGCTCACTTCCAATTTTGTAATGGATGGGTAGTTAGAAATGGTTTAGAAATGTGGTTGCTAATGCACCCAAGTTATTAAATGAAGTTCTCATACCACTTAGCTTCTGAACCGGTAAAAGTTATCTAGAAAACTCATAGGAAAAAGAAGTCATCATTAAAGGAGTTCTACGAACACCATAAATCATAATTCATGACATGATTTGATGGATCTTATCCAAGGTTTCCATTAAATTTCAAAATTTCCCTCAGCAATTGGGTAGGAATAGTTGGCCACCAAGGAGAATGTTAAATCAGATCATTCGTTAGCTGAGATAAATCTAGTAACTCAAGTATTGCAATGAATCGTAATTTCCTATTAAATTCCATTTGAGGAGGTTGACCTTGTGGATAAACGTTAACTAGTGGTGGAGGGTATCCAAGATATGCTAGAATGGGCTGAGCTACTGGCACTTGCATTCCACCAAGAGAAGGAGGATTTTGATAGCCAAGATAACCAAGACTAAGTTGCCTAGTTCCAAGAAAAACTTGGTATGGTTGGAAAGGATGAATGTGAATCTATTTTCCTTGGTAATGCATTTGTGGTATATTGGTTTGGCCAACAGGAATTTTAGGAATGCCTTGGAATGGCTTCCCATATGGAATTTGTAGTATTTCAATATTAGGTTGGCTGGTTGGCACCTGTGATATGCTTTGACCAAGTTGGCTAACTTGAATATGTGGAATAGTATGAAAAAATGGGCTAAATGGAGTATGTAATATATACCTTGAAGATGTTGGGTGGATGGGATTTGAGTGATCCCCAAAACCATTTGACTAGTTTGTATTTGGGATACAACTTGAATAGGTTGACACACTTGAGGTGTAACTTGGGCATGTTGAGGGATGGATTGAATAGACTGAGAAGTAGGAATATGAGTGATGAGTCCCATAAATAGGTACATTTTTAAGATTAATATGCCATCCTCCAGCCTTAAAAATTTCCTTGTCTTGAATTAATTCACATTTTTCATTATATTATGCTGAGTAAGAGGACAAAAAGGTGCTTATCAGAGTATGTGGCCTAATGTGGTTTAATTGCAGGAAAATGAAGCATTTGGTAGGCTATTACTATGCAGGGGCTTAATGGAGACAACTAGGAGAGAATCTAGGGGGTTTTTCCACCTCCTTAAATCCCTAAACTCGGCTTGGGATCACCATATCCTCTCTCACTAGTTCGAGTTCATTAGCAGCCAAGTGAGTCATAGTCCAAGTGAAGATCAAGATGGACAGGATCAAAGAGGGAACCATTCATACTTTAAAGGGAGCTTCTTTAGTTGCCCTTTTGTATAAATAAACTACAAGAGGAGGTCATTAGGATTCAAGATTTTTGTTGATCTAGGTGTAGCTATTGAGCTCCAAGCTTGACATTGTTATTTTCAAATTTTATGTGATGTAACAGACTTGCACTTTTTGATAATGAGAAGTTGGATTTTAAGTTACATCTGAGATAGTTTTAGAGGGTTGAGACCCTTGGTTTGGGCCCAACCCAAAGGTTTTTTTTTCCCACTTCTTGTACTTATGTTTCTTCTTGATTCCAATTAGTTCATAGTTTCTTGCATTTTAGTACAAAATAACCTATAATATCTTGTGGTTGTAGTCTCTACAACACCTCTCTTGTGGGAGAAAGAGTGGAAGGATTTACAACCACAACCCAAAATGATTGTGTTCATTATTTCTTGGAAATATATTAGTGTTAGTTGTCTTGTTTTACATTTGATTTTTGTAGTTTAGAAGTTAATTTAGTGATTAGATCAATGGTATTGCATGAATTAGATGTCCTTTAAATTCAATTCATCTTTTCCATCATAAGTTATTTCATTTTGTAAATGATAAATGGATGCATGCATGTGATTGATTTTAGGGTTAATTGATCTGTAGGGCAAGGCACCTTCACCACTTCCATCACGAGCTTTTTCATCTTCTCCTTCCATCTCCAAACTCTGTCCCAAAAACCACGTTTTATAAGTTATTCTACTTATGTCACCGAGGGCACTCATCGTAGTGTAAGACAGACCTCCAAGAGGTCCTAAGCTTGGCTAGGGGATCAAACTAACCTCCTTTAATTTGATTCAACTACTATCCACCCGTCCATACCATCAAGCCAACATTTTTACCTTCAAAAAACACTTGGATTCCCTCCTGTAGCAATCGCATGGAGAAAACTTGTAGCAACCCTTTTCTTCATCAGTTTCAATGCCCACTACAACTTTGACTTAGTGTAGATGCATAATGACCCCTAGCTATGATAATATAATCAGGGAAAACTCTTAGGCCACCCCAAACCTTCCTTGTCTTCAGTGCAAAAATAGAGTATGGTTATTTTATTTATCATGAAAGTAGGTTATTGATTTATGATCAAGTATGAACTAGGTAGATGGTACTTGCAATTATGATTGATAGTTTGATGAATTATGCAAGATAAATTAGTTTTCTTTATTCAAGTAGATGAGTTCATTTGATGAATTCTGCAAGATAACATAGCTTCATTTCTGGAAGTGGGTTAGCCTTTCTCTTTTGATGAATTTGAGTAGTTAGGGTTTTACAAGTTGAGTCAATGGAATATCTATTTTAACAGCTAGAATCAATTTCCAATTGCCCCTTTATCAAGCTTTAATTCTAATTCAGTAGGAGGAAGGTTCTTTGAGGACTTTTTGATCTAATGTCATAACTGAGGGTGGCATGAGTGGAATCCTATCTAATGTGCATATAGCACTATCACCTCAAAGTTTGTAAGAAACCTGGGTTGATAATTTGAGTTGAGGAGCCCTTGGGATTTTCACCATTATTGTTACTAGGGATCACCACTTTCCGGTACCATTGTCAAGGAGGTGCTTAAGTGGATCTTTCTTCTGCTTAAGCATTATTTTTTGTTTTGCATATAGTTTTTGGAAAAGTAACATAAAAAAATTCATGCTTGATATGAGGGATAATTCAAGAAAAATCTTACCAAAAAACCCCACACTCTCAAACAGTCAACCTTCACTCTTCTTCGGTGACTATCAACTTCCCTCTTTAACTACAGGGGAGTTAAAAGACCCTCTAGGTGAGCAACCTAAATTTTTTTAAGAAACTATTGGGGAGAATAATAACCCACCTCACCTACCCAAACTATGGCTATAAACAAGAACAATGAAGGTTTTCCCTATCAGAGAGACCAATGGAGAGGCTAGAATGAAGATTATAAGCCCTACTATCCTTCCACACATCATGGATTAACCTATGAGGATAGTAATACCTTCATGATTGAATTTTTTGTTGTTTTTAGGACCTATGATTATGCCTCTGATGAAGAGAACATGAAGTTATTCCCCTCTACATGTAAGGATGCAAACTTGCACTAGTTTATGGGTCTACGTAGGGGTAGCATCACTACCTGGGCCCAAATGAATAGAGGCTTCAATAACAAGTGCAGGGAATACTATAGGTCCAAAAAAACCAGGGAATAAATATTTAGAATGAATCTTGGACTTGATGAATCCCTAGAAGACTATGAGGAGAGATTTCAACTCAGTTATAGGAGGGCCAGCTGCACCCTTGATCCTGAATCACTTAAACTAGTTCTTCTCTGAGGGATCAGGGAATACTTGTTGGAGACCCTAAACATGTTTTCTAGGGGATATATCTATTAGTTATTCTATTATGAAATTAAAATTGTGTTCAAGAATCACTCTAATGATGCTAGAAAGAAGGGTAGGGCTAGTCAAGTCTTGGTCAACTCCTCTCCCTCCACAACATCCATTGAGAATGAGATAGGAAACATATTGGAGGATTTCAAGAGTGAAATGTTGCATACCTTTTCACTCTAAATGGATACCATGCAAATAAAAAGAAATTAGGAAGAAGCAGGAAGGGAACTAGCTATTTTCTACCCAAGATGCACCAAAAGACATCCTAAGAATGAGTGCCCCTTAAATGTCATAAAGGTCTGCGTAGTCTATGAAGAAAATCATGAAACAGACAAGTGCACTTCTTTTCCAGGACTAAAAGTTGTATATCAAGGAGCAGAAGGGGTTTACAACAACTTTTCTTCATTAATCAAAGAAGGCCTCAAGGACCTATGCCATATCAAGAAGGCATGAATGGTGCACACTACTCTTATTATAATCCAAATTAGAGTACATCCTTGCAACCTTTGTACTCTTCCACTCACCCATCCTGTTCCACACCCCCTTCTTGGCCTTATCCTCCTCCATATACTCCTCAACATGTCAACCATATTTTTCATCCATATCCACCTCAATATTCTCAATGGGACAAACCATCACAAGGGTGGAGACCTCAAGTTAAACAACCTCCTCCTTTACTACCTCCACCCCAACCTCAACCACAACTCACTCATCCTACTCCACCTAAGAAACCTCATCCTCCTGCTCAACCAAATATGAACCTAAACAACAAGCAAGAACAACAAGTCTACAGTGGAGAGACATCTTACCCTGATTATGCTATGGAAATCTAGGATATGAACCTTCGGTCTAGGAGAGTTCTTCTAGATAACCACCCACCTTCTCCACCTGAATACCTTGGAGAATAGAAGAAATAACATGTTTCTCAATTGAATCCACCTTCTTTTCTTGAGAGATTGATCCACCCTATCTAGCACACCTCAGAAGGGGTTGAAATTTTGGGAGAATTGAAGAAAAAGAGACACCCCCACCATAAATGTTTTTGGGAAATTATCTAATTTGATGCTTGGGAGGGTGATCTTCTCAAAATATCTAGACCCTAGAATCCCTGTAGTAGATGTGCACATTGATGGCCTTACAGTCCCTAACACCATGATTGATCTTGGGGTTGCAGTAAATGTGATGACTAAGGAAACCATGCTAAATATAAACCTCTAAGGGGCTTTGAGAAAGACCACCATAGTGTTGCAGCTTGCAAACATATCCATGTAGCTCCTAAGAGAGTTGTTGAAAATGTTATGGTCTCCATTGAATCTTAGGAGTATCCTACTGATTTCCTAGTTCTCCAACCCAAAACCAAGTTTAATGGATATCCTCTCATATTGGGAAGGCCATAGTTAGCCATTGTTGATACTTACATTAGTTTTACAGTTGGGAACATGACCATCAAGAATGGGAATTTGTATAAACAACTGGTAGTGTATCCTCATGCTCATCCTTCTATTAAGGATGAATTACCCTTGTGGCTAGAAGAAAAGGAATAATATGAACTGTATCACACCATCCCCCACCCAATATGCACTCTAGACATCATTACATGAAGGGGCCAACCTGATGAAGATGATCTCATTGACCATATTCTTCAAAATCAACATCCCACTCGCATACCCATTGACGAGTTGATGAAAGGATCTGAGAGTAATGATTGGGATGACTTATATCCTATTGACTCAAGTACAGACCATGTCAATATTATAGAGTTTGTCCCGTCCTAAACCTTAAATATCAACCCTTCACTCTTAGCAAAATAGGAAGAACAATTGTGCAAAGTGTTGAGGCAACACCTAGATGATTTTTCTTGTGACTATAATGAAATGAAAGGTGTGCATCCCTCAGTGTGTGCTCACCATATTTACATCAAGGAGGGATGTAATCCTATGCACCAAATCCAAAGGGGGATGAACCCAGATCTTAAGGATATTGTGAAGGAAGAACTACAAAAACTATTGGATGTAGGGTTCATATACCCTATTTCGGAAAATGAGTGGGTGTCATGATCCAGATTTAAATAGGAACGCAACAAATTATAGAGATAACCACAAATATAGAGATGCATTGGAAACAATACTTCATTTCATTACTAAAATATGCTTACAAACGGAAATGGAAATAAACTAGCTAGGGCGATGGTAGCTTATCTCTGAGAAGAGATGTGGCAGCTACATGCCTCTGAACTATGTTACAATGAGGATTGAAGACCTATTTATTGTTGAGAAATAATGGAAAACCCTAAACATCCAAAAACATAACCCTAGGAGATGAAACGCCAAATTGTGGACCCCATTTTCGGTAAATTGGTACATCAACTTCCCAGGGTCATAACTTGGCACTCGATCTCCATTTGACGCGTACAATAGCTTGTTAAAAAGATCTATCCGAGCACTACAACTTTGGGAAGAGCAAAGTCAATGATCCATGGCTCCATGTTTCTCCCAGATTTTCCAAAAAACGTCATTTAGGGCCTCAAAATGGCTATAGAAGTTCAAGACCCGAAAAACTCCTAAAAATAGTAAATTGTGCTACAAATAAGGAAACTGAAAAAACTAAAAGAGATAGTTGTGGGGGTCCAAGTGGATAGGTGGGTGGCCACCAACATCCACCTAGATCCACCTGGAAGCAATGGTCCCCATTGCATTGAGTTCCTCCATCTGCTAAACATGGTCCTTGGTGAGTTGTTTTGTAATCTCTGATGTGTCCAGTAATGGTGGGAAGCATGGTAGAGGGCGGTCCCCATTGAACACTTGGTGTAAGCGAAGGAATGGGGGAATGTTGTACTCCAAATTATTATTCCCCACAGCCTTGGTACTGGTGTAAGGAACATGTCGCTTCTTGTACTTGTCATTTCTCATAATGGAGCGGTGATATATCGACCTGTTGGGTAGAGGTGCTTTGGGAGTCAAATTGAATAAATGCTTGATCTCACAATGCAACAGTAACCCTGTGGGTGAGGAGAAGATGTTCCTATGTTCTTTCATGACCATATCCATCTGCTCCTACTGCTTGGTGGAGGAACCCTTCGTGGGGGTCATGGATGTCGTAACAATCTTCCCCTTACTTTGGAAGTGAACCAGACAGAAAATTAATTTCCTAGTCTGGGAGATGAGCTTGATTCCTTTCTTAGTAGTGATCAAAGAGGTGGCAGTAGATGGGACTACCTTTGGTATCCTGTATAATGAATTACCCAAAGAAATAATAATAGCACGGGGCTTTGACTCATACACCGCATGTCGCCTCCATAAGTATGGTTGGCCTAATAATACATCACAAACATCAAGCAGTGCAACATCACACAATACCTCATCTATGAAGGGCTTGATGTTGTAGGGAAGGCAACATTGCTGGCGGAATCAGAGATATCGTCCTTCGTGAAGCCACCCGATACTGCACAACTGCGAGTGTGGTGTAGTTGGTAGGCCCAACCGCTTCACGACCTTTGCTGAAATGAGGTTCTTCTAGCTGCCACTGTTGATAATGAATTGCAGCGGCAAACCCTTCACCCACATTTGTGAGTGGAAAAGATGCTCCCCCTCCTCTGGATCTTTGGGCTCATTCTTCTGGATCTTGGCGGTGGCAATAGAGGTGTTGGGCTCCACGTCAATGATCTGCTTCCATTTGCCATTGCCCTTGTCAGGTTCTCACTCAAGGTCAGAACATGCATCTGATTCTGAAGCCTTCAACTTAGCCACTAGCGAGTGATTGGTACAACACTCATGTTGTGAGTGGGGCTCTTGTGGAACTCACACCACTTCCTATGTCCTTGTTCAACTTCATCGTGTTATTCTTTTCTTGTAGCTTCGATGGGTTGTCTTGGGTCACCCCGCCTTGGCTTTCTCCTTTGGTCTTCGGGTTCGCAGATCCAAAGTATCGCTTCTTTTGTTTGAACTTTTGCTCGATTTTGACAGTGTATTGGTACGTCGTGCCGAGCAAGGAGATGTTCAAGACCTCCATGTATTCCTGGATATATCTATGTAGGCAGCCATGGTATTTGAGTACCAAATGTAGCTCAGAGTCCTTGATACTCAACTGTGTGTGAAGGGTATGAAAAATGCTTGTGAACTCTGGCACATCTTGGTCCCTTCCCTGCTGTGGCATGGTCCACTTTATGTATTTGTCCTCATAGCTTTTGACAAGGTAGTACTACTCCTTGACACCATCTCGGAATGAATTCCAAGTGGGTGCGGCTGAATATAGTGAGCCTGTACTTTCATTCTTCTACTCGTATAGTAGGTTTCCCACTAGTCCTTGACGTGGGGGGTTTCTTTCAGAAGGGCGAAAATAATCTTTTCCTGGCTGGAAAAATCATGAACAGAAAAATAACCCTCTAGCATATTTAAACATTTATCTACAGCATCTGCATCTATCCTACCCTTGAATATGGGGATTTCAAAAGTAACTTGTACCTTAAATGGTGTGGCATTTCCAAAGTAGCTCTTGGAAGCCGATGAGTCGCCTCTGGGTAGCCGTTGAAGGATCTACACAAAGTTTTCCATCATCGCGTTCCTTTATCACTCGAGGGCTTCTTCGAGCAAGATTTTGATAGGATCTCCTGGCCCCTCGTCTTTATTTTCATCTGCCATGAGAGGTCATCAGGATTTGTGAGGCTGGTTTTAAAGGTTCGACCAGTTCAAGCCCTAACTCCTTATATCTCGACCCCGTTGGGGACATGGAAAGAAAGACAGAGAAAGAGCAGACTGCTCTGATGCCATTGATCCAGATTTAAACAACACAACAAATTACAGAGATAACCATAAATACAGAGATGCAATGGAAATAATACTTCATTTCATTACTATAAAATACTGAAATATGCTTACAAATAGAAATGGAAATAAACTAGCTAGGGCGATGGTAGCTTATCTCTGAGAAGAGATGTGGCAGCTACATGCCTCTAAACTGTGTTACAATGAGACTTGAAGGCCTATTTATTGTTTAGAAACAATGGAAAACCCTAAATATCCAAAAGCCTAACCCTAGGAGATGAAACGCCAAATTGTGGGCCCCGTTTTGGGTAAATTGGTACATCAACATCCCGAGGTCGTAACTTTCGCAGCCGATCTCCATTTGACACATACAATAGCTCGTTAAAAATATCTATCCGAGAACTAAAAATTTGGGAAGAGCAACATTAGTTCATGGACCCATGTTGCTCCCAGATTTCCCAAACAACGTTGTTTAGGGCCTCAAAACGGCTCTGGAAGTTCAGGACCCGAAAATCTGCTAAAAATAGTAAATTGTGCTACAAATAAGGAAATTGAAAAAATTGAAAGAGACAGTTGTGGGGGTCTAAGTGGGATAGGTGGGTGGCCACCAACATCCACCTGGATCATGTCAGCTCTTGTGTTAGTTCCTAAGAATAATTGGAAGTGGAGGATATATGTGGACTACCAGGATCTCAAGAAGGCTACAAAGAAGGACCATTTTTCCTTTCCCTTATTTGAAAAAATCCTAGATGTCCTTGCAGGGAAGAAATTATTCTCCTTCCTAGATGGATTTAGTTGATACAATCAAATCCATATTAGCCCCAGAGACCAATACAAGACCACATTCACATGTCCTTAGGGTACCTTTTCTTATAGAGTTCTCCCATTTCATTTGTGCAATTGCCTTTCTACTTTCCACAGGGAAGTTTTGAGTATTTTTGCTAAATTGGTTCATGATTTTGTGGAAATCTACATTGATGATTTCACTCCTTATGCATGTGACTCTCCAATTTTTGAAAGGTTTTGACAAAATGCATTGAAATGAATCTCTCTCTAAGCCTTGAGAAATGTGAGTTCTTGATGAATGAGGGGACTTTCCTTGGAAATTAAATCTCCAAGGAAGGGATACAAGTAGACCCAAACAAAATTATCATCATCAAAAGGGTCCCTAACCCTAAAAAGAAAAGGGATGCTAGTAGCTTCTTGGGACTAGCAGGGTATTATAGGATATTGATCCAAGACTTTAGTAAAGTGGCTTCACCTTTGTTTGGTTTACTAACTAAAGATGTAGATTTATGTTGGACTAGCAATTTTCAAGAGGCCCTTGAAGTATTGAAAGAAAAGTTGACTATTGCACCCATACTAAGAGGTCCCAAATGGGCATTGCCTTTCCATATCCATACTGATGCATCAGATAAATTTGTGGGGGAAGTTTTGAAAAACAGCTCTTAGTTGTAGTACACACTTTAAACAAATTGAGGAACTATATCACTAGATATCAAACATTTTTCATATTGATCATGTAGGAATTAAATATTTGATGAACAAGTCTATGTTAATGCTATGGTACTTATGTGGTTGTTATTTCTACATGTTATGTCCCTATAATACTAGTGTATTCCCTTATTATTTTTGTCAGTGTACCCATTATTATTATTGTTGTGCCCATGTTGTCCCCATATTGTTATTATTGTGCCCCATAGAAGCCCACTATTGTTATTATTGTGCCCTTACATTATCATTGTTATGTCGGCTCTGATTATATTGTGACCCTTTAGAATACTATATATAGAAAGGCAGTCTTGTCATTTGTATCATCCAAGAATTGTTCATTTAATGTAATGTAAAGGAGGTTTTCCCCCTCGAAGAGGCTAGTTTTGGATTCGTTGATCTATCTTTTTATTCTATTTTTTGAGCTAGTTGCATATCAGAGGTTTGGATTCTAGGGTTTCACTACTTCAAACCAGCCATCGTGGAATTTTCACTATAATTTTTTTTCTATGAAGCTTCAGAAGCAAAAATTAAAACCCATTTGAGACAAAATCGTGACGAATCTTGTGACTGAATTTTAGATCTTTTCTTGCAACATTTTCAGTGATATGAACTGGGAAATTTAGGGTTTTTGCAGACTACCAAATTCGATCTGATGCAGGTCACCTTGGGAAAATTGTTATAACTGTCACTCTCTGAATCTGATTCAATTTTTTTAAAAATTGATATAAATTAGTTGGATTGTACTTTGCTGGGTTTCATTTTTGGAACCTATGGTTGAAACAGTGACATGTGGCACATCGTACAAGTTCACTCTACTGAACTAATATATAATTAGGTCATTGCAGGAGATTGGGTATAACGCTTTCTTCAAGAGTCCAATTGTGATCCAAATTGAGGGGTTGGAAAGATGACTCAGAGGGCTATAACAAGCCGATATTTCAGAACTTGAGGATTCGAAATTAAATAGTTACAATCATTTCAAGATCAAGCTCATACAAAGCAGAAAAAAAGGTGCGTAGTTCTTTTAAATTTTCATAAGTCTTATTTGAGAAAGTGGTTTGAAGTGATTCAATGGGAATTGTGAAGCATAATTATCATTCATTGATGACCGAAAAAAAGAAAATCGAAACACCTAGTAAGCAACGTGAAATCTCTACTATGACACATGAAGAAAAGGAAGAAATGCAACATGATATATCAAAATTATGAGACCAAGTGAAACAAATTTCGCTCTCACAAAAAGTAACTGAAGCTAAGATGGATGGTTTAAAGAATGGAATGGAAGCTAAGATGGATGGTATAGAAGCAAAACTTAAAGGAAACATGGAAGATTTGAAGATAGATTTGACAAATTTGCTACAAGAAATGCTTACTAATGGTGAAAGGGCAGTAAAGGAAACTCATGATGAGAACAAAAGAAATGTTAGTCATGATTTCATAGACTCTAACATTGAATTGAAGACCCACCATGTTCGAAATATCAGTATGAGGAAGTTTTATGGCAAGGATCCCGTAACATGGATACTATAGATGGAGTGATATTTCAATCTCCAT
>CM062820.1:311289339-311596839 GCA_031772625.1 Pinus tabuliformis | reverse complement strand
CATCTTAAGGTAATAAATAAGACATATTCCCCAAGTCATGAGAATTTTTGTACAAGTTTCGTCATTATCATCACAAAGTGTACCCTAAGTGTCACAGTTGGAGGAGGTTGTTGTATTGTCGTTGCATTGAGGGGATCATGTTGTTGTTATGCACTAATTGTTCAATGTTGTATCGTTAATTATTAAGAGTGTATGTCATCATTCATAAGTTCACTATAGGTCTCAATTTTACGTCAATGATCCTACACTTTGCCAAATCCTAAGAAGCTTTCTGCTCGACCAGCATGACCCAACTCAACCTCCTTGAACTACACATTACATTGTAGCAAGACTCAAGCTCCTCCCTTGCCTCCTGGAAATGTGAAATATGGATTTCTTGCCTCCAAGGACTGCACATTACATAGTCACAATGCATAAGGACAAACTCCCTGCCCTCAGTTTCTGTGAAATCCTACCTCCTAGCCTATCTCTTGTTGTGCATTGTGTAGCCTTACTCATTCAGTTTCCTCCTTGAGTCCTTGAACTACATAATTGTGTAATGCACTTATCATTCTCCCTCTATAACTATGTATTATGCAACATCAGTGCTCAACCTTGGCTCCTTGACCTCCAAAATTGTGCAGTTCATCTTCCCACACAGCTTCCTTCTACGCATTGCACAATGGAAAGCCTTAGGTTGTCTCACTGCCTCCCTCACTAACATAATTGGACAATCCCCAGGCCTCTCTCTCTCCTATACTACACATTGGGAAACTTCATGGCTCAAGACTGCCTCACTAAGCTCCTCAACTACACATTCTCCCCGCCTATGCCTCCAGAATTGTGCATTGCATAGTCTCAAGCTTTATTCCATCATTCCTGGCCCCTAGGACTACACACTACAAAATCCTTGACTCTTCCTCCTTGTCTAGTGCCCAATCCCAACTCAATCAGTCATTTTTAGGAAGCAAGCTAAACTAGGATATTTTAGACTGATGTCATCTTGTCATGAGTGGATTTCACTTGCAGGAATATATCTTGACATGAGAGTATGATGCTCAAAGAGGAGGAGAAGCAGACTATGCTAAAAAACACTTGTAAAATTGAAACTAGGAAAAGGTCATCAAGTGAGAAGATGAAGGAACACGAGTTTACAATAGGATACCAAAGATCAGGAGCACATGAAGACTCCATACCATTCATCCCCATGGAGGGTGAAGATGAATAAAAAATAATATCTTTTATGAAGATGAAGTACTCAACATACCTCTCATGAATATTGAAGAGGAAGCAACAAGAGAAGCAACTTGGCTTTGCCACTTCATCATGGAGTCCATGTCATCTTTGTCAAGTTGTTACTTATACTAGTGTTATCACAATGCCATGTGTGTTCATCTATATTGCCACATTATTCATGGATATAATGATGTAATTATCAAAAGGAAAGGACAAAATGTAATGTGCAGAAGTCCAAGAGTCATATGTGGGATATGAAAAGTAACATAGTCATATATTGACAAAATAATCTCTAGGAAAATTCCAAAGTCTTATAGAAATTCAAAGGCCATAATATAAGTCTAAGAGTCGTGAGGGAGGCTCAAGAGTCATGTGGATATGAAAGGTCATTCATCTTCTTATAAATACACCTTCATAACTCAAGAAAAGGCTTTTGGAGGCTTAGCCTATGGAGAGCTAGACTTGGCTTCTCAAGATTGGAATAGGAGAGACGATCATTCTTTGGAGAAGCAAGAAGTGACTTAATGTTCCAGTATTGGAGCTAGTGGCATGCTATTGTAATTGTGTACTTGGCTCTTTCATCTAATAATCAGAAGCTTATTGAGCCAACACACTATCATGTGTATGTCGTAAATGTCGTAAGACTATTATTTGAATTTCTTTTATATATTTCTCACCTATACTAAATAAATTGAACTATTTCGATAGCTTTTGTGCTTATCTTGTTGAATGTGTGTTTCAATTTCTTTAATGTTCATTGTGTTTCTATGAACAATTTCACTAGATAACTAATGAGCCTTTCCTTGATCTCATGTGTCTCCCTTAGGATAGTACTATTACTTTCCCTCTAGAGGCTCACTTATATTTCCGACTCGTGAGAGTCTCCCTTTACATATTGCAATTGGTGTCTCACAATGTCAACTCACTTGCTGATTTCAAAGGTTATGTGCATAATCTCCTATGTGATTCATTGCAGCCAAGGCAAACCTTAGAGTTATGGTAGCCAGGCCAATACTCCTGATGGGGCTCCTACTCAAAACACTGTGAGGTCTAATTGGGACTTCACATTGGAAACACCCCCTTGGTTAACGAATTTCTAGCACTATCAACAAATGTCACTAGAATGAGGGCAAGGTGACAAGCTGGACCTGTTGATTCTATTTTGAATCTCTTATCTTAAATGGCTTGTCCCCAAATCATACTACTGGGGTGTTTTACTAGTAAATCTGATGGTAAACTTTCAATCCACAATGAGTCTCTTTATAACTTATCTCAATTGAAATTTGATAGTGAGGGTGAAATATACATAGCCAAGAATATCTCTAATTTTCTCTATTTTTATGAAATTTATGAAATCGATTTTGAAGATGATGCTCTTATACATTTCTTCCTCACCATTTAAGGTTGATTTAATCAATGTTGTCATACCTTACCATCTTCTTCCATCTACTCATTTGATTAATTCCTTAAATAAATTCACTAATCGTTTGATAGGTATGATTATTGGGATGTTTTTGAAATAATTAATCAACTAATAATGAAGCTAAATGAATTAATTGAGGAATTTTCTAATCGATTCCTTCACCTATGTTATGAATTTCCTGAAGAAGATACGGATTGGGATTTCTTTAAACAAAAATTTGAACATTATATCTTTGCATGGTGAGTCTAAACTGCTTGATGATTCTTGTCCCCCAACTTTTCAGATACATGAGACACCACTAATTTCATAGGAGGAACCTATTATTCCTTTCATTCCTTGTCCTTCTCCTTTTTCTTTGCCTTGTGTTGAACTTATTCAAATAGGAAAATATGATAACCAACTTATTGATCCACCTATTCAACCTTCATCCATTTCCCATGATTCAGATCTAATGGATGAAACCATGGAATGGTTCATGGATCCTACGGTGGAGACTAATTCCTCCATTCCTCAAGATGATATTAGCCTTATTAACCCCAACCTTGAATCTAGTTATATTGAAAGTATTACTTATTTAAGAGACACAGGTTATGCTCTATCATGTACATGCGATGAGTCTTTGTACCTCCATCCTTTTTATCAATATGCTCCACCGGCTAGTTCTTCATAATCTCTTGATTTTCAAGTTTCTAGTTTAAATTGCGATTAAGTACAAGGTGGTCACCTTACACAGATCGAGGAATAGGAAGTTGAAGATTCTTTTGGTCTTTTTACTCTTTTTCAAAATCCTCTATGTAAAGATGTTGTTCCTTCATTTTTGGTTGATTTTGAATTTACAAATATCTATAGTAAATCAAATGAAATCAATTTTCTTAATCAATCTAAAGTCTTGGGAAACCATCATTTTGATAATGATGATTCGATTAATGTATATGATGATCCATGCCCTACTAATCTTTCAGGTTCCCAAGAAAAAATTGATTTGAAAGATTTAGGTCAAGAGTCTACCTCGATTAAAGAAGATGCTCTCATGGAAGCTTCTGCTTCAATTCTTCATTCCTTGTGTCCTATCACTTATATGTCTTTCTATTTTGATCTCCCACTTGATAAGAAGAATTCTGAATTTTCACAAGGAAATGAGATCACCATGTTGAAAAAGTGAGCAATCAAATCATTGAGTATCCATTCTATCCCTTGTCATTTCCAGTCTTGCATGAATAAAATTCTTATGTTCGGGTTACTCATGAGATTAACCCTATCTATCCATCCTCAGATATTCAATTAAAAGAATCTTTTGACTTGACTAAGATAATTTTTTAAGTTATAAAATCTGATCAAATCAGTGATGTATATGGCTACCTTTTGGACATTAGCGATCTAGTTCACATTATTGATGGTATTTGTCCACACATCATGCATGATTTGATTCAATCTTCACAATGTAATTCTACAATATTTGAAATTTTCAAGACTCATCAGGGAGTCGCGGCAATTCAAATTTTTTCGATGGTTATGTCAAGTTTTCGTGACTCTAGTAACATCCTCGAACTAAATTAGATTTGTATTTTCTCACAAAATTCTTTCCTTAGCATGCGTTCACTAGATGCAAACTCCTTCTTGAAAGATGTTTGGTATTTGAATATGACCATTTTAACTTTCAATTTTGTATTTTTGATCATATTTAAGATTATATTACTGTGACTTCATCTTCATGAAAATCTCGTGTACCAAACTTAGGTTTGAAATGTATACCTTCCAGGGGTGCACAAATCTATGATGTCGATCATTTTAAATATCATCGTTCGCTGAAGGATTCATGCCTATCAGGTGCTTTTGAAAATAATCATCTACTAGTTTTACTTGTGAATGTTGTATAGCTAATCCTTTTCTTCATCGCACTAGGAATCCTCTTGAATGTTACTAAATGCTTGACTTATTTGGTAAATCAAGTTCCTCTTTTTCATCGACTACATATTGACTAGTTTCATGTATTTTTTATACTAGAATTGATTTTCAATTCTTTTGATGATTATGATGCTAGTATAGTTTGTTACAAGGTACAAAGGAATGGTTCGTTAAATTCATCATGCGAAGAAGATGATTCTATTATTCAAATAATTTGCAAAGCTTTTCAAACTAGCATATATTTATTATCTATTAATCGAGAATATTATGCTTTAATAATTCCATCTTATCAAATTATGGTCCTGATGACTCATTCAAATTATCATTCTCACACCAGCATATCTCACAAAAATTTTTCTACATCCTTCTATTTTTATGGTTTATCATATCAATATTTGGATACTTGTCAAGGAGTTGAGGCACTTTAGCCCTCACTAATGGTTATATGAGGACCTCACTTGATCCAGGTGGATGTTGATGGCCACCCATCTATCCCATTTGGACCCCCACAACTATCTCTTTCAGCTTTTTCAGTTTCCTAAATTGCAGCACAGTTTACTATTTTTAGTAGTTTTTCGGGTCCTGAACTTCCGGAGCCGTTTTGAGGCCCTAAACGACGTTTTTTGAGAAATCTGGGGCAACATGGGTCCATGGACGAATGTTGCCTCCCAACGTGGTAGTACTCGGATAGATCTTTCTAACAAGCTATCGTACGCGTCAAACGGAGATCGTATGCCAAAGTTACGACCCCGGGAAATTGATGTACCAATTTACCCAAACGGGGCCCACAATTTGGCGTTTCATCTTCTAGAGTTAGGTTTTGGGATGTGAAGGGTTTTCCATTGTTTCTCAACAATAAATAGGCCTTCGAGCCTCATTGTAACATAGTTTTTAATAGTTCAGAGGCATTTAGCCACCACATCTCTTCTCAGAGATAAGCTACCATCGCCTTAGCTGGTTTATTTCCATTTCTAGTTGTAAGCATATTTCAGTATTTTCCATTAATGAAATGAAGTATTATTTCCGCTGAATCTTTGTGCATATGGTTATCTCTGTAATTTGTTGCGTTCCTGTCTAAATCCGGATCAATGGTATCAGAGCGGTCTGCTTTTTCTCTGTTTTTCTTTGCATGTCCCCAACGAGGTCGGGATATAAGGAGTTAGGGCTTGAACTGGTCGAACCTTTGCAAGACCAGCCTCACAAATCCCGACAGCCTCCATGGCGGATGAGAAGAAAGACGAGGGGGCAGGAGATCCTATCAAAATCTTGCTCGAAGAAGCGCTCGAGCGGCAAAGGAACGCCATGATGGATAGCTTTGTGCAGATCCTTCAGCGGCTACCCAGAGGCGACGCATCGGCTTCCAACAGCGACTCTGGAAACGCTACACCATTTAAGGTACAAGTTAATTTTGAAATCCCCATCTTCGAGGGTCAAATAGATGCAGATGCCATAGATAAATGGTTAAATCTGCTAGATGGGTATTTTTCTGTTCACAAATTTTCAAGTCGGGAAAAGATCGTTTTCACTCTTCTCAAAGCAGCCCCCCACGTCAAGGACTGGTGGGAAACCTACTGCGAGCAGAAGGATGAAAGTACAGGCTCACTATTTTCAGCTGCACCCACTTGCAATGACTTCCGGGATGGCATTGAGCAGTACTACCCTGTCGGAAGCTATGAGGACAAATACATCAAATGGACCACACTGTGGCAGGGACGAGACCAAGATGTGCCGGAGTTCACAAACACTTTTCATACCCTTCGCAAACAGTTGGGTATCAAAGATTCTGAGCTGCATCTGGTACTCAATGTTGGCATTATGATACATATGTTGTACTTGATGGCAACCCACT
Organism: Pinus tabuliformis; assembly: GCA_031772625.1. NCBI lineage: Eukaryota > Viridiplantae > Streptophyta > Pinopsida > Pinales > Pinaceae > Pinus > Pinus tabuliformis. The sequence goes on along the minus strand of CM062820.1, from coordinate 311,590,447 downwards.
CATCTCAGATAATAAATTATAGTGTAGAGAAAAGTTCACGCACTTATATGCAGAGAAAAGTTTATTTCATGTAGAGAAAAGTTCACACACTTTTATGCAGAGAAAAGTTTATTTCATGTAGAGAAAAGTTCACGCAATTTTATGCAGAGAAAAGTTTATTTCATGTAGAGAAAAAGTTCATGCACTTTCATGCAAGGAAAAGCGCATATATGTTGGAGAACTTACCTTTGGTCCATGGTAGTTATTCCTTGGTATTTGAACCTATGAGGAAAAGCGCGTATATGTTGGAGAACTTACCTTTGGTCCATGGTAGTTAGTCCTTGGTATTTGAACCTATGAGGAAAAGCGCGTATATGTTGGAGAACTTACCTTTGGTCCATGGTAGTTAGTCCTTGGTATTTGAACCTATGAGGAAAAGCGCGTATATGTTGGAGAACTTACCTTTGGTCCATGGTAGTTAGTCCTTGGTATTTGAACCTATGGTTTTGGACCATGGTCTTCATCAAAAGTGTTGATCTCACGTACTTTCATGGTTGGTTCATGGTATTAGTCCAACAGTTTTTTTGATCCTATGGTTTTGGCCCGTGGTATTGTGAAAGGCCTAAGCCTATATAAAGCAAAGGAGATCACTTGGCTAATTCATTCTTGAAAATCGAATATCTTAAGATCTGAAACATTGGGTTATTGTTTTAAAAGTTTGATCTATGAAAGGGAAGTTGAAAGCGAATCTGTGAAGGGTGATCTCTCGAGCGCTGCAGCTGCGGAAGTGCGGAGGCGCCACAGAAGGTGCAGTACAGAGGCGCCATAGAAGGCGCAGTGCGGAGACGCCACAGAGGCGTCACAGAAGGCGTAGTGTGGAGGCGCCATAGAAGGCGCAGTGCGGAGGCACCACAGAAGGCGCAGTACAGAGGCGCCACAGAAGGTGCAGTGCGGAGACGCCACAGAGGCGTCATAGAAGGCGCAGTGCGGAGATGCCATAGAGGCGTCATAGAAGGCGCAGTGCGGAGGTGCCACAGAAGGCGCAGTGCGGAGACGCCACAGAAGGCGCAGTGCGGAGGCACCACAGAAGGCGTAGTGTGGAGGCGCCACAGTAGGCGCAGTGCGGAGATGCCACAAAGGCGCCACAGAAGGCGCAGTGTGGAGGCACCACAGAAGGCGCAGTGCAGAGGCGCCACAGAAGGCGCAGTGCGGAGGCACCACAAAAGGCGCAGTGCAGAGGCGCCACAGAAGGCGCAGTGCGGAGGTGCCACAGAAGGTGCAGGTGCGGTGGTCGCGGCGCCACAGAAGGTGCAGTTTGAAAATTTATGAAAAGTGGTCCTTGAAAGAAAAGAAGTAGGGGGTTGTAGCTCCCTTCCAGGAGAGACTGGAAAACGAGAGAGAGTTGTAGCTCTCTGCAGGTTGCAGCCTGCGTATTGGTAAAGGACTGCACCAGTACAAAACCATTGTAAAAGGGGTTTCTAATTTGAAACAAGATAGAGACATATTGCAGCAGGTGGTTTTCACCCACATTGGGTTTCCACCTTACATCTTGTGTTCTTTGGTGTGACTATCTGTTTTCTTTGTTCATGCTCATTATTTTATGGCACTGACATGCAAAAATAATTCAAAGAATAAATAAGGAAGTTTTATTAAAAGAACTTGATAATACTGATTCACCCCCCCTCTCAGTATTATTTCCAACAATTGGTATTAGAGCCAGGTCCTTCAGAGAAGCTTGATCGCTTGAAGGAAGATCATTCATCATGAGCAACTACGAGAGGGAAGCATCAATCAGATCACCAATTTTTGATGGGACAAACTTCAATTATTGGAAGGGAGGTCCATCAGACAGAAGAGAAGCTGCTTTCAAGGTGTCAGGCAAAGAAGATTATTATGAAGCAAGTCACGTACCAGAAGAAGAAGAAGAAGAATCAAATTTTGTCAGAAATCTTCAAAGGGGTTCTGGAAGATTCAGAGGTAAGTTACCTTTTAAATGCTTTGCTTGTGGAAGAGTAGGTCATTATGCTGCAAAATGTCCTTATAAGGATAAAGGAAAGGAAACTGCTAGATGGAACAAAAAACAAAGGGCAAATAAGAAAAGTTACTACACTCATGAAGATAGTGATGGTCTATCAAATAGTGATGAAGATGAACGAGGTAATGACTATAAACTGTTAATGGCATTTGAAGATGATGATTATATGGATGCTATAGATGTGGATAGCCTTTATGAAGAAATTACTAGACTCAAGAGATGTGTAGAAGAAAAGAATATGATCATTGATACTCTACAATTTCGAATTGATGAAAAGGAAAAACATCTTGAAAAATTAGAAGGTGAAATTGTTGGTCTTAGAAAAGAAATTGAGAAACCAAAAGCTATTAATCTTAATTTTGTCAAAGGATCTGAAACTTTGGATGAGATTATCAATGTACAGCGTTCTCCACTAAACAAGAGAGGTCTGGGATATAATGAAGGAACTTCTCAAGCATCCACCTCAAAAAGTTATCTTGATGCAGCAAGAAGGAATGAGCAAAAGCACAATGAAGACCATCAGGTAAAGCAGGGACGAATTGCAAACAGAGACTATCAGGGGCAATCCATCTTAAGGATGAACAAAAGCTACAACCAGCCACAGGTAAAATCTTCTCAATTTGGTTCAAGAATGGATGACAATAGAAATTACAATCATTTGGCCAGAAGATTTGATAACCGCAGAAGTTTCTTCAATGGACAATGTTTTTCTTGCCATAACTTTGGTCACAAGGCAGCTCAATGTGTTGCATATAAAACAATCATGACTAGAGAAGCTCAAAAACAAAGAAGTATGATCGGGATTACAAAAAGGACCTATAACAACTTTTCGGTTCTTGAAAATGAAGTTGAATGTTCTATTTGCAATAATTTTGGTCATGAAGATTCTGAATGCAGGAGCAGGTTTCAGCAGACAAAGGAACAAGCATCAAGCACCAAAACATGGAGAATAAAGGAACCACAAACAGAAAGATGTGGGATAGCATTTTATGCAGAGGGACAGGAAAACCTATGGTACATTGACAGTGGATGTTCGAAGCATATGACAGGTGATAAAGAAAAACTTGAGTCATTTTCTGCTCTTGAAAAAGGAAAGAAAGTTTCTTTTGGAAATGATACTCCTGCAACTATAAAAGGAAAAGGCATTGCTCAGTTAAAAGAAAAGGTCAAGGCTGGAAATGTTTTGTATGTTGATGGATTGAAACATAATATTCTAAGTGTCAACCAGATGTGTGATCAAGGAACCGAGGTGATATTTAGATCAAACAATGATCAAAGGTAGAAGAACTCCAAATAATCTATACATATTTGAAGAAGGACAACAATAATGCTATCTAAGCAAGGATGATGAACACTGGTTATGGCATCGGAGGTTGGGGCATCTAAGCTTTTCACAAATAAGGAAAGCATGCAAATATCAAGCAGTTCGTGATCTTCCAGATATCAAAATTCCAGACAACACCATATGCAAATCATGTCAGTTTGGAAAGCAAACCAGAACTAACTTTCCAGAGAAGGAAGGATCAGCTAGCATGCCTCTTGAGCTAGTACATACAGATACATGTGGTCCATTCAGGAAAAGGACACCTCTAGGAGAAGAATACTTGATATTATTCATTGACGATTTCTCTAGGTTTGTCTGGTTAGGACTTATGAAGCACAAAGATGAAGCATTCGAAAAATTCAAATCCTTCAAAGCCTTGGTTGAAAATGAATCAGGATACAAAATTAAGTGCCTCAGATCCGACAGAGGTGGGGAGTTTACCTCAAATGAATTTTTCGATTTCTGTGAAGAACATGGGATAAGAAGAGAATTCTCTACAGCTAGAACTCCTCAGCAAAATGGAGTTGTGGAAAGAATGAATAGAACAGTCCAACAAATGGCTCGTGCTATGCTTGATGAGTCGGGAACTCCCGCAACTTTTTGGGGTGAAGCTGCACATGCTGCGGTTGTTATTCTCAACAAAACAAATGTCCGGGTGAACAGCACTCAAACCCCTCATGAGCTCTGGTGTGGTGAGACTCCTTCGGTAAAGCACTTCAAAATCTTTGGGAGAAAATGTTATATTAAGAACACTGATGAGCAACTTGGCAAACTTGAACCTAGAGCAGATGAAGGCATTCTTCTTGGTTACTCTCCACATAGCAAAGCATACAAGTGCTACAATAAAAGACTTGGCAGAATTGTTGACAGCATTGATGTAGTGGTTGATGAGAAGGGATACATTCCTAGGCAAGTACATCATGAAGACATCGAAGAAGATGAAGGCTACCCTCAAAGACAGAATGATGAAGAAGAAGAACCTCAAGAAGAACCAGAGGAGCAGACAAGAATAGAAGAAAAGACTCCATCCAGATATGTTCAGAAGAATCATCCAGAATCTCAGATTGTGGGACAGAAAGAAGCAGGTGTACAAACAAGAAGAACAGTTGCAAAAGCTTCAAGCTATTTGGCATTAGTCTCATCCACTGAACCACAAAATGTGAAAGAGGCATGCAAAGATGAATGTTGGGTGAAAGCAATGGATGAAGAACTTGAGCAGATCGAAAAGAACAACACTTGGGAGCTGGTTCCTAGACCAAAGGATAAGAATGTTATCGGAACAAAATGGGTCTTCAAAAATAAATTGAATGAAAATGGAGAAGTAATTAGAAACAAGGCCAGACTTGTTTGTAAAGGGTATGCGCAGCAAGAAGGAATAGACTTTGAAGAAACCTTTACTCCGGTTGCAAGACTTGAGGCCATCCAAATGTTCCTTGCTCTCTCAAGCTTTCAAAACTTCAAAGTATTTCAAATGGACGTGAAATCAGCCTTTTTGAATGGATACTTGGAAGAAGAAGTATACATCGAGCAGCCAGATGGGTTCATTCTTGGAAATGATCCAAATCTTGTATGCAGATTGAAAAAGGCTCTCTATGGTCTCAAACAAGCTCCAAGGGCTTGGTACTATCGTTTGGACAAATATCTTCATCAACAAGGTTTTTTAAAAGGATCAGCAGATAGCAATCTTTATATAAAAGTTGAAAATAACAAATTGCTAATACTTGTTGTGTATGTAGATGACATTATCTTTTGTAGCAATGAAGAAGCTATGAGTCAAAGCTTTGCCTTGGTGATGCAGAAAGAATTCGAAATGTCCTTGCTGGGAGAATTGACATATTTTCTTGGTTTGCAAATCCAACAAAACGAAGGAGGGATCTTTTTGTCTCAAACCAAGTATCTCAAACAGATTTTGAAGAAATATGGCATGGAAGATGCAAAACCAGTATGTACACCTATGGTCACAGGATGTAGCCTTAGTGCAAATGATGAATCTGCAGCAGTGCATCAACCAACCTACAGATCTATGATTGGAAGTTTACTTTATTTGACAGGTACCCGACCGGATATCATGCATGCAGTCGGAATAGTTGGAAGATTTCAGGCAAATCCAAAGGAAACTCATCTTCAGGCAGTAAAGGGAATCTTCAAATATCTTCAAGGGACTCAAAACTATGGCTTATGGTATCCTAGAGATACAGATCTCACACTTCATGCTTATACAGATGCAGATTGGGCCGGAAGCGTGGATGACAGGAAAAGCACAAGTGGTGGTGCATTCTTTATGGGTTCCAGATTAGTATCTTGGTTCAGCAAGAAACAGAGTTCAATTGCCTTGTCTACAGCTGAAGCAGAATATGTTGCTGCTGCATCATGCTGCACTCAACTCCTTTGGATGATACAGGCCTTGCAGGATTTTCAAATCACTTGTACACCACCCATCTCCATCTTATGTGATAATACAAGTGCAATCAGCATTTCAAAGAACCCAGTCATGCATTCAAAAACCAAGCACATACCAATTAAGTATCACTTTCTCCGGGAACAAGTGCTTGAACAAAAGGTCAAGTTGGAGTATGTTCCTTCTAAGGAACAGGTTGCTGATATACTCACCAAACCATTGCCTAGGGAGACCTTTGAATACCTCAGGCAAAAGCTGGGGGTTGTTGATGCATCATCTTGTTATTGAATCTCTTCTGATTGTTGGTTGTACACAAGATTCATCTGAAGTATATGCGTACATGTGCTGGGTTGCGGATTGGTCAAAGATCGACTGGCACAGGTTCAGGGGGAGCATATCATGCATTGTTGGCATTATGGAGGAAGTACAGAATGAGATCATGGATGCTGGTCTGAATATTGCTACAATACGTCTCTATCTCTTTCATGGTCATGGATTATGGTTCTTCTTTGCAGATCTGGTTTATAGTCAGGGGGAGCATGTTCTTAGGGGGAGCATAACCCTTTGCCCTTGATGTCAAAGGGGGAAAGTGATTGGTTGTTGTTGCCATCAAGTCCAAAGGGGGAGATTGTTGGCATTATGATACATATGTTGTACTTGATGGCAACCCACTCATCTCAGATAATAAATTATAGTGTAGAGAAAAGTTCACGCACTTATATGCAGAGAAAAGTTTATTTCATGTAGAGAAAATTTCACACACTTTTATGCAGAGAAAAGTTTATTTCATGTAGAGAAAAGTTCACGCACTTTTATGCAGAGAAAAGTTTATTTCGTGTAGAGAAAAAGTTCACGCACTTTCATGCAAGGAAAAGTGCGTATATGTTGGAGAACTTACCTTTGGTCCATGGTAGTTATTCCTTGGTATTTGAACCTATGAGGAAAAGCGCGTATATGTTGGAGAACTTACCTTTGGTCCATGGTAGTTAGTCCTTGGTATTTGAACCTATGAGGAAAAGCACGTATATGTTAGAGAACTTACCTTTGGTCCATGGTAGTTAGTCCTTGGTATTTGAACCGATGGTTTTGGACCATGGTCTTCGTCAAAAGTGTTGATCTCACGTACTTTCATGGTTGGTTCATGGTATTAGTCCAACAGTTTTTTTGATCCTATGGTTTTGGCCCGTGGTATTGTGAAAGGCCTAAGCCTATATAAAGCAAAGGAGATCACTTGGCTAATTCATTCTTGCAAATCGAATATCTTAAGATCTGAAACATTGGGTTATTGTTTTAAAAGTTTGATCTATGAAAGGGAAGTTGAAAGCGAATCTGTGAAGGGTGATCTCTCGAGCGCTGCAGCTGCGGAAGTGCGGAGGCGCCACAGAAGGCGCAGTACAGAGGCGCCACAGAAGGCGCAGTGCGGAGACGCCACAGAGGCGTCACAGAAGGCGCAGTGCGGAGGCGCCACAGAAGGCGCATTGCGGAGGCACCACAGAAGGCGCAGTACAGAGGCGCCACAGAAGGCACAGTGTGGAGACGCCATAGAGGCGTCACAGAAGGCACAGTGCGGAGACGCCACAGAGGCGTCACAGAAGGCGCAGTGCGGAGGCGCCACAGAAGGCGCAGTGCGGAGACGCCACAGAGGCGCCACAGAAGGCGCAGTGCGGAGGCGCCACAGAAGGCATAGTGCGGAGGCGCCACAGAAGGCGCAGTGTGGAGACGCCACAGAGGCGCCACAGAAGGCGCAGTGTGAAGGCGCCACAGAAGGCGCAGTGCGGAGGCGCAGTGCAGAGGCGCCACAGAAGGCGCAGTGCGGAGGCGCCACAGAAGGCGCAGTGCGGAGGCGCCACAGAAGGCGTAGGTGCGGTGGTCGCGGCACCACCGAAGGCGCAGTTTGAAAATTTATGAAAAGTGGTCCTTGAAAGAAAAGAAGTAGGGGGTTGTAGCTCCCTTCCAGGAGAGACTGGAAAACGAGAGAGAGTTGTAGCTCTCTGCAGGTTGCAGCCTGCGTACTGGTAAAGGACTGCACCAGTACAAAACCATTGTAAAAGGAGTTTCTAATTTGAAAGAAGATAGAGACATATTGCAGCAGGTGGTTTTCACCCACATTGGGTTTCCACCTTACATCTTGTGTTCTTTGGTGTGACTATCTGTTTTCTTTGTTCATGCTCATTATTTTATGGTACTGACATGCAAAAATAATTCAAAGAATAAATAAGGAAGTTTTATTAAAAGAACTTGATAATACTGATTCACCCCCCCTCTCAATATTATTTCCAACACTCAAATACCACAGCTGCCTACACAGATACATCCAGGAAGAGATGGGGTTCTTGAACATCTCCTCACTCGGCACAGCATACCGATACGCTATAAAAATCGAGAAAAAGTTCAAACAGAAGAAGCGAGACTTTGGATCTGCAAATCCGAAGCCCAAAGGACAAAGCCAAGGCGGGGTGACCCAAGACAACCCGTCGAAGCCACAAGAAAAGAACAACACCATGAAGCTGAAGAAGGACACAGGAAAGTGGTGTGAGTTCCACAAGAGTCCCACTCATAACACAAGTGAGTGTCGGACCAAGCAATCGTTGGTGGCCAAGTTGAAGGCTTCCGAATCAGATACATGTTCCGAACCTGAGCCAGAACCCGACAAGGGGAATGGCAAAGGGAAGCAGATCATTGATGCGGATCCCAGCGCCACTATTGCCACCACTAAGATCCAGAAGAATGAGCCTAAAGACTCAGAGGAGGGGGAGCGCCTTTTCCACTCACAAATGTGGGTGAAGGGTTCACCGCTGCAATTCATTGTTGACAGTGGGAGCCAGAAGAACCTTGTTTCAATAGAGGTCGTGAAGCGGTTGGGCCTACTGACTACACGACACCCATAGCCGTACAGTATCGGGTGGCTTCATGAAGGACGAGATCTCAAAGTTGGCCAACAGTGCTACCTTCCCTACAGCATCAAGCCCTTCACAGACGAGGTATTGTGTGATGTTACACCTCTGGATGTTTGTGATGTATTATTAGGCCAACCATACTTGTGGAGGCGACATGCTGTGTATGAGTCAAGGCCTCGTGCTGTCATTATTTCTTTAAATAATTCATTATACAGGGTACCGGAGGTAGCCCCACCTACTGCCACATCTTTGGTCACTGCTAAGAAAGGCAGCAAGCTCATCTCTCAGACTAGGAAATTTATCTGTTTGGTTCACTCCCAAAGTAAGGGGAAGATCGTTGCTACATCCATGACCCCTGCAAAGGGTTCCTCCATTCAGCAGCAACAGCAAACGGATACGGTCATGACAGAACACAGGAACAACTTCTCCTGACCCACAGAGATACCACACAAGTTTTAGGTGGGCAACAAAGTCTGGTTGCATTTGCAGAGAGAACGCCTTACCAGAACCCATCCGAAGCTCAAACCACTCCGACATGGTCCTTACAACAGTACCAAGGCTGTGGGGAACAATGCTTTGGAGCACATCATTCGTCCATTCCTTTGCCTGCACCAAGTGTTCAATATGGACCATCGTCGACCATGCTTCCCACCATTATTGGACACATCAGAGATTGCAGGACAAGTTCAGCAAATGGAGGAACTCAACGCAATGGGGACCATTGCTTCCTAAGCGGGGAGGAATGATCCAGGTGGATGTTGGTGGCCACCCACCTATCCCATTTGGACCCCCACAACTGTCTCTTTCAGCTTTTTCAGTTTCCTAAATTGCAGCACAGTTTACTATTTTTAGCAGTTTTTCGGGTCCTGAACTTTCGGAGCCGTTTTGAGGCCCTAAACGACGTTTTTTGGGAAATCTGGGGCAACATGGGTCCATGGACTGATGTTGCCTCCCAAAGTGGTAGTACTCGGATAGATCTTTCTAACGAGCTATTGTACGCATCAAACGGAGATCGTATGCCAAAGTTACGACCCCGGGAAATTGATGTACCAATTTACCCAAACGGGGCCCACAATTTGGCATTTCATCTTCTAGAGTTAGGTTTTGGGATGTTAAGGGTTTTCCATTGTTTCTCAACAATAAATAGGCCTTCGAGCCTCATTGTAACACAGTTTTTAATAGTTCAGAGGCATGTAGCCACCACATCTCTTCTCAGAGATAAGCTACCATCGCCTTAGCTGGTTTATTTCCATTTCTAGTTGTAAGCATATTTCAGTATTTTCCATTAATGAAATGAAGTATTATTTCCGCTCCATCTTTGTGTATATGGTTATCTCTGTGATTTGTTGCGTTCCTGTCTAAATCTGGATCATCACTACCTTGGCAAGCCTTCTGAACATGATCAGATTCATTTTCCTTCACAACATTCTCATCCTCATCCAATACCTTTAAATGAAAATTCATCTTTTCAATGACTTTACGATTTTCAAGAACATTGTTTAGAATTTCATGATCTAATCTATGATCAATTACAAGTATCATACTTAGCAATCCCTTTTGCAAATAACAATATTCAATCTTTTCTCATGTTTTGTAAGGAGGAAAATATAGATGAAAATGCATTCACAAGAAGCCTTCAATATTTGTTTTATTATGGTTTTCATCGAAAATGTAAGATTGGAAGTTGGATAAAAGTAGTGGCCATGATATATCTTTCTGTGGACAAGAAATGCTTTCAATTTCTTGTGCAAGTTATTCAAGCTATTATATTTTTTGTTGTACATTGTTTCATAATTGTTTTAATTGCTCGTACCTTTGTGAATCTAGGTCAAGAGCAGTTACGGTGGCTACATTGGAAATTTCATTTAACCCTAACCTTCTAGGTGGTTAGGTTAGGAGTAGGTCTAGCAACATACTAGTCTCCCTTGTACAGTCATCCTACACTCACTCTATGTACTATTTATTGTATTTTCTTACTTTTGTCTCACATCATGTTTCCGATTTAGCCTCCATTTGATTTTGTTTCCTTGTTGTGTCTTGTATCTTATTTTGTGTTTTGTTTAATAATACTTTGCATGAAGGATGTTACCTTTGGCTCAAAATATAATGTGGTAAAATTTGAAAAGGTAAATTGCGATGATGAATGGTGCTTTGTTTATCTATTATCCTTTTCTCTATCTTGGGTTTATATCTTTTGATCAATGATGATTTAATGGAAAATACAATCCTTTCATAAGGAAATATTTTCGTAGAACCACAATACCTCTATCTATTTTAGGAACCTCATTTCTAAAGCTTGGTGTTGTAATGTTTTAGTGTTTTTCATGTTGATTCAATCAAGTAAAGAAGGACAAGGGGAATATCTACAGTGAGAAAACCTATATTAGAGGTAAGATTATGCTTCTCTTAAGGGACAAACTCTCCTTATCTCAATAAGTCAATATCCCTCTTCCACCCCAGTGAAATAATAAGTTCTAAAGCATAATCATATAAATATATAAATTAAAGAAAGGTTGAAAGAAGAGAAATGCTTCCTGCGTAGAGAGGTGAAACAAGTAACATTGTTGGGGCACTATCCAGCCTCACTGGAAGGGAAGCAATGCTTTGTGTTACTGTAGTGAATCTGATAGAGTACTGTCTAGGACTGTTGGCAGTCGAGCAACACTAGATATGAAAACTCATGCACTTTTTATATTAAATTTGCCATTATATATTACCCTCCTCCTTAATCAAAACAATTGTGATAACAACTAGTTGTGTGAATGTGTTTAGCCAAGAATGGAATGAAGGGGACTACATCTATAGTTGATTTAAGTGGGAAAATCAAAGTAACTCACATCATGAATCAATACTTACTGCGAAACTAGACCCTGAGGACAAATCTAGACCAAGATAGACAAGCTTGACTTCTACGAGTGTGTTGCCAAGTGTTGCTGATCCGACAAACATCCTCCAAAATTTTGTCTAAACTTAAATTTTGTAGCCTACTATGGATATTTTGATCATTTTTTATATAGTAACTTTATGGTCGACTGATTCTTTGATAAGTGTTTGAGTCTTCTTCTTAGATTGTAAGTGTCGAAGTTACTTGCTCAAACATGCTCAGTCCACAATGAGATCATGAGTGCATTCGTTTATACAAGCTTGAATAGGCATAACATAGTCCGTCAAGGAATTTCTTGTGCACTATCCAACCTATGTTGATAGTCAATGTGCACTTTCATTGACAATCTCTCACTTTTGGTTGCAATTGTTCTTTTATTTTAGTGATTTTTTCCAATTGTCACTTTTGCACACCTTTGCTTTCAAAAGTGTCGCTTTCATGTTTATGACTATCACTATTTCTTGTTTTCCCTTTAATAATTTTGTATTCATGTTATATTTTCTCTGCATGTGTCACTTTTAATGTTGTTTGTATTTTGCAAATGTCATTTGCACGTTTCTCTTACTGTTTCAAGTTTCATCTTTTGAGCATGAGAAGTGTCGCACATTATAAAAGAAGAGTTTTGATTTATGGAAAGAGGAAAATTTGGTGCCAATGGGTCTTATTAACCATGTAGACATGTAATAGACCCATTCCAAAATTGTATGCATTGTGGTATTATTGTTGCCACTATCGTTGCAAGGTGTCTCTCTAGTGTCACAAAAAGTCGAAGGGAGTGAATTGTACATTCTTAAGGTGAAGTACTGATGCACTCTCCTACACTATTGTGTCCCATTCATCTTAATGAAATACACCAGACATATTCCCCAAGTCTTGAGCATTTTCGTACAAGTGTCATCACTATCGTCTCAAAGTGTACCCTAAATGTCACACTTGGAGGATATTGTTGTATTGTCGTCACATTGAGGGGATCATGTTGTTCTTTTTTAATTTGTTAAATGATGTGTCGTCAATTGTTCTTATTGTATTTGATCATTCATAATTTCAATATTGATCTCACTTTTCCCTCATTGATCCCACACTTGGCCAAATCATGAGAATCTTTATCCCCAAATAACTTGACCCAAATCATCCTCCTTTAACTATGCATTGCATGGTAGAAAGGCTCAAGATCACCCATTTCCACATAGAACTGTAGAATATGTAGTTTCTAACTCCAAGGGTTGTGCATTGCATAGTCACAGTGTTCAAGGATTTCCTCCCTACTCTTACAAACTATGCAATCCTACCTCCTAGAAAGTATCTTGTTATTGATTGTGTAGTATCAGTCATCAAGTTGCCTCCTTGAATCCTTGAATTGTTTAACGCTGCAATCTAATGAATAGTATCCCTCCAAAATTGTGCATTTTTCAATCTTAGTGCTCAATCTTAGCCCCTTAACCTCCACAACTGCGCAGTTCATCTTCCCAGTCAACTTCCTTCTATGCATTGCATAATGGAAAGCCTCAAGTTGTCTCCTTGCCTCCCTAAGCTATGAAAGTGTGAAATACCTAGGCCTCTCTCTCTCTTGTACTACACATTGGATAAACTCAAGACTCAATACTACCTCATTGAGCTCCTCAACCATGCAACCTCTCTTCCCAAGTCTCTAAAACTACGCATTATGTAGTCTTAAGCTTCAGTCCATCACTCCTAGCCCCTTGAACTACGCAATGTGTAATCACTGAGTGTTTCTCTCTGTTCAGTTCCCAATCACATCTTAATTAGTCATTTTTAGGAAGCAATCTATAATAGGAGATTTCATACTGATTTTGTCTTGTCATGAGTGGATTTCACTTTTAGGCACTATATCTTAACATGATAGGATGATGCTTAGAGGGGAGGAGAAGGAGACTATGCTAAAAGAAACTTGTGAAGTTGAAACCATGAAGAGGTCATCAAGAGAGAAGATGAAGGAACATCATTTATTGATAGAAGACTAAATATTAAGATGACATGAAGACCCCGTACAATTTATCCCCTTGGAGGGTGAAGATAAAGAAAAGAGAAGACATTTCATGAATATGTAGTGAACATACCTATCATGTATATTGTAGACAAAGCAGCAAGAAAACCATCTTGGCTTTGTCACTTCATCATGGAGTCCATGTCATCGTTTTCAAGTTGTGACTTGTACCAATGCCATCACAATGTTATGTGTGTTCATCTACCTTTCCACATTATTTATGGATATAATGATGTAATTATCTAAAGGAAAGGACAAATGTAATGTGTGTAAGTCCAAGAGTCATATGTGTAATATGAAAAGTCACATAGTCATATATGCAAAAAAGGTCCTTAGGAAAAGTCCAAAGTCACATAGTAGTTCAAAGGCCACATTAGAAGTCTAAGAGTCATGATCGAAGCTAAAGAGTCATGGAGATATCAAAGGTAACTCCCTAGTTATGAATACACCCTCATAACTCAAGCAAAGGGATTTTAGAGGCTTAGCCTTTGGAGAGGTAGCCTTGGCTTCTCAAGCTTGGCATAGGAGAGAAGATCATTCTTTGGAGAAGAAAGTGACTTAATGTTCCACTATTGGAGCTAGTGGTTCGTCATTGAAACTGTGTACTTGGATATTTCACCTAATAATTAGAAGCTTATTAATCCAACAAATTTCATCCATATGTCATAAATATTGTAAGACTATTCTTTGAATGTTTGCGATATATGCTGTTCTCAACTACACTAAAGAAATTGAACTATTTTGATGGATTTGGTGCTTATTCTATTAAATGTATATTGTATTTTCTTTAATATTTGTTGAGCCTGTGTGAACTACTTCTCTAGATAATTAACAAACCTTTCCTTACTCTCATGTGTCTCTCTTAGTACAGTACTATTACTTTCCTCATAGAGGCTCACTTTTATTTTCCTCTCATGAGAGTCTCCATTTATAGATTGCAACTGGTGTCAACATACTTACTTCTTTCAAAATTTATTTGAATACTCTCTTATGTGATTCATTGTATCTAAGGAAAAACTTAAGGATATGGTAGCTAGGTTGATACTTCGAATTGGGCTCCTACACCAAATGGTGTGAGGTATAATTAGGACTTCACATTGAGAAGACCCCCTTGGTTGGCAGATTTCCAACACCATCAATAGGGTGAAATCAGAAAAGTGAGGGTTGGAGAAAGAGAGGGATGGAGAAGTAGAGAAAGAGATGGGGAAAGTGGAGGAAATAGAGATTGAATGATGAGGAAAGGAAAAGATAAAGGGGAGGGGGGTTATAGGGAAAGTGAGAGAGAGGGGGGTATAAATAAAAATGGATGGGGAAAGAGGGAGATAGAGGTGGTAGCTGAGAGAGATAGGGAGTAGCAGAGAGAGAGAGAGAGAGAGAGAGATAGAGAGATGGGGAAATAAATAGAGGGGGGATTCGCAAAATCAAGAAAGAGAAAGAAAGAGCGATGGGGAAAATTGGAGAGAGAAAAAAGGGATATGAAAACGGGTAGATAGAGAAAGGGGATTAGGGGGAGAGAGAGAGAGAAATTGATATAGAAGGGAGATATATTGGGAGAGATGGGGAGAATAGGGGATCACACATAGAGAGAGAGAGAGAGAGAGAGAGAGAGAGAGAGAGAGGAGGGAAGCATAAGTAGAGAAAGGGAGAGGAGGGAATCATACAGAGACTGAGCGAGGGAAATTTTAAGGATAGAAAATTATCTTAATGTTTAGAAACCTTGGTGAATCTTACTAGTCCCCTAACATGATAACTAAAAAATGTTTGGTGATATTTTAGTAAAAATATTCAAATTTATAATAATTTTATATTAGTATTTGTAACTTTCTGGCAAGTTTTAAGAAAAAATAATTATATTATAAAGATTGGGTGAATTTTTTTTAGAAAAAATACAAATTGGAAAATCGGTTTTTTTTTTTTTTGAAAATCAAGGAAAAATAGTCCAATTGCTAATATTAGCCCCTAAAATTTCCCCAAAGAAAAAGGGTTGGGGGTTTAGGGAGAGAGATAGAGAGGGGTGAATTTGGGATGTACAGAGGGAAGGAGATAGGGATATAGGAGGGAATGATAATGTCAAAGAGAGAGAAGAGGAGGGATAGGGAGGGAGGGAGGGAGGGAGTGACAAACAGGGAGAGAAAAAGGAGAAGGGGAGAAAAATGCTCTCGTGTTTCTTTATTAGGACAATACTATTACTTTCCTTCTAAAGTCTCACTTTTATTTCCCTCTTGTGAGATTCTCCATTTACGCATTGCAACTAGTGTTTCACAATGTCAATTTACTTGTTGATTTCAAAATTATGTGCATACTCTCCTATGTGATTCATTGTAGTGAAGGCATGCCTTAGAGTTATGGTATCTAGGTTGATACTCTGGATGGGGATACTAATCCAAATGGTGTGAGGTCTAATTGGGACTTCAAATTGGGGAGACCTATTTCTTTACGCATTTCAAACATCGTCAGTAGGATGAAATATGAAAAGGGAGGGGTGGAGAGAGAGATAGATAGATGGGGAAAGTGGAGGAAAGAGAGATTGAGTGACGGTGAAAGGAAAAGAGGGAGGAGAGGGGGGTTAAAGGGAAAGTGAGAGAGATAAGAGGAGTGATGGGGAGAGGGGGATAAATAGAAATGGATGGGGAAAGAGGGAGATAAACAAGGTAGCAGAGAGAGATATTCATAGGGGAGAGAGAGAGGGGTGGAGAGAGAGAGAGATAAAATGATGGGGAAAGAAAGAGAGTGGGTAATAGGGAAACAAATAAAATGAAATAAAGAGGGATGGGGAGAAGTGGAGAGAGGAAAAATGGATATGTAAAGGGGTAGATAGAGAGGGTATATTGGGGGGGAGAGAGAGATATAAATGGATATAGGAGGGAGATATATAGGGAGAGAGAGGGATAAAGGGGGAGTATAAAGAGAGAGAGAGAGGCGATAGGAACATAAGTAGAGCAAGAGAGAGAGAGAAGAGGGAAGCATATAGAGAGTGAGCAGGAGGAATTTTAAGGATAAACAATTACCTTAAAGTATAGAAACCTTGGTGAATCTTAGTAGTCCCCTAACATGATAACTATAAAATATTTGGTGATATTTTTGTAAAAATATTCAAATTTATAATGATTTTATATTAGTATTTGTAATTTTTTGGAAATTTTTTAGGTAAAGTAATTATATTATAAAATTTGGGTGAATAATTTTTAGAAAATTAGAAATTTGGGAATCATTTTTTTTGAAAAATCATGGAAAATTAGCCCTCTTGCTAATATTAGCCCCTAAAATTTCCCTAGAGAAAAATATTTGGGGGTTTAGGGAGAGACATAGAGAAGGGTGGATTTGGGATGGAGAGAGAGAGAGGGATATAGGAGGGAATCATAATGTGTGAGAGAGAGAGGAGGAGACAGAGGGAGGGAGAGAGGGAGGGAGGGAGTGACAAATAGGGAGAGAAAAAGGAGATGGAGAAGAAAATTCTCTCTTGTGTCTCTCTCAGGATAGTACTATTACTTTCCTTCTAGAGGCTCACTTTTATTTCCCTCTAGTGAGAGTCTCCATTTATGCATTACAATTGGTGTTTTATAGTGTCAAATTATGTGTTAATTTCAAAAGTTTTGTGCATACTCTCTTATGTGATTCATTGTAGAAAAGAAAAAACTTAGTTATGTTATCCATGCTAATACTCTGGATGGGGATTCTACTCCAAGTGGTGTGAGATCTAATTTGAACTTCATATTGGTTGACGTATTTCTAGCACCATCAAAATGGTGAAATAGGAAAATGGAGGGGTGGAGAGAGAGAGAGAGAGAGAAAAATACAGAAGAGATGGGGAATGTGGAGGAAAGAGAGAGTGAGTGACGGGGAAAGGAAAAGAGAAACGGGAGGGGGGTTATAGGGAAAGTGAGAGAGATAAAAGGAGTGATGTGGAAAGGGAGATAAATAGAAATGGACTGGAAAAGGAGGAGATAGAGGGGGTAGTTGAGAAATATAAGGGGAGAGGGAGAGAGATTTATGGGTAAATAAAGAGGGGGTAATAGGGAAAGCAAGAAAGAGAAAGGAAGAGGGATGGAGAGAAGTGGAGAGAAAAAAGGGATATGGAAAGGGGTAGATAAAGGGAGAGGATTGGGGAGAGGGGGGGAAGAGAGAGAGAGAGAGGAATGGATTTAGGAGGGACATATATAGGGAGATAGGTGGGAAAGGGGGATCACAGAGAGAGAGGGGAGGGAAACATAAGTATAGTGGGATAGAGAGGACGAAAGCATACAAAGAGTGAGTAGGGGGAATTTTAAGGATAGAAAATTATCTTAAAGTTTATAAACCTTGGTGAATCTTATTAGTCCACTAACATGATAAATATAATGTTTGGTGATATTTTGTAATACTATTCAAATTTATAATGATTTTATATTAGTATTTGTAAATGTTTGGCGATTTTTAAGGTAAAATAATTATATTATGAATTTTGGGGGAATGATTTTTAGAAAAAACAGAAATTGGGGAATCATTTTTTTCGAAAAATCATGGAAAGTTGGCCCACTTTCTAATATTAGCCCCTAAAATTTCCCTAGAGAAGAAGAGTTGGGGGTTTAGGGGGAGAGATATAGAGGGGTGTATTTTCGATGGAGAGACGGGGGGGGGGGATATAGGAGGGAATCATAACGTGAAAGAGAGAGAAGAGGAGGGAGAGGGAGGGAGGGAGGGAGGGAGCTAAAAATAGGGAGAGAAAAAGGATATGGAGGGGAAATGTGGGGGTGTTGGAGCGGTAGAGTGTGTCATAGGGTGCGGGGGTTATAGAAAGATGGGGAAATGAAGAGAGAGAGATGATGAATATGGAAAGATGAAGAGAGAGAGAAAGAGGGTTAGGGTGAGGGGGAAAGATATGAAGGGATTGGAAAAGGGGTGGAGAGAGAAGGAGGCATAGGTACATAGAGGGAGGGATAAAAGGGGGAGAGAGAAAGATATTGAAAGGGAGAGGAAAGGAAAGAGGGTGGATAGGGAAAGGGAGAGAAAGATAAAAATAGGGATAACAAGAGGGGGAAAGATAGAAATATATAGCGAAAGGGGTAGAGGTGGGGGAGGGTCTTAGGCTTACTTGCTAACCATCAACCCAAAATCCAGAGGTGTATCCAAAACATAGCTCTTTGATTAGCTTCACCTTTCCAGCTTCTAGACATCAACATTATGTGTCGACCAAATGTCGTCTGAGACAATGCTTCACTTGCAAAGATTCAACACCCCTTGATCTAGTAGATCAAGAATAACAAATCTCTCCCAAGCATGCTATCAAATCCTTTGCGAGATTCACCTATACAAACACAACCCCAATATATAATATACTTCCACATGTACATAATCAAATACAAACCTTCAGGGTTTTACAGACAACAGATATTGCTTCTTAACTTTACATAGTAGGACTATCAATAGAATATTCGACAGAAGATTCCTCGATCATATGCTTTCCTTTCTACTTCTCATGAAGCAACATATCCTTTGAAAATCATTCTTCAATTAACACCAAGCTATGCCCTCCCTCTCAAACAGGAAGCACCTTTTTGTCTGAACTCCCTCTTAATCTTAGGGAGATCTCTTATGTTCATGCTTCCTTCGAGAGATTAGCTTCTTCTTTTCTACATCGAAGAATCTTTCATGGCTTCGAACAATTTCATCCGATTTATCATCATCCCTGTTATCACTTAAGAATACTAATGCCAAAATCTCTCAATTTAGTTTGATGCATTACACAGGGATTCATACAATTGCAGACAGCAACACAGTGGCAATGGTTATTATCAATCCAAGCAACCCATGCGGCATTACTTTTACCCATGATCATTTGGCTAAGATTGCAGAGACAGCTAAAAGTAATTACTCTTGGGAGCATATCAAAGAAATGGATGGTTCCTGATTGGCACAACAGATATTCCTGATTGGTGTTATGTGGAGGCATATGGAAAGAATGGGAAAAATGTTCACACTGAAGCACCTTCAATAGAAAATACCGCCCTTGACCGCATTCTGCCTTGTGTAGATGTGGCAACAACTGAACAATCTTTAAATCAGAGCAAAATAGTGAACATTTAGTAGACCTTATGAGGAGGATGTTGTCTTCATTGCAAATGATTGGCATACATCTCGTCTTCCTTGTTACTTGAAGATTCTTTCACAAATGCCAAGGTTACATATTGTATACATACCTTGAAGAATGGGGTCTATATATATATATATATATTCAGTTTGAAAAGCTTCAAGGCACATGAAAAGAGACATTTGAAGATAGAAAAAGGCTCAAAATGAAAAATTTGGGTTCAAAGCTGTGTTTTTGTAATTACACAGCAGTTTCGTAGCACGCTACGAAACTGCTGTAGGAGCATATTATGAATTAGTAGACCAATTTTGAGAGACAAAGGGAAATATTTTCAAAGGGGAATCTCTGCAAAAGATCAATTACAAAGTGTCAACATTCACCAATGGCAAAACAAGTAGAAGGAGGACATTTTTGTTGAATTCTAAGCTACATGTTATAAAAGTGGAAATTGTTTCATAACTAGATGATGCTTCAGGCAGCATTAAAGGAGCTATTTGTCTTAATTCAAGTGTGGGATCAGATTTCATGGTTGATTTAATGCATTTCATATGATTAAAGAGACAGCATGGTCAGCAGAAGGATTCGAAGATGAGCATAAGAATGAAACTCTAAAAAGGAGGAGTTTTGTTTCCCTGTTTTTACTAGTCAACTTCTAGAAGCGTTTCTGAGCATTTGAAAGCTTATCTCTAAAACGTGAAAGAGGTTTTCATTCATAAGATAATGAAATACAAAAACCTCTTCCACTTTATCAAATCCATTATGATTTGAGAGAAATGAATGATCAAACTTGCGCTACGAAACTGCTGTAGGTGAAAGTTTTCCACAGGCATATTTCTCTGTTTGACACCTGTTTTTCAAAGAAATATTCTGGACGGTAGGAAAGGTGTTTCAAAAAACCAAGAGAGGTTTTTGTTAAGCATGGATTGGTTCACAAAAGCCTCCTTCAGTTTTTCCAAATACATTGTTTATGAGAAGTTATGAGCTCTGTCCCAAGACCTATTTTTCAGCCAGAAGAGAGCAAGGGACAGTTTCCTAGTTTCTAGGAACAACAAAAGGATGAGTCATCAAGGGCTAGCTGGAAGGTTATGGGCTTCATCAAATTCGACTTCATGGAGTTTTATGTGTCAAAAGAAGTGTTTAATGCTTAGATAAGGTTGTTGTAATCATGATAAGGAGTTACACTTCTAGTTGTATTAGGTCTCTAGGACTGCTAGTTAGGTGTCATTTGAATTTAATAGTTAGTTTTGAATGTCATTAGGTGTCAGGTCAGGTAGAATTCGAATTTTCCTCTTCCTAGAAGAGGAATCTAAGCATGTAAGCGTTTATGAGCATTTGAAAGCTTATCTCTAAAACGTGAAAGAGGTTTTCATTCATAAGATACTGAAATACAAAAACCTCTTCCACTTTCTTCAAATCCATTATGATTTGAAAGAAATGAATTATCAAACTTGCGCTACGAAACTGCTGTAGGTGCAAGTTTTCCACAGGCATATTTCTCTATTTGACACCTGTTTTTCAAAGAAATATTCTGGACGGTAGGAAAGGTGTTTCAAAAAACCAAGAGAGGTTTTTGTTAAGCATGGATTGGTTCACAAAAGCCTCCTTCAGTTTTTCCAAATACATTGTTTATGAGAAGTTATGAGCTCTGTCCCAAGACCTATTTTTCAGCTAGAACAGAGCAAGGGACAGTTTCCTAGTTTCTAGGAACAACAAAAGGATGAGTCATCAAGGGCCAGCTGGAAGGTTATGGGCTTCACCAAATTCGACCTCATGGAGTTTTATGTGTCAAAAGAAGTGTTTAATGCTTAGATAAGGTTGTTGTAATCATGATAAGGAGTTACACTTCTAGTTGTATTAGGTCTCTAGGACTGCTAATTAGGTGTCATTTGAATTTAATAGTTAGTTTTGAGTGTCATTAGGTGTCAGGTCAGGTAGAATTCGAATTTTCCTCTTCCTAGAAGAGGAATCTAAGCATGTAAAGAGCTCTATATATAGCAGAACATCTGATGTACAAAGGGTTGGAAAATTTTATGGAAAAGCTTGTATTTGGCCTATGTAAGACTCATTTTCAGTAATACATGCTTGACTTTACTTCTCAAGATTCATGAAGGATTTTTTATGTTTAGAATATGTGATGTTGTCCTTTTCTTAATTCTTACAGTGGTATGTATGTATAATCACTCAGAATTCACTGAATGTGCTCTGACTTCCTGTATACATTTATAAACTGTGTGGTCCCATATGAGTTTATGTTCTGAATGTTTAAATTCTGAATGCCCTGACTTCCATGTAGGGTTGAGTTCATTGTTATATTGACATGTTGTTGACTCCATAAGCCCAATGGATAGTTTTGTTTAATGTGTTTCCACCATTCATATTTTTCACAGTTGTTCTATAAGAGTTAGCCATCTTATCTTTAATCAAAATCATTAATCCATCAAGAGAGAGCCCTCTCAGGTTGAGGAGGCTAAGCCTCAGCCTAAAGTAGGTTGAAATAGTTACTTAGAGTCAACCTGACCAGCAGCCTATCAGGATCTGATTTTGAGATAACAATCCCCATCATGCTTTATCACATCAATGAGAATCTTCACCAAGTTGAAGATTATGTACCCGCACAACCTAAATAGAAAGTACAACCAAAACTATATAAGCATGATGTTATCCATATCAAAATCACGGAATCATTTCAACTTTTTTCATTTCAGATACCCAAACTTACAAACAAGAGACATATTCTCTTCAACATCTTGCTAGAGACTTTATACACCCTACACTACTTCATAACAATATTCATTCCATCTAGGGTTTCAATTTGTCTTCCAAAGGTATGATATACCTTACTACAACATATTGCAAACCCTAGAAACAATTCACACAAATATAGATCTACAAAGTATCTAACAACCTCTCAAAATACATATGTTAGAATTCTCACTACGGATTCATACAAATCATAGATTTCATACAAAATAATTAATAAAAGTCAATCATATCTTAGTCTTTAACATAACCATCTTCCACTAGGGTTAGTTCCAAACCCATATATTTTCAATCAACCATCAAACAATCACTAACATGACCAACTACTACTAGGGTTAGTTTCAAACCTTAGATTTCTGAGCAATCATCAATCTCAACCAAGAATTCAAATTTCAAGAAATCTCTAACACATCTCAAGATTTCATATAGTTAACATTCATTAGAGATTTCTACTTCAACTAAGGTTCAACTCCAAAACCTTAGAATTCACTTTATACAAATCTCAAATCATCATATTCCAGAGATTTTAATTTGACTAAGGTTTAATTCCAAAACCTTAGAATTCCATTTTCATAATCTCAACAATTATTACATACATAGATCTCAAATTGTTACATTTCACACTAAACAATGTTACTACTACGTTTTAATTGCAAAACCTTAGATTTTCAGATATCATCATCCTTAAATCCTATAATTTACGACCATCAATGACTAGGTCAACACATATCTAGGAATTCATAACCATACATAATCATATCATATGTCCAACAACATTAATACATCTTGACATAGACCAACCTAGGATTTCAACCAAAGGGACATATCTATATATTCCTAGATTCCATCATCATGCAAATATATTTCATAGCATGTGTTAGTCAAACCCAACTTCACAACAATATCCAATAAGAGTCAGACACACAACCATTTTACACTAGGGTTTGATCAGACAAACACACACATACCAAGGAAAACATTTTAAGAAAATGTAAGGGTATTGCTCACACATTCCACCAAACCCCAATGAGCTAGGATTCCAATGTAGAATCACACATTCCACCAAACCCTAATGATCTGGGGTTCTAATATAGAAAAATAGCAAATCCAACATTACCAAAACTTCAAAGGTTCAGATTTTAGACCTCATTATTCAACCCTAACAAGTTAGGATTTCCTGATCATACCAAAATCCCAAACATGACATCATCAATAAAATCTTTTACTAACATTTCACAATATCCCTAAGAAACTTAGGATTTTAGACATTACCATACCCTTCGGTTAGGGTTTTCCAGAACCTATTTAGCTTTCTACATAGTCAATCAAGAATATGAGTGGGGTGGGTAGATTTATCAAGAGATGAATCACCAAAACAAGAATCATTAAGATTCAATACATCTACTCATAACAGAGTTATTAATAGACCATCAAATGAATAATCCTTTCAATCAATGTATTCAAATCATACCTTTTTTTCTTGACTAACCTTGCCTTGAGAGATCCTCCTTCTTGCAGATGTTTTCTTAGTCAAGACAAAAAGGAAGAAAATTTAATATAATCAAAACTAAATGAGTACATGTATGAAAATACATGAGATATTTATCTTTGAGACTTGTTGGGATCTCCCTCCAAATTTTTAGGGAAACCTACATACTTAAAGCAATATAAAATGTCATTTCTAAAGATATGTTAAAAACCTATAAATTCTAAAACATATAAAACAAGTTATGTAGATAAATGAATTAATAGTGAAAGTCCCTAATGTCGGATTCTTCATGCTTGACTTGCTTTGAGTCTCCTTCTTCAACAAAGTTGTCTTCATCTCTTCCTCTCTTCTTATTCCTTGGATTCTCGGGACAATCACTCTTGTAGTTAACTTTCTTATGACATTGGTAGTTGTTAAGTCCCTATAATACTAGTATATTGCCTTATTATGATTGTCATTGTAGCCCCTTATTGTTATTTTTGTGCCCATGTTGTCCCCATATTGTTATTATTGTGCCCTATACAATCCCACTATTATTATTGTTGTGCCCTTACATTCTTATTGTTATGTAGGCTCTAACTATGTTGTGACCCCTTAGACTCCTATATATAGAAAGGAGGCCTTGTCATTTGTATCATCCAAGAATTTTTCATTTGTGTAGTGAAAAGGATGTTTTCCCCTTGAAGAGACTACTTTTGAAGTTGTTGGTCTATCTCTTTCTTCTATTTTGTGAGCTGGTTGCATAACAGTTGGTATTAGAGCATTGGATTCTAGGGTTTCACTGCTTCAAACAAGTCATCGTGGAAGTTTTGCTTTAACTTTTTTCTACGAAGACTTAGAATTTGAAATTAAAATTAATCCAAGCCTAAATTTTGATAAACCTCATGACTGAATTTCAAATCTTCACTCGCTATATTTTCGAAGATATGAACTGAGGAATTTAGGGTTTTTGCAGGTTCCCGAATTCGATCTCAAATAGGTCACCTTGAGAAAATAGTCAAAAATTTCTCTTTGAGCATCAAATTCAAATTTTGTAAGAAGTGACAGAAATATGATGGAATTTAGTTTTTTGGGTATTGTTTTCAAAGCCAAAGGTTGAAACCGTGACACGTAGCATGTCGTACAACTTCACTCCACTAAATTAGTCTATAATTAGGTCACCGCGGGAGATTGAACATAACTCTTTGGTGGAAAATCAAATCACGATCAGACTTGTGGGGTTGGAAAGAGGACATAGAGGGTTATCGTAGGCAAACATTTTAGAACTTGGAGATACAAAATTATAGAGTTACAGTCATTTCAAGATCGAGCTCATACGAAGTGGAAAAACATAAAGAGTGTGTAGTTTTTTTGTTAAATTGCATATGTTTTGTGTTGGCCCTCATTTTTGGTCAAATTTAGCTTAAGAAAACACACTTAATTTCTATATTTCCCATCCATTTTCCATGACATACACCCCATTTTGATGTATTTATGCATATTCAGGTATATAAATTTAATTTTCCAATTTTTAGTGTTTTTATGAAAATTGAATTTCAAGTGCATTTTTGGACATAATCAGAAATTCTGTAATGGTTACTTTGATGTCATATTTGCAGGACACTTGGGCATGAGTTGAACACATTTATGGAAAGCTTGGGAATTAGGATTGAATTAAATCCTATTGGTTTGGTCAAACCAAGCTTAAACAGGCCTAGTCAAAGCTGGTCAAACAGGACCATTCATTCAGGAAATCCCTAGGAAATATGGAAGTTTTATGATTTCATGGGATTTTCCATATTTTTAGTGATAGGATGGATGAGTTAAACTTGTATAGGTGGGATATGGATAGATATATTTGTTAGAGATATTTTAGATCAATTTGTTTCATATTCTTCTATTTAGGCCAAAACATTGAAGGCTTATGGTATGTATAATTTGTATAATTTTATATTGAGACTTCTAAATACTTTGAGTTAATTTGAGGAACCTATTCTACCTTCATTTTTTTGTTCAATGGTGTGGATGATTGACTGAGTTTGCAGTAGCTGATAATCTCTTCAAGTGTGCAAGGCAAGGGTGGAGGGCCCCCACTCCAAGCTAAATACACTTCATGGTTAATCTAGCTTGATTTTCATAAACTAGTTTTGCTTCAGAATTGTTTATTTGATTTGATATACGATGATTTATTATTGCTAATGAATCTTAGTTTATTTATCATTTTTATGTGAAGGGACAACCTAGTGTTCAAGTTGAACCCTCCTTCTATTGGATTAATAAATAAAAACTAAAATTCATCTTCCTTGCTTTCAAGTAATTTTCTGAGTTTTTAGTTTTCTAACAATGGCATTATGATGAATGAATTTGTGATGAAGAACAGAAAGGACTTCCTTAGTTAGGAGCCTCTTTTATTATTTATTTATGCATCTAAAGCTATTTTCAATTAGTGGTTTTCAATTTCTATTCATGAAGTAATATTTTGGAAGAAGGACACAACTGGTTCTCCTAAGTTAGGAGCCACTTCATCTCCCACATATTACCTAAGTGAATTAGAAATTACTCAGTAAATTAGCCCAACATTTTGTTTGAGAAAGTAGTTTGAAGTGATTCAAAGGGAATTGTGAATAATAATTATCATTCATTGATGACCCGAAGAATGAAAATGGAAACACCTAGTAAGCAACCTAAAATCTCTACTATGACATATAAAGAAGAGGAAGAAATGCAACATGATATATCAAAATTACGAGACCAAGTGCAACAAATTTTGCTCTCACAAAAGGTAAGTGAAGATAACATGGATGGTTTAAAGAATGGAATGGAAGCTAGGATGGATGGTATAGAAGAAAAACTTGAAGGCAACATGGAATATTTGAAGATAGATTTGACAAAGTTTCTACAAGAAACGCTTACTAATGGCAAAAGGGTAGTAAAGGAACTAATGATGAGAACAAAAGAAATGTTAGTCATGATTTCATAGGCTCTAACATTGTATCGAAGACACACCATGTTCCAAAGATCGATATGAGGAATGTTGTGGCAAAATGCTTGGTTTGCAAACAAAATAAAGTTGAGACGATTAAGACCCCAGGTCTATTACAACCTTTATCCATTCCAAGTCAACGTTGGGAGGGAGGTTTCAATGGATTTTATCACAGGTTTAGCCAAGTTCGAAGGAAATATTTTCATCATGGTGGTTGTTGATATACTTACCAAGAATGCACACTTTTGTGCATTATATCATCCATTTAAATCCAATACAGTTGCTACTGCATTTATGGAAAGAATTCAAAAGCTACATGGAAACACAAAGATTATTGTAAGCGACAGAGACCTATTTTCTTTGGAAATTTTCATACATAATTATTTTCTTGTATGGGTACTCAGTTAACTCATAACTCATCTTATCATCCTCAATCTGATGGGAAAACTGAGATAGTGAACAAATTTTTGGAAGGATATATTTGTATCTTTGTATCTAATAAACAAACCCAATTGGTCAAATGGTTGCCTCTGGTTGAATGGTGGTATAACACTTCCTTCCATACTGTAGCAAAAATGACCCCATTTATGACACTTTATGGATTTCATCCACCATCCATCACATCATATTTAAGAGAAAATTTTAAGGTTCCAGTAGTGGAAGATCACATTGAGCATTAACAAAAAGTTCCCCAACTCTTAAAGGATAGCCTCACTTTGGTGCAGAATAGAATGAAACAACAGGCATATCAACATCGAAAAAGAAATAAGCTTTGCTGTAGGTGACTAGATATTTCTACGACTATAGCCATACAAACACATGTCCATCAATCAAGCTAAGAAGTGTAATAAATTATCACCAAATTATTATGGTCCCAACAAGGTGTTGTAAAATATTGGTACTATTGCATACAAATTGGAACTTCCTGCATCTTCCCGAGTGCACCTAGGTTTCCATGTTTCATGCTTACAGAAGGTTATTTGTGACAAGCTCCTAGCTCAAACAATATTCCCAGAACTTGAGGAGGAAGGAAAAGTCATATTGGAACCTGAAGTGGTCATAGAAAAAAGAACTCAACAACTACAAAATTGACCAATTTATGAGTATCTCATCAAGTGGAATAACTTACCTGCTCAAGATTCCACATGGGAGGATGAGAATTTTATACAGAAGCATCCAGAACTACTCAAGCGTTGAGGACAACACTTTTTTGAAGGAGATGGGCATGTTAGGTCCCTATAATACTAGTGTATTCCCTTATTATTATTGTCATTATTGCCCCTTATTGTTATTGTTTTGCCCATGTTGTCCCCATATTTTTATTATTGTGCCCCATAGAAGCCCACTATTATTATTGTTGTGCCCTTACATTAGTATTTTTATGTCGACTCTAATTATGTTGTGACCCCTTAGACTCCTATATATAGAAATGAGGTATTGTCATTTGTATCATCCAAGAATTGTTCATTTGTGTGATGTAAAGGAGTGTTCCCCCTCGAAGAGGCTACTTTTGAATTCGTTGATCTATGTCTTTCCTCTATTTTGTGAGCTAGTTGCGTAACAATAGCACTCTATCTTAGACATGTCAACCTTCTTCCTTGGTCCCTTCAATATATTTCCTTTATAATCATTTGATACTCCTTTAGGATTGGAAACCATTGAGATTCTTAATTCGTTTTTACTACATGTGGTCCATAATTCTTCAAAGGTGGGAGCTACCTTCCAACTATTGAGACCTAAAAGAAATGGACCCCAAGAAGGTGGTAATTCTAATATAGTAGTGATCACCGATTCTTTGTCTGGAGAAATCTCATCGATGGCCAAGAGATCATCCCTAAGTCTAGCTATCTTCACAAATAAGGTTGACACAGTACCTTGTTTATTAATCTTGGTATTCCTCATCTCATTCTTCAAACTTGCTACTTGACCGATGTTCTTAATAGTGAACATCTTCGACAAGACTTCATACATCTCTTTAGCATGATTGATGTTAGATATGAATGGGACAAGATTTTCTTTTATCCCTTATACCATTAGAGTCATATCCATAAATTCTAAATCCCTGAATTTCGCTTCGTCAACATCACTCACTTCTTCTATAGGCTTCTTTACATTGTCTTTTACCAAATCTAGCACCTTGTTCTTCTCGAGGATTAGGTCAATCCTCTTCTTCCAAGATCTGAAGTTATATTCTCCTTCAAGCTTTTTCTCACCCTTGATTGAGTTAGACATATTCCTTAAATATTATAGACCTTTTCCTGAGATAGTGTCTATGAATGTATCTACCATTTTCTTCCTTCTTCACCAAATCTTTGATACCATGTTGGAAAATCAAAAAGGCAGTAAATATTTTAGTGATCTTGATAATTACTTATGATGTTTCTTATTATTACGATTCTTTATATCTTCTTTCTTTATTTCATTAAGCAATTACCAAAAGCAACAACACATAAAACAATGGGCATAAGATGTAGGAAAATGACAAAGTGAAAACCCCCCTCGAGGGGAAAACCTATTCAAAGTAATTCTTCCTTTCAATAGTATTCTTTGAGACTCTTCACCCTATACCAAGACCAAACCTTCCCTCCATACAAAGTTAGCCTCCAGAAGTTTGACCTTTTCCCAGCAACTTTGACTATGTAACAACTCGCACCAAC
This sequence comes from Pinus tabuliformis, assembly GCA_031772625.1. Lineage (NCBI taxonomy): Eukaryota > Viridiplantae > Streptophyta > Pinopsida > Pinales > Pinaceae > Pinus > Pinus tabuliformis. The sequence goes on along the minus strand of CM062820.1, from coordinate 311,560,990 downwards.
TAACAGCTTCCAACAGAAATCCAACTTGGAAGACTTTGATCTCCCAATTCAGAGCACAAAACAGAGAGTGACCATTACCAAAATTTTGATTCTCCTTATCTCCTTAGACTCACTCTAACTTGCACTCACTTTGGCTTCCTATCAACAAACTTTCCCAGCAACAAGAGAACTTCGCACTTATGCCCAACAACAAATTATTTTCGCACTTCTGCCCAATAAATAGAATTCAAACTTGATAAGAAGTGATGCTGCAAATGAATTTGATGTACTTCCTTTTATAGGCTTCTTGTGGGGTTGAATAGGATCTTAGGCTGACTTGATCTTCCCTTAGGCCGACATGGTGTGGAGGTTCCGTAATTCATATTTGACTCAATACTAAACCTTTTTATATGATTCAAAAGCCCAAGAAGGGTCTCATTAAATGTAGAATAATTATATAGACTCAAAATTAATCCTAGGAGTCCTCAATGAGGAGTTTTACCTAAAACATGGTGACCCAAGCATGAAACCCATTCTTTAATAAGTCACAATAATAATAATAAGAATTCTTTTCTTTGTTCTTTTGACAAGTACATTTCATAATGACTCAAGTGCATTATTGAAGAGCGAACATAGTTACATTTTCCAACAACACATGCATATTACAAAAACATGTGTGTTATAGCAATGCATGTTGGTTGTAGAGATGAATGCACATTATAAAAACATGTGCAAGTTTTATAGCAACACATGCCAGTTATAGAGATGCATGCATGTTATAAAAACATGTGCATGTTAATTTGATGTGAATGTATTTTTCTAATTAATAAAATACATTCATTATCAATTTCACAAAATAATATATGGGATTACCTTTTTTTCAACTATGTACAAACTTCTTTGTTTGGTTTGAATAAAACAAAACACTCCCATTTTTACAACTTCATAGTTTTCAACTAAGTTTGAATATGTTCCCATGGGTTCATTGCTAATGAAACTACACAAACATATGGAGTTCTATGTACAAATTTTAAATATATATTCTTTTGAGAAATTGGTTAGTATTTCTTTTCATTTTCATTTTCATTTATTTTTATTTAAACATATGCAACATTTAATTATTTGATCTATTTTGAAATTAGAAAAGAACTAGACAAAGGGCTATGCACTAAAGAAAAAATTGTGATTATGTGAAGACCCTTATAGTGAGGAATAATGCTTGACCTTAGCATTTAAGGAGTTTCAGTAACTATATATATATATATATATATATATATATATATATATATTTTGCTACATTAAAACTATTATCTAAAACTCCATCATTTATTTACCAAACCTAAGCCATAAAACAAAGAGATGCATTATGTTTTAAAGAAAATTTAATATACCAATGTTAGGAAAACTCCATTATTTTTAGTTTTACCAATTTTCCATAAATATAAGTTATATATTCATGTAGACAAATAAATGATCTATGTTCCAAATTTTTACACCTTGTTCTAAAATGTTGTGTATCTAATAATTCTTTTTAGTGATGGTATTTCTATTTTTATAGATTTCCATTGGAACTAATGTGTCATAATTGTATAGTGTGCACTAATGTGCTTACGTGCTTCATGTTAAAATATGTTCACCTTAATATTATCCAATGAATTTGGGGAAGTTCCTTGTATTACGAAGTCATTTATCATTAAAATATATTAGAAAGTTAATTATATGCACCTTCAGTTTCTATCTTTTAAATGAAAAAATAAGTTTAAGATATTGAAATTCTATTTTAGCATAGGTTGAGTTAGCTTTTTGAAATGCTATAAGAACAATGTCAAAAGTTCTACTATGAAGAATAGCTTGAAGGTTGCAATAGAAACACTAAGAATAGATTGTTGATTCAATATAATTGAGAGAGAACAAATTAGTTGAAGAGCTCTCTCATAATAAGATAAGAGACATGGAAAAAATTGTTTCATCATTTGAAAATAAGAAAAGGTGGGAAACTAGTTTCAATATGTTTATCAAAATCTACATAGGTCGGGGCAAAGTGCAAAGTGTGAAGTTATAAAACAAAAAAAACAATGAATTAAAGTGATTGAACTGGATGAATTCAAGCAAATTATTAAGATGTCATATTGAAAATCCCTTGATACAATCTGCTACAACCATATATTTTCCATCCAACCCTAGAGTTCCTAGTTTACCTTTTATAGTTTATGATTGAGTAAGGAGAAAATTGTCATTATCTAAAAGACCCAAAAGTAGGAAAAAGTGAGAAATACGTTGTAGACATGGGGTAAGAGATAATGATTTGATACATGTTTGTCGAAAATGTTGGTTTGTCATAAAATGTGTATGATCAATGCAAGTAATTTCATGTTAGTCATTACCTTTGAAGAGAAATTTTCATTAAGAAATTAGATATCATCCATAGTTAAAAATCAAAAGTGTTTTGATAATTTGGTAATCTTATCAACATAAATGGATAAATTAAGTTCCTTGCCTCTAAATCTAAGATTATTTTGTCCCGTTGGAAAATTCGTAATTTTATTCATAAGACAAAATTACATGTTGTAGATGCTAAAAAGCATATGCATATGGTCTGTTCCTATTTTCACAGGAAACAAACAACAAAAAAATAAAAAAAATAAAAAAATATAACTACTATTCTTTTCTCCCTTTCTTTTTTTCCACCTTTCGCCAACCTCCAGCATTGGGAGTGGCCGTTACAATAGAAAGTTGATTTTCACTTGTATGAATGGGAGAGTCTTTGTCAGAATCGGATCCTTATGATCCATGAGTTCGCTTGATGCTGGTTATTTCCATTCTTGTTAGTTGAGATTCTTGGTGCTGCAAAGGGTTTCTGGGGTATTTCTCCTCCTTTAGTGTGTTGTTCTAGTCCTTTTGATCCTCCGTTTTTGCTTTTTCTGCTTCTTCCTCCAAGGGGGCTGTATATTTCCATTCTTTTCGCTATTTCTGATACTTCTTGTTCCATTTTCGAGTTTGTTTTGCTTTAGGACAGGCACTGTGGAGGTGTCCTGTTTGGAGACATCCACGACATCAGAAGGTTGTATTTTCATAGTCTAGAGGTTGTGTCCATTGTGTATTATTGAATTTCAATGTTATATTTTTTGGTAGTCCCTCACTGAGATCTACTTCAACGCCTATCCGGGAAAAACTAAATATCCCCCTTGTAAGTCTGTCCTCGTCGATATTTAGGCATTTTCCCAATGCATTCCATATGGCGATTAAAACATTGTGATGCTAGAAGTGTAACTGGAGGTTGTGTAGCCTGACCCAAACAAGCATATTTGATACCACCATTGTGTTGGCGTCGAATTTCGGAAACCAAGGGGTCATAAAGAGTTCTGCATTTCCCCAGAACCATGGTCCCTTATTGAGGATATGTTCCTTGTCCTATATTGTTCTGAATCTAACTATGAAAAACCCTTTGGGGCATAAGTATATTTCCCAGTTTGGTGACCAGGCATCGTAAATCCATTGGTGCAGAACATCAAATTTAGGCCAAAACCCATTGAGTACGCATATAACAAATTTGGAATAGAGATCTTTGTACAGGTCGTTTACCTCAGGCATTGCGATGGTGAGAGCAAGATTCTCAGCTTTTTGTTCTACAATGTAGGGCCCTGGTAGCTCGGGCAAGTGTTGTTGATTTGGTTTGTGCTTTTTCCTTACCTTTGACTACATCCTTAAAGGATCCTGTGCTTTTTGAGTTGGTTCCAGCGCATCCACCTCGCAGATGCAGGTTAATCATGATGGTCGAGTCTGTGGTGATGCCATAATCCTGGAGTGTGAGGTTGTCCTGTAAACTGTGGCCTGAGTAGATCATATTTTTCCAGCATGCTGGTATACCGAGGTGGTTTTGGATTTTATACCTTAGCTCCTAAATTTGGCTCCCCTTCTAGATCCTCCACCAAATAGTCTTTCCTTCCAGTGTTTTAATAAATATTTGTATCAGATCCTCCCCAACAGAGTGTGGATTTCTCTAAGGAGGGGCTCCATCTACTGCCCATGTGCCTAGATATGAAAGATCTAAGCATATTGATGCTCTGTTTGGGTCTTTCTTTGCCAGATCACGTTCTCGGTGTGGTGGTAGGTTTGTGCAAGGTGCACCCAGACAGGTACCCCATACCTTCTCTTACGATTTCGTGACCATCATAGAGGGTTCCCCTTTCCCTGTTGTCGTAAGGTATGCTATCCAGTGGTAAATAGAAGAGATTGGTCTGTAGATGACCAGATCTGGCTAATGTATGAGCTATTTTGCCTTCTGGCTACCCACATCATTTTTCCCTTGGCCTGATCTTTAAGGAGCACTGCGATTCAGATAGGGGGAGGTCCTCCATGGCTGTTGTGGAGGTCGTTCTACCACTGGGGTTTCATACCCTATTTTCTGGTACCGACATTCGATTGTCTGCTTTCCTGCATCGTTGTGCACAACTGATATTTTTACACGAACGTCATTGATGCCTAGATCCGTGGGTTGGAACATGTCCTCGGCTAACTCTATTGAAAAAAATGCAATGCCAGAGCCAGCACATAACAAACCCAGTGATTTTCGTGGTGTAGGCCAGTCCTGATACAGAAAGGAAATTAACTCATTAGGCCCTCCATCGTTCTTAGTCTTTTTTGCAGGCTCAAAGATGCCTTTCGGTTGTTTCCAGAGGGAGGCTCGGAGGAGCGAGCCAATCCCATCTGCCAAGATCAGCATGACCGGGTCTATGCCATAGCCATGGTTTCTTAGTGTTGCAGCGACGAGTTCATCTAGTATGTCGGCGGCCCATTTGGTTTTTGAAGACTGGTAAACCCTAGTTGTGCGTGCCATTTCCTCCCCTAAATTTGGTTCCAATGGGTTTTATTTGAATGTTTCAAGAATAGTTTAGCTATCTAAATCTAAGATTATGTTTTCACATTCATTTAATTTGATTATAAAGTTACTATAATTGATCACTAAGTAGATTAGGGAAAAGTGACATGTATACATATTCTTCCTTTTTTATACCTATGGTTCATACTTTTTATGTCATTCAATTATTAATTATTTAGTCAAGTAGCAACTGATTCCCATCAATGTTCACCCAGACATAATCTAATGTGTTAAATATATATATCGAGCATTCAAAGCCAAATTTTTATATAAGTCACAAACGTATTTATACTTTATGCTATATTTAGAAAAGTATACATTTAAGTCACAAAGGTATTTATACTTTATGCTATGTTTAGAAAAAGTATAAATGTATGTGGGAAACAACGGAAACAAGGGAGGTTGCATCGCAGGTAATCTTTGCTTTTATGGGGGAGCCGCAGGGCTTGACAAGCCCAAGTGTCAAACAACCCACCCATATAATAAACACCAAGATAGTTAGCCAAAGCGAGAGCTAGACCATAACAAGATAGTTAGCCAAAGCCAGATCTAGATCATAACTCACTCTATTTTGTGAAGACAAAGTGAAAATCTGCAAAGGGTGGCTATTTTTCGAGCTTGTTAAAGCATGTCTCATTTGAATCATGGCATATTCATTAGCCCAACCTTTGGGCCAAACTCCCAGCTTCTAGGAAACGTGCAACTGCATCTTCTACATAATTATTTTCTTGTTTCACTTTCATATGTTCCCCAAACTCAGAATAGTTTATGGGCATGTCATCCCCAATAAACTGTGCAGCAAGTATAACAAGCTCCTCCTTCATAGATTAGATAGGTGAAGAACTATATGTTAATACCAAACAAATTATCCCCTTGCAGAGTGACTTGACAACTAATTCATGATATCGAAACAAGATGGTTTAGGAGGTATCAAGATATTTAGAAAAATAAAAAATACTTCTGTAGAGCTATAAAAAGGGTCTCTTTCACCTCTAATTACCTCACATTAATATGTCAATCCGGGAGCGTTTTGTTATTTCAAAGAGTGTCTCAGTCTGAGGCTATCATTTTCCAGAGTAATGCTAGTAGTACAGTGTTCAGAAATACAAGAGTAAACGGATGCTTGTCTATAGCTTAACTACTTCAAAAGATTAAATCACACATTCAAAAGACTAAGCAACTTATCAGTCAAGGGTTTAGTAGCAATAACCCATCCCTTTGGAAACTGATGGAAAAGGAAATTAGAGAACAGATCGTGGATCTGGGAGCCAGACAGTAAATGCCAATGCTCACTACAGCCTTAGATTGTCTCCCACACCAAAATAACAAATGCCAGAAAATGGAACAGCAAATAAGAAATCGAACAGCAAGTCTGTAATGGAACATCAATTCTTAAATGGAACAAAATCTAAGAAATAGAACAACAACTAAGTCTCACAAGAAATAACAAACTTAATCTATCAAATCAAATGCATTAATCGTAATCTACAGGAATAAAATGGCAATCCTCACTCTTAAGGGCGGATCGAACATCACACACCAATGGAACAGCACCGATTACTGATAAACTATGAAACAATGCTTGAAAACCATATACACACACAACACACTCAAATAGTAATCTGTTCCAAGCATCAATCTCAGTTAGAAGGAATACGACTGCGTTTCAAAATGGAACAGCATTGTTCATAAATCAAACAATCATAAAGAACATAAATCCCAAGATGAATTCCGTAACGTGAATAAACAGGTGCACAACACAAAAGCTCTGTAATGGAATAGTAATAGTATTCTGTTAATACTTAGCAATATTAGCTCAACTCTTAAAAGAACAGTAATATGATGCAGAGTCAATACAATAGTTTTGTCTGTGGAAACCTCAATGAATTAAACATAACAGAGCATGTGATGTAAACTTATAAAACACATCAGATTAACAAATAACGTCGATAAGCAAGCCACGCATAAACCAATGTAATAATATAGGAGCAAGTGTCCTCCAGGGCCGGGCCCTTAGCCTCCAGGTGTACACCGCTTGAAGTTAATCCAGACTCAGAGATGAAGTAATCACCAAGTTTGTATTAATGCATAAAGCAGAATTACAATAAACCAGTTCTTATCGAGACTCGATGATCAAAGTTTTGGTCTTAAAAGAAATTACATAAAAGCACAATCATGTCTAACTCTCTCCCGAGCTAACAGTGTTGTCCCTTTTATAAGGGTGACGACGGAGATGTCTAAGTGAAAAAATAGATAAAACATCGATCCCTCAGGATCAAGGATCCTGAGGGATTCGCCGAACCATTAGGCCTCAGTCATTTCTTTCCTCTCCTGTGCCGAGCTGATATCTCAACCTCCTTTTCTGAGCCGATTCGCTTTGATTTGCTTTGCCTTGTTTGCATTTGGTCTTCTGTCAAAGGGACAGTGGTTAACCCGTCCTTGTCCTTTCCTTTGGAATGGAAACTTCTCGTTTTCACTCCTTCCTGCATAAGGAAATGACAATTGTCAATGTTTTAGTCTTGCATATTAATCTCACATGTTTTGTTATAATTCTTTATCATTTTCCGAATTCATGATGCAAAAAGGTTTTCAAGTTCTACTGAAAATATACTGAAATAATCATCAAAAACATACCTTTTTTATTACTCCACAACTTCCTTTTAGACATGAGTGCTTAGGTGATTGGTATTCAATAATATTTTAGCGGTTAAAAATAGGTTCCATCATTCTAATCTCACCAATGTTGCTTAAAAATGGCAACTCAATTTTTGGCTGCTACTAACTGATGAGAGAAACATTATTTTACAGAGGTATGGTGCAAGCCTGTAGCAAAGGGATCATGAAATCCTTGTATGAATATTAAAGGTAAATACTGTATATTTCATTTGTCCCTATCTATCGTCCCTATTGAAAACCATGGCTATGACACCTCTCCTGTAGGTGACATGCAATGATAGTGGACATTACACAATATCGTTGTTTTGAGACCCTTGAATGTTTTGTGATTCTAGAGAGGAATTAATGTTGAAATATGGCAACAAGAATATTCCAATTTAATTTGTCCTTGAATTAAATTGTGAATTAAAATCGAATTTAGTCTTAACAGCTACTTGGAAATAATTAATTAATTAATTTTAAATTAATTAGTTGGATAAATTCAAGTTAGAAGTCGTTCTGAAGTCATGCAAGAGTTATCCCTTAAATTAAGGAGATAAGATTGAGTTATATTAGAGTTGTAATTAGTTAACTCATTTTACTGAGTTAAGTCTAGTTAAATTAGTTCCAAACTATTTGCGAAACTAATAGTGAGTTAACAGTCAGTTGATGCATTAATGTACTCAAGTAGTGCTACTCTAGTTAACTGAAGATTCCCTCATCAGAAACTCATGCATGTCCTATTCTAAGAAAGATCCAATTGAGATAAATGTTCAAGGATAGTGTACTCTCAGTTGCATGTTTTTTCTCATGGAGAAAACTCATGCATGTAGTCAAGGATTTATCCTTGAGGATTGCGCAGTTTTGGAGGGAGGGTTTTCCACTTGGTAACAGGAAAATCATCCACAACGAACAGCACAAGGAAATAGGAGCCTAGAAGGTAGAGAGGAAGGCTAGAGAGAAGCCAAGATTTCCTGTGAGCATCTATGAGGATTGTACTGAGAGTTGGCTAGCTGTGAGAGCTAAGGCTTTGTATAATTCTTATGTATTTCCACCATGTATGATAATACAATAGTGTGGGGTTTTTTAGCTGAGGCTTTCCCTAAAGTATTTTCATGTGTATTGTGCCATTGTTTCTTCTTCTTCTAGTTATATTGTTCAGCTCAATCTTTAAGCTTCCACAAATTGATAGTAGAAGTAGGTTATAGTATTCTGCTTTGATTTATATTGCATTATCGGGTTAACCTATCACAAATTTTCTACATGGTATCGGAGCTGTGAACAGTATATTGAGAAGAGAATTTGAAGTTTGAAGTTTAGGGTTGTAGGTACAAGTCAAATTCATATCACAATTCAAGGTTGGCCAATGGCGTTCTATGGCTTGAGACTCGAGTATGCCTTGGAAGGTAGCTCAAATTACATAGCACGGAAAGATAGAATGGAGGTTGTATTAGAAGACAATGGCTTGAAGGAATTCATTCATCAAGAAATCCCAAAGCCAGCTTCAACTAATGCACAAGAGTTGGCTGAGTGGAAGAAGTGTGTGGCAAAGGTGAGATGGATAATCGTTGAGGGAGTTCGAGACCATATTGTCTCGAGTCTCCATGGGAAGGATACTCCATTTTCAATGTGGAAGACATTGAAGGACCTCTAGCAAAATAGTAGCGACTAGAGGAAATTTGCGCTCAAGGATAAGCTTCAAAGAATCAAGATGGAGAAGAGCGATACTATTTCCACATATCTGAACAAGCTCACCACTTGCAGAGATGACCTTGGTAGTGTGGGAATAACTACTACCGATGATGATATGGTGAGCCTCTCTCTCCTTGGCCTTCCAAAGAGTTGGAATAGCTACCAGGACTTTGTGAATGGAAGGGAGAAACTGTCAAATTTAGAATGACTGTGCTCAGATCTTATGCAGGAGGAGATCAGGAGGATCACATGAGATGGTTCTTCATCCAAGAATGATGATGAAGAAAATCTAGCCTTAGCAAGTAAGGCAAGGAAAGGGAAGGGGAAGGCTTCCCATTTCAAATCAAATTCTTCTCATGGAGGGAAGAATGGTGACATGTCTAAAGTAAGATTCTTTAATTGTCACAAGATGGGACATTATGTGACTAATTTCCCATCGAAGAAGTCCAAGAAGGGATCCTAGGAAGGATCGAAAGGTGAGCCATTAGCCTCTCAGTTCGAAATGGACTTTACCCTCATCACATGCATGGTGTCATCGATGATGGGTTGTGTTTGGTATCTTGATAGTGAAGCCTCATTCCACATGACTGGTGATAAAAAATTATTCAGTGCCTTGTAGGAGAAAGACCTCAAGATGCACATAGAGATGGGTGACGATGGAAGGTATAGTGTTTCAAGAGTGGGAACAGTTGCTTTTTCGAGGGAGCATGTAGCTCCTCTCACCTTGACAAATGTGATGTATGTGCTTGGACTGAAGAAGAACTTGGTATTGATCATGATTTTGGAGGACGAAGGATACGATGTTGTCTTTAGTAAAGGAAAGGCATTCCTAAGACACATAGACATGGGTTAGACCAAGAGGATAGGGATTTGGGTGAAGAATCTCTATAAACTAGAGGTAGATGATTGTGTAGCATTGAGTATGAAAGCAGAATTGGTGCAAAGCCAAGACATTGGCAAGTTGTGGCATAGGTGGTTGGGACATTTGCACTATGGGGCTTTGAAGATAATGCAACAAATAACTACATGACTTCCTAAAGGTAAACTTGAGCAAGTTGACACATGCAAAGGTTGTACCTTGGGAAAGTACACCAAGTCTTCCTTTCATGATCAAGACAGTCGAGCAGACGTTATCTTAGAGCGAGTTCATACTGATTTGTGTGGACCATTCTCAACGAAATCCACAATGAAGCAAAGGTATTATGTGATTTTCATTGATGACTATTCTCGTAAATGTTGGATTCATTTCATGCAGAAGAAGGACCAAACTTTCACAAAGATTTTTGAGTTCAAAGCTTTCGTCAAGAAAGAGTCAGGGAAGAGGATCAAGGCCTTGAGAAGTGATAATGGTGGAGAATATGTCTCTCAAGAGTTTAAGGACTTCTATGCAGTGGAAGGAATTAAATGAGAGTTGACGGCACCTCATAACTCACAACAAATGGGGTGGCTGAGAGGAAGAACAGAACTATTATAGGGGCAACACAGGGAATGTTGCATGACCAAGGCCTACCATTTCACTTGTGGGCTGAAGCATGCAACACAACGGTCTATTTGCATAATAGAAGCCCACATCGCATACTTGGGATGAAGACACCAGAGGAAGCTTTCTCTGGTAAGAGACCAGATGTGGGTCACTTTAGGATCTTTGGCTCATCAATATATTTCTATGTTACAAAGGATGCACGGAAGAAGCTTGAGCTGACAACAGAGTTGGGGATATTTTTGGGGTACACTGATACACCTCACAACTATCGCGTGTACTTGCCTAGCAGTCGGAGGACAGTGGTTCGTAGAGATCTCAAGTTTGATGAGCAGAAGGCCATGTGAGTTTCCCTTGAGAGGGAGCTCCAACTACAGGCTGTGGAGGAACTGTTGGTTCCTAAGGAGGAGGAGCCTCAGACTGATGTGGAGCAGCTACATGCATAGGTTCCAGGAGTGGAGACATCTACTCAAGTAGATTCTTCCAGAGATGGACAAAGCGTACAAGAGAAGTTGACAGATTGTTGGAGGATGCAAGAGAGAATGTGGGAGCACCATTTTCTCAGCGCAGACAAAGGAGGTCACCTGAGAGGTACACTTGATGCATGGCCCTTGCTGGGGAATGTGTCGAGACTGAGCCATCTTCCTTTGAGGAAGCTGTGCAGCAGCGAATTTGGGTTGATGTTATGGTGGAGGAGTGTTATAGACATTTTTGTGCCTTACAGCATGAAGCATGAAATGTCGATAATCTAAGGGATCCAAAGTCCCTAAACATGTTGTTCCTACCCCTAGAGGAGCAAGGTCAGCAAACCACAGCACTGAAAATCAGTTCTCCACCTGAAAACACTCAAAAACAAGCTAATTCTGGATCATGTCAACTGCTCCACTGAGCATCTGCGCTGAATGTCAACTGCTCCACTCTCTACCTGCGCTGAATGTCAACTCTAATGAAGGCTACCTGCGCTGGGCGAGATTGGCCAAGTGGCACAGTCATTCTGCAAGGTGTCAAATGCCCAGGAAGCTTCCAAAATGACACTTGGATCAGGGAATTCGCCTTGTGATGAGTAAGAGGATATAGATCTCCAAGTGGAAGCAAGAAACTCCAAGTGGACTCAAGAACTGAAGTATAACTGAAGTGGGAGAGGACACTAGTCAGCTTCATGCCAAACTCAAGCTGACTCATCCTTTCTCCAAATCTCCTATATATAGAGCTCTCTCATGAGGTCTAGGGAGGCTGGAATCTTGTGAATGTAAGGAAGTGCTGTTGGTTTGAGTATAGAACTATTGGGTGATTGCTTTGAAGGAGGTGAAGAGGAGATTTCTTTCTGCTAGGAGGTGTTGCTGGATTGGGCCTATTATGGTTGTAACACTCTCAGAACTTTACTTCTTCCATTAATAAAGCATTTGAGGTTCTTCTATATGCATGTGTCTTTGTGGCGTATTGATGCTTGTATATTTGATTTATTCTAATCCTTGAATCAAATATGGATGTATGCTTCTTGTAGTTTCCCTTTCTTGTGCTTTTGCAGGATCTTTGTGTAGCTGGGCCAGTGAAAGAGCAAGGAGCTAGGAGCAAGCAGCAAGGAGAGAAGATTGGGTCAAACATTAGCGGAAGACAACGGTTAGTGGATCTCTTTCTCCCCTCTCTTACATCTCATAAAGAAGTAATCTTGAATAGCTTTGCATTCGGTTGTTGCTGAGGTACTATCACCCTTAGAGTGGGATAGGGTCATTCCGTATTGGATACTTTTCCCAACAACAAATTGGCGACTCCGCTGGGGATCGTATCTTGTTGGTTGTTTGTGTTTTTGCTATTCATTTCATAAACAAAGGGAGTACCGAATCGAACTGCATTTGGATCTTTCAAATGCAAAGTAGAAGGCAGCTACTCTAGCTCAGTTTCTGGGCAAGTTTATGATTTGAAGAGCTGATCCACAAGGACTCTAATAAGCTCTTAGTGATAGCTTTTCATCCTCCTTGTCATCCCTTAGTGTGTCCTTGACTGATAGCTTCTGATTTGGCCAAAAACTGTGAATTTTTGAGCAATCTGTGACCCGGAAACCAAGAGAAACGAAAGTTTCGTTCTTCAGTGCAGGCTGTGTGAAGGCTGTCTGCATTTCAGCGTAGTTCCCGAAGGGGCTACCTACGCTGAAGGTCAAACTGCCTGTGTACCACCTGCGCTGGACCAGTCTTGCCTTGTGCTACTGGGGTTTCCTGCTGTTTCTTGCCTTGTTTTCACTCTTGTTTTTGCTGCCTGTTACCAGTCAATGTGCCTATCTGAAACCAACTTTCCTTGCCACTATTCTGCCTCGGTTGTATAAAGAAACTGTGTTCGTTCTTTGTGTATTTCTTGTATCATTTACAGTTTCCCATAACGAAAGTGAACTAGTCTTGCTGTGGCCTCTTAGATCTAGACCTGTGATAAAGTGTCGTTTTGATCTTAAGAGTTAGTTTGTTTGTTGTTCATAGCTGATTGAGTTTTTTGCTTCCGTCATATGGTTTGAATTTACATATTTCTAGTGTCGAAACAAGTAAATCTTAAGGTGTCTTTTGATTTTGGAGAAGCTTGTTTGCTTTCACTTGAAATTGAATTCAAAGTTATACAACAGCTTTCTTTTTGTGTCGCACAAACATTAAGAAAGGGAAAAGAAATACTTGCATTGTGCATATGCATTACGACAGCTTGCATGTTGATTTAGGAAAAAGTGCATTAGTGTGTGCTCTATGATCTGTGTGAAAAGATGTTATCTTTCTTTTCCCTCAGTAGTTAAGATTTTCAAAGTTGAAAGATTGAAAAGCTTTCTTATCATCTTAGACTGCATTTAGGAGTGTTATCATACATCTCGTGGTGATCCATAAAGGCAAACTGCTAAACAAGATCAACCTTAAAATAAATTGAATTTACATAACAACGCATTGAAACATAACGCAAACACATAGAGGTCTAAGCTAGAGACGTGTTCCGGCGTCGTTAAACGTGATATCTTAGCGTTGAGTGGTTGGGTGATTCCTCCACGGTGAAGCGATAAGTATCAATACGGACTTGTGCTCCCACGTACCGTCGCGTATATATTGGGAGACCCCTATAGGAACAAAGCCTTTATCCAATAGGAAACCGTGTTGGCCGCCCTACTGATCGTAATGCAGTGAACACAGCATTCACGAAGATCGACCACTCGTACCGTAAAACGTATTCTGTGGTTTTGCGAAAAGTTTGGCACACCCTCTGCCTAGAACTCCAGAGTAGTTTCTTTTGGCCTTTTTCAAACTCTATAACTAAAAAAGTCCATCCGAGCATTTGTCACTTCGCGCTCGTTAAAACATCGAAGGAGACTAGAGTCATCTTTAGCTTTTTTCTCGACTCTTAAAAAGTGAAAAAGCAAGTTGTGTCTAAAGCGTCGTTATAAAATTTATTTTAAACGGAACATAATCACCTCCTATTCCTGCGTTGATCTTTAGGTTGAGAACATGGAACGCCCCAACCAAGGAATTCCACAAGATGGAAATCCTAGTCCTTTCTCCTCTTGGGGAGAAGTTGGTGCGCCCCACATGGCCACATTGTCGCTTCCAGGACTGACAATTGGCCTGCCTATTTGGCTATTCTCAACCAATGTAGTTCAGAACACCATGTTTCCTGAACAGTCGAGTCAGCAGTTAGATGAGTCTAGAGCTGCCCACCAGCCTTCAACTTCCTATAACTCTTCCTCCAATCCTTCATCTTCGCAAGGTAGAGCCGGCAAAAGCCAAGCTCCCATGGAGAAGAAGGAGAAGAAGAAGAAAGAGAAGAAGAAGAAGGAGCCTAAGGCGACTGGGGGCAAGCAAAAGACATCTGACAAAAATCCACACACAGCACAGACCAGGCCTAAATCGCCATGTGTCATATGTAGAGGAGACCACTTCCATAGAGATTGTCCCTGTATTCCCCGGATACTAAGGGACTGGTCCCCTCGGTTGCACAATTCGGGAGCATCAACCTCTGATAGCCATGTTGAGTGCTTACCGTCAACCAGCGAAAGTGAAGGTTCAAGACAAAGAGGGGGAGCAAGATCCCCCTGCAAACTGTGTAAAGGCGATCACGCCATCCACCGTTGTCCCTTCTTAGACGAAGCAAAGAGAGTTTTGGAAGATCGCCCGGTTTCACCGTTGAGACTTCCTCCTGGATACAAAAAACTCGTGCAAAGTCCTTCGTTGGTTGAAAATACAGCTGGCCCGCTCAAGTGGTCAGCTGAAGCGTCAGTCATTGAAAATGAACCTACTGAATCCAGACCAGACGAAAGTCTAAAGGTCGATATGGCAGTTGACCCGGTTCTTCCTTCAGAGGTTTCATCCTCAAATGACACCGTCACTGAAGATTCATCTTCAAATGACACCCTCACTGAAGAGAATAAGGATGACACCATCCAGATTCTTTTCATCAACACCGACTCTGATGAGCATCAGGGCAATGCGCCCATTCCTTTATCGCAGGAAGGAACATCGTCAGGGTCATATCCGGCCGTGTATTCGGTCCCACCACCAAGCAACCTGGTTGTGTCCTTTGATTGGAACCAACTAGGCAGACCCCGGTTGCCAGCCAGTATACCATTCAGAATCATAGTCCAAATCTACAGAATGGTAATGGCTGGAACTATCATTGATGAAGGGGCATCTGTGAGTATGCTTTCCTCTATTGCTTGGAAAGCACTGGGTTCCCCAGAGCTTTTGCCTGAGATAAGAAATCTCTCGGGTTTTGATAAAGGAACCAGTCGACCATTAGGGATCCTCCCCAATGTGCCTGTTACATTGAAAGGGAAGACCGTTCAAATGAACGTGATGGTCATTCAAGGACCCTTGGATTATAACCTACTCCTTGGACGAGACTATATATATTGCATGGGAGCTATAGTCTCCTCACTCTTTAGAGTAATGTGTTTTCCACACGAAGGAAGAATGGTCAAGCTCGTAGACCAACTTTCATTTCCGGGATCACGCATCGCAAATAGTCAAATACCAACCCTGAATGGTCTATTCACCCAAGAAATGTCTCCGCCCCCAGTCCTCCTTCCCGATGAGTGCGAGTGATTCGGAAAGATGGGACTGGAACCCAGGGGGCATGCATCCTGGTCTGCTTTGGGCAGAGGAAACCTTGGGTATAAGGTAGAATTTCCGCGAAAGAATATGACTAGTCCGTACCCCGTCCGTGGAAGGAAGAGGGGTTGTTCTAGAACAGGATTCTTTTGTCAAGGTTACTTGTTTGACAAAGAGTCATTCACCCTTGTCTATTTCGGTAGACATTGCCGAAGAAAGAGATTGATTTGCGGCAGCAAATAGAACCGTCTTTGGGTAACTAGAAAGAGGCAAGCCTCACCCATTAAAACAAATGTTTTAGCGGATAAGTAGGGGCAGCCTTGAAATTGTACTTTATACCTGGGGGCATGCAACCTTTTGGAGTGCAAGCAAGGGACGACTATTTATTTTTTTAAATTTGTAGGTCCTCCCTTTAAACCTGTAGGTCTAACCCTTTAAACTCGTAGGATTAGCCGTTTCCAAACTTGCATAAAGGAAGGATATGAGGAGCATAGCTTCGTGAGATAAAGCTCCATAAAAAATAGCTATCTCACAGGAGACATTTCTTATCTTATGACTGGTATATCGAGCAGTTTTACCGCGGAATTTATGCTCGTTAAAAAATAGAAAAGCGAGATCCGAGCAGTTTTAACGTCATAGTTCATGCTCGTTAAAAAATAAACATAAGCTTTTGAGCAAGTTTAAGCTCGTTAAAAAATGAACTTCCCGGTAAATAACCATTAAGAATGTACCCTGATCAACTGTAAAAAGACCTTGGTCATGTTTTGCTGCAGCCATCACCTCCACCGTTCATTTGGCCGATCGTTTACCTCCATATGATTGTTTACCCATTTTGAGGAACAGCTGCGAAGAGTGATTTCACCTAGCCATCCTTGTGACACTGCCGTGATTGGAAAATTCCAACCTGTACCTGGAATCTGCTGCTATCCCTGTTTATCACTCGTTCCTCAAAAGACGAGTCTTCTTTGAGCTCTTTTCATCTGACTCGTAAAATATGAAAAGTTTGCCGAGTTTTGGCCTTCCAGCTCGTTAAAATGACCGGAAGAGCTATCCCTCCTCTAGATTTTAATCTTTTTGGACCTGAGGGATTATTGCACAAAAAGGTCGAGCGCTTGTTTTATTCGGCTCGTTAAAGTTATCGAAAACTCATCCCTTCTGTATTGTTTTATACTTTTTCGGACTTAAGGGATTAGATGACGAAAAAGGAATTTTGGAGTTAACTTTCTGTACCTTTTCAGACTCTCTAAAAATGAAAAGGACCGAGTTTTCCTTGTCGTTAGACTCGTTAAAATGATTAAATAGCGACAAACTTGTCTTTAGACGAGAGCGAGTTTCCCTATCGCTAGGCTCGTTAAAACATAGCGATGGGCTTGCCCGAAGGGCAGGTTATAGAACAAGCATATGTTATCCTCCTCAAGCTTGACAAAAATAAAGAGGTACTGGTCAGAAATGACTGGGGAAAAAATTGGGAGAACCTCAAAGCTTTAATGGTAGCAAGTCGCTCTTGAACATGACACTTTGTCCTCCGTATCACATCGGGTTGGGTTATTTCATTCACCGGTCTCATCACCATGGTCTTCGCCAAACCATCCACATTTGGGGTAATGCTACCGATCCATCACATCAGTGTCGTTATATGTTCAAGAGATGTGTTCAGAAAGAGTCAACCGTGTCCCATCCACTGCCATATATTACCCTTCATCCACCCATGATCGCCACCCTGAATCATATCTCACAGATTGTTTTCACCTCCACTAAAATCATTAACTCCGTTCCGGGTCACTGATGTGGGATTCATTAAGGCCCTCCTTTGACGGATCACTTCTTGTCGACTTCAGCTCATTATCCAAGAAGTTGATCTAGGAACAAAAACCCCAGTACTTTGAAGCTTGCATGCCTCAATGGCAAGTTTCTCACTTCCGGCGACAGGTATACATTAATGACCTTCGACCAGAAGATTTTGCGTGGTGTTCGACGCGAAGTCCTTTATTCACACCACGTGAATTGTACTACAGTACCTTGAGGGTCATTGTCATTATTGGTGATTCCTCTCGCGCTTGTTAACGGTTTTCATTATTGACCGGTAATCAAGCGATGTCTTTCCATGTTCGACTTCAACGCAATTCTCACATGGATCGACTTGTACTTAGAGTGAAGATCGAACGAGTTTGAAGACCCTGGATCTAGTTTCATCCATCCGGGCTGCGATATATATTCAAGAAATATAAAGACATTTGATATGTACATCATTACAGCAGATGATCATCCTACTCAAAGGATGATAATTTCAGCAGAGAATTATCAGTCTACCATCAGACGATCGTCTGTTCTATGTACCAAAATGAATTTATAAAGCTGAGCATGGGAATGCCCGCCTTAGCTAGATCATGAAAGCAGAATGAAAAATAATGTATTGTATTGTATTTATTACAGGGCACCTCTCAGCGATTGAATGAACTTCGGATCCTCCTGATAAAGCATTTCACCCGATAAACAACCTCATACTTTAGGGGGCAACTGTTATAGACATTTTTGTGCCTTACAGCATGAAGCATGAAATGTCGATAATCTAAGGGATCCAAAGTCCCTAAACATGTTGTTCCTACCCCTAGAGGAACAAGGTCAGCAAACCACAGCACTGAAAATCAGTTCTCCACCTGAAAACACTCAAAAACAAGCTAATTCTGGATCATGTCAACTGCTCCACTGAGCATCTACGCTGAATGTCAACTGCTCCACTCTGTACCTGCGTTGAATGTCAACTCTAATGAAGGCTACCTGTGCTGGGCGAGATTGGCCAAGTGGCACAGTCATTCTGCAAGGTGTCAAATGCCCAGGAAGCTTCCAAAATGACACTTGGATCAGGGAATTCGCCTTGTGATGAGTAAGAGGATCTAGATCTCCAAGTGGAAGCAAGAAACTCCAAGTGGACTCAAGAACTGAAGTATAACTGAAGTGGGAGAGGACACTAGTCAGCTTCATGCCAAACTCAAGCTGACTCATCCTTTCTCCAAATCTCCTATATATAGAGCTCTCTCATGAGGTCTAGGGAGGTTGGAATCTTGTGAATGTAAGGAAGTGTTGTTGGTTTGAGTATAGAACTATTGGGTGATTGCTTTGAAGGAGGTGAAGAGGAGATTTCTTTTTGCTAGGAGGTGTTGCTGGATTGGGCCTATTATGGTTGTAACACTCTCAGAACTTTACTTCTTCCATTAATAAAGCATTTGAGGTTCTTCTATATGCATGTGTCTTTGTGGCGTATTGATGCTTGTATATTTGATTTATTCTAATCCTTGAATCAATTATGGATGTATGCTTCTTGTAGTTTCCCTTTCTTGTGCTTTTGCAGGATCTTTGTGTAGCTGGGCCAGTGAAAGAGCAAGGAGCTGGGAGCAAGCAGCAAGGAGAGAAGATTGGGTCAAACATTAGCGGAAGACAACGGTTAGTGGATCTCTTTCTCCCCTCTCTTACATCTCATAAAGAAGTAATCTTGAATAGCTTTGCATTCGATTGTTGCTGAGGTACTATCACCCTTAGAGTGGGATAGGGTCATTCCGTATTGGATACTTTTCCCAACAACAAGGAGTATGACTCCATAATTCATAACAGTGTTTGGGACATGGTTTCGAGACCGGAGAACAAGTAAGTTGAGAGTTTTCATTGGTTTTAAAAGGTAAAGCAAGCTGCTGATGGTAGTGTGGAGAAGCATAAGGTAAGATTTGTTGCCCGTGGCTTTTCCCGGATCATGTTGTTGTAGTATATTTCGACAGAGGAGCAAGATGCTGACATTTTGACAAAGGCATTGTCAAAGTGTAAATTCGAGTTCCATAGGGATAGGATCAGGGTGGCAGATAATCCCTTTCTTGTTGAGAGGAAGTGTTGAAATATGGCAACAAGAATATTCCAATTTAATTTGTCCTTGAATTAAATTGTGAATTAAAATCGAATTTAGTCTTAACAGCTACTTGAAAATAATTAATTAATTTATTTTAAATTAAGTAGTTGGAGAAATTCAAGTTAGAAGTCTTTCTGAATTCATGCAAGAGTTATCCCTTAAATTAAGGAGATAAGATTGAGTTATATTTGAGTTGTAATTAGTTAACTCAGTTTACTAAGTTAAGTCCAGTTAAATTAGTTCCAAACTATTTGAGGAACTAATAGTGAGTTAACAGTCAGTTGATACATTAATGTACTCAACTAGTGCTACTCTAGTTAACTAAAGATTCCCTCATCAGAAACTCATGCATGTCTATTCTAAGAAAGATCCAGTTGAGATAAATGTTCAAGGAAAGTGTACTATTAGTTTCATGCATGTAATCAAGGATTTATCCTTGAGGATTGTGCAGTTTTAGAGGGAGGGCTTTCCACCTGGTAACAGGAAAGTCATCCACAAGGAACAACGCAAGGAAATAGGAGCCTGGAGGGTAGAGAGGAAGGCTGGAGAGAAGCCAAGATTTCCTGTGAGCATCTGTGAGGATTGTACTAAGAGCTAAGGCTTTGTATAATTCCTATGTATTTCCACCATGTATGATAATACAATAGTGTGGGCTTTTTTAGCTGAGGCTTTCCCCAAAGTATTTTTATGTGTATTGTGCCATTGATTCTTCTTCTTCTGGTTATATTGTTTGGCTCGATCTTTAATCTTCCTCAAATTGATAGTAGAAGTAGGTTATAATATTTTTCTTTGATTTATATTGCATTATCGGGTTAACCTATCACATATTTTCTACAATTAATACTTGTAGAAAATGGTGATCAAAGTTGGGAAAACAATGTAAGAGATAAGTTATAAGTAGAGTTCCACCAAAAAATGGGGGGAAAAACATTTCTGAAATTCAAAAACTCATATATAATCTTAGACAACTAGAAGCAAACAAGGCTCGTAGCAGACAAGAGAATGGGTGGTAAAACGCTATAATCTCAGACAACTGGAAGCAAACAAGGCCTACAGTAGACAAGAGAATGGGTGGTAAAACACTATAAGCTTAGACAACTGGAAGCAAACAAGGCTTGCAATAGACAAGAGAATGGGTGGTAAAATGATATCTTCGACATAAATAATCACTATTTACAACTTTCCTCATGACAACATAGTTAGATCTTCTGGGAGTTGTATGACAATCTAACGATTTTACATATCCATGCCAGAAATACCATACATTTAAACTATTAATTAGAAATAAATTTATTCTTTTGATCAGTGGATTATCAGAAGAGTACGCAAACTCAATTTTTTTTTGTCACCACATCTGAGATTTTGTTCTTCCCCAAAGCACGATTCTCAATATTAAATGCACTGATTTTTTGAGTTTCACTAAGTGCTAAATCGTCGTCATACACCATGTATCTTCACAATTATTGAAGTAAATTCTTGCCCATTGTTACGTTAATTTCATGGCCAAGCCTCTTCCATATCTAAGGCTTCATGGCCAGCACACGGTCCAACAAATAAACATATTGCAAGCGCTACAAACAAAAGTTACTACGAGTCACATGGGAGTTTCAAAGGATCACTGGCCCACAATTTCCATGGGTAAGAAGAACTCCTCTATTAAGCCTTTGTGCAAATTTGATGACTACCATTAATAAGTACAGTAGTGAATTTTAGCTTGGAAAAGAGTTGGAATGGCGATGATCAATACATTGTGTCTTTGAGAAAGAATTTGTTGTTTGGTTGAGCTTAGGAATTGACCCATTTCAACGTATCCCCTGATGACTATGAAGCATATTAACACATAATTTTGATGGAACAGTGGCGATGCTTGTGTAGTCATTTTTTTGTGGTTTTCCTGCACCATTAGTTTGTAAGTATTCACACGAACAATGGTGATGCATTTGAGACTCGGAAGTAAGCATGCGGGCTAATTCTTAAATACCCTACATATGCACATTTAGGCATCTGCCCAGCTAGTTTTAGCTAAGCCCTTTGCCAAATTTTCATTGCCATATCCTTGAAATATGTATGAAACAACTATGGGCAATTAGAGACAGGGATACTAACCTTAAAATAATTTCTTTTTTCTTTCCCCTCTTTAAGTCTGCCATTAGTTCACAACTAAAATCGATGCCAGTAGGGAATCCCTCCAAACACCTATTGAATTTGTTGAAATCTAATTCTAATGAAATGAAGAAATGTGTTTTTTGTTTGAAATGCATGAAAGCAGGTAACCTATGGCTCCAAAAAGTAGTAGACAGAGGAAATAGAAACCAGTTGTTGGGCAATCATCAGGGCCACAACAACAACCATGAGACCAACATTTAGGGACACAACAACCAATTTGAAGATTAAAAAGATTCTCTAGTTGGGGAGAAATATACAAAATATTCTATGTTACCAGATCCGACAAGCAGAGGGCCAAGATCCACGGATCCACGGATCTAATCCAGATCCAGATTCGGATCCACCTGGAAACGTGTGAAATATGACACGGTGGTAGTTCTTCACTTTTATGGAAACTAAAATATTCTCCCGAAACAGATCCCAAGATTATATGCCGGAACCACCAAAATGAAACAGAAAAAGCACTTTAGGTTTAACATGTGGTTTAAACTTTTAGGTCAAATAGTTTAAAGTATGCCCCTCTTCATTATCGGCAACACCATTCTTTATAAGTCTCGAACAGAGCAGCCACAAAACCACACAGCAGACAGCGAAAAGTTAAAATAGTCGAACGTTATTATATTTCATTGTTCTTTGAATCTTTGACCATTCTAAACATCGTGACCACATATAGCCGCAGGGATTATATATTGTTCTTTGACCATTCGGCAGTGGGTAGACAGCAAGAAAAAATAGCGAAAATAGTTTCTTCGAGCATTCGACACAACAAACAACGACTATTCCATTTGGCAGTGGGCATAATCTTATCAGCAGACAGTTATTGTGGGGACTGACCAAGAAACTCATACAGCTAGCCAAGTAAACAAAATCAGGATATGCATATGCTTGAAAAAATCTTGATTTGCATTATTTAATATTTTATTATTTAGCTGGCTATTGGTGCAACGATAGTTATAAGGGTCATTTTATAAGTTATAACTGTATATATTATATAATTTAATAATTATTATTATAAATATAATTATATTATATAATGATTATTATAAATATAATTGTCATTTATTGATTTGTATTGGTAGTATTTAAATTTTTAATATTCAACCATTTAGATTTTAAAATTTTATTATGATGTATTTTAATTGTGTATTTAGATTTATATTTATTTTATTATGAAGCGTTAGATAAGTTCAAAAATATTTGTTAAATTTTAATGTATTGTATATTGATAATATATTATAATTTGAATTTTATATGCAGTTAGGTAACCTATATTCTATAGACCATTATCATTATGGAACCATCACAACATGAGCAGAGTGAAGGGGAAATCATCAAAATAGACCCAAAATCTCTTGTATGGGAATATGTGGAGATTATTGGAAAAAATCTCGGAGGTGGTTCATTTGAATGGAAATGAAATGAATGCCAAGATATCAAAAATGGTTCATATACTAGAGTGAAGGCCCATCTCACTGGTCAAATTAACACCAGAGTGCAAGTATGCACCGGGCCAAAAGATGAAATGGCAAACCTGAAAAAGGTTTGAGTTTTGGAAAAATGAAATTATATGCATCTTTGCAAGAAGTTGCTAATAGGAAGCTTGCTAAGGGAAAACACCCTATGCAAAGCTCTACAACTAGGCCGCCATTGCCATCTAGGCCTGCTACCACAACTAATAAAAGGCCCACTCTAGGCGCTCTTGAAAAATCTTTCAATAATCAAGGTAGAGGCATAGCCAATAAACATGTATTTTGTTGAATATATGCAAATGGTCTAAAATTCAATTTGGTGTGTTCCCCTTATTGGCAACAAATGATTAAGGTTGTTAATGAAGCACCAAAGGGGTACAAAAGCCCTAGATATGAAAAGGTTCGCACTACTTTGTTAGCATGAGAGAGATAATCTGTGGATAGGCAACTACAGGCAATCCAGGATACATGGGCAGAAACAGGTGTGTCCATCATTTCTAATGGATGGAGAGACCAAAGAAACCATCTATTAATTAATGTTTTTGTAGTATGCCCCCAAGGGGAAATGTTTTTGAAGGCTATTGATTGCATTGGAATAAAGATGCATCTTTCATATCCACAAGTCTTATTGATGCAATAGAAAGTGTGGGGCCACATAATGTTGCCCAAGTCATTATGAACAATGCATAGGTTTGTAAAGTTGCAGGTTTGATTGTGGAGGGTCGATATGATCACATATTTTGGACTCCATGTGCAGTACATTCATTGAACCTTATGCTTTCCAAGATTGGTGAGATTGATGGATTAATGAAATATATGTAGCATCAAAATAAATCCAAATGTTCATAAAAGATCATTCAATGTCCCAAGCCATTTATCAGGGTTTTGCAAAATTGGAGCTACTGAAGGTACTTTTAAGTTTTTTTAAATCAATATTATTTGTATTGGAAATTCTTACTTTGAATTACAAATTTATATATATGGTTTCTAATTTGAGATTTGACTTTTTGAAGCTTTTAGGTTGCTAAAACTCATTTTTCCTCCCACACTCTTGTCATAGAGAGACTTGTGGAGATGAGACAAGAATTAGAAGCAATGGTCATTGACCCTCTTTGGGAATAATGGAAGACTTCCACTTCTGATAGAGGGAAAAAAACCGAGTCCATCATTCTTGATGATGCATTGTGCGACAAGTTCCAATACCTTCTATGGTTCACTGAACAAATTTTGACCTTGAATAGGGACTTTGATATAGATACACCTTTCTTGGGGGAAGTTTATGAAAACATTGATAGTATGTTGGAGAGGATAAGGGACATTATCAGGGAAAGTGAAAATGACCCTTATGAAACATTCTATTATTTAGTGAAGGACATCATTATAGAAAGGTGGAACAAAATGACCACACCATTACACCTTTTGGCATATGAATTGCACCCTAAATACTATCATTCTAAAATTTTGTCTTTACCTGGTAGAAAAACACCAAACAAGGATTCTAAAGTGGTACAAGGATATAAGACAACTTTGAGGAAAAGTTATAGAGATATGGGAGTTGCAATGGAAGTCCTCCAAGAATTTGAAGGGTTTGTACAGTCTACTAGTAGTTTTTAAGATCCAGTAGGTATGGATGATTGAGGGCATCTTGATCCTATTACTTGGTGTGGCTTCCATGGTGGGGATAACATTCATCTCTCTACTCTAGCCACCAGGTTGTTATCACAGGTCGCTAGTTCCTCATCAACTGAGAGGAATTCGAGTACATATGGCTTCATCCATTTGGTGAAGTGAAATAGGCTGGGAATGGCAAAGGCTAAGGATCTTTTTTATGTTCATTCCAACCTCTGTCTTCTATCACATGTTGAACCAGAGTATAAAAAAGGACCAAGCAGGATGTGGGATGTGGAGCTTGAGACCTCTGACTTGAACCTCACACTGAATGCCATGCCTCACCTCAACCTACTTGAGGATATTGTTCCACCACCAGTCCAACCTACTGATGTAACTTCCTACATTCCAAGACCCCCATAATCTATTCATGATGTAGATTTGAAATATGCAGAATATATAGATCGATTTGAGGATATAAAAATGTATTTACTATTATCATTTATGACATTATGATCCTTTTTGTTACTTTGTATGAAGGAGGTTGCATCATTTCAGTGTCTCAATCTTCATATTTATCATTCAATTTTCTAAAAGGGTTTGCTCATTTTGATGGAGTATTTGATTTTTTATCTCTAAAGTATTTTTTTAAATTCTTAAAATTTTATTATATTTTATTTTTTGTGTACGTGACATTGTTGGCATTATGACACAGGTGTTGTCCTTGATGGCAACTCTCTCAGATGACAGATCACAATATAGTAGGTTAATAGCTCAAAGTTACAGATCAGACCTCATAGAATGAAGAAAGAGAGGTATATGCAGGTTCACCATTGGCCAAGCTATGTATACACGCGAGTTCACTATATACAAGTCACAGATACGTACACATGCACTTTCACAAAAGGAAAAGCGCATATACCTTGGAAAACTAAGTTTTTGGTCGGAAGTATTTGGTCCATGGTATTTTGATCCATGTTATTGGTCCAAGGTATCAGGCCCGAGGTATTGACCCTAGGTATTTGATACAAGGTATTGGTCCTAAGTGGTTTTGGTCCATGGTATTGAGAAAGGCCTAAAACTATAAAAGGAGGAGAAGATCATTAGGCCAAGGAACTCAAGCATTGAATATCTGATGAAGAGTGAGATCTAGTACACAAGTTATTGGGTTATGGTGCATTGTTGGATCTGAACCAAGGAGGAACCTTAGTGGTTGATGGAGGATAAGATCTAATGATGGATCGAGATCTTAAGGCTTAAATTGAACTATCATTATGTGTTTTTTCTCATGAATATTCTATACCTGAATACTGACGCATATATTATTTTGTAAATGATATGATCTGGGTATAACTGAAGTCTGGTATAGTTGCAAAATTATGAATTAATATTTGCAGATGTATACGCTGGTTGGCTTTGAGGAAAGCGAGTATACATGTAGGTTCGGAATAAGATAGTAGTATATACCTTATAATCTATGTTTTAGTTGCTGCTATTTGTTGTTGTAGTGTTCTGGGTTCTGGCTACTGTATTCTGGTGACAGCATTCTAAAAGATCAAATTGACAGGTTTTCAAAGTGATTGATTGATTTGGTTGTGGTTGGTTCAATAGGATATTGGTTGATGATTGAATAATGTTGTTGATGGATTCAGTCTGAAAATTTATGAAACGTGGTCCCCGGAATAAAGGAGAAGGTTGCAGCCTTCTATAGGCCGACACCTTCGTACTAGTAAACCTATCATCTAGTACAAGAGCTAGGGGGTTGTAGCTCCCTTCCAGTAGAAGCTGGAGAATGAGAGAAGGTTGTAGCTTTCTGCAGGTAGAAGCCTGCATAATGGTATAAGGTTGCACCAGTACAAAAATTGTAAACATAATTTTCTTATTATTAAAAGAAGACAGAGACGATTGCAGTAGGTGGTTTTGACCCACATTGGGTTTCAACCTTATATCTTGGTGTTTATGTGTGTTTCTTATGTGTGATGCTTTATTATTCTTTTACTTCACTGTCTAATGAATTGCTGATATACTAATTAAAGTTCACTACATGATAATTTGGGTAAATCAAAAGATCTCTGCATATACGTTGGTTTCATTAAGTATAGTTGTGTATACACACCAGTTCACTGAGCTAAAGTAGCGTATACAAATCAATTTTGAAAATTAAATTACTGATCTAATAATATTGGTTCACCCTGCCTCTCAGTATTATTTCCAACAATTGGTATCAGAGCAGGTCCTTCAGAAGAAGCTTGATTGCTTGAAGGTAGATCCATGATCATGAGTAATCAAGAAAGCGGGGAATCCATCAGACCGCCAATCTTTGATGGGAGCAACTTCGTTTATTGGAAGGTAAGAACCACAACCTATCTTCAATATCTTGGAACAGATGTCTGGGAAATCGTGGAAGGAGGATATACATTTCCATCAACAATTGCTATAGATACGGCAGGTTAAAAGCAATATGAAACCAATGCCAAGGTTGTCAATACATTATTAGGAAGTCTGTCACAATCAGAGTTTGTCAAAGTTATGCAGCTCAAATTAGCCAAAGAAATATGGGACAAAATCATTCTAAGCTATGAAGGAGACTCTCAGGTAAAACGTGCTAAACTACAAGCTCTCAGAATTCAATATGAAACTCTCAAGATGCACAATGATGAAAGTATAACTAGTTACTTCTTGAGTATAAATGAGGTCGTTAATTGCATGAAGAATCTGGGTGAAGAGATAAAGGAAGTTACCTTAGTTGAAAAGGTTTTAAGATCCTTATCTTCTAAATTTGAATCAAAAGTATCTGCCATAGATGAAAAGTAGGATCTACAAACTATTACTATGACACAGCTTCACAGAATCTTAACTGCTTTTGAGATGAGAAAAGGATGTCCATCAAATCTGAGAGAAGCCGCATTTAAAGCTTCCGTAAAAGGAAAAGAAGAACTCAATGAATTAGGACATATTTCAGAAGAAGAAGAGGAAGTAAACTTTGTCAAGAAGCTTCAACAGGGTTCCAGAAGATTCAGAGATAAACTACCTTTCAAATGTTTTGCATGTGGTAGAGTCGGTCATTATGATGCCAAATGTCCTCATAAAGATAAATATGATAAAGGTAAGGAATCTACAAAATGGAATAGAAAACAAAGTGTAAGTAAAAAGAGCTACTATACTCATGAAGATAGCGATGGTCTATCAAATAGTGATGAAGATGAAAATAATAATGACTATAGACTTTTGATGGCTTATGAAGATGATGACTTTTTGGATGCTTTAGATGAAGATGATCTTTATGAAGAAATCTCTAAACTCAAAATCTGTTTAGAAGAAAAGAATATGATTATAGATACCTTGACATACCAACTCGCTGAAAGAGAAAAACACAATGAAAAACTAGAATGTGAAATTGTGGGTCTAAGAAAGGATCTTGAGAAAATAGATGCTCTCAATCTTAGATTTGCTAAAGGATCAGAAACCTTAAATGAAATTATCAAAGTGCAGCATTCTCCTCTGATAAAGTCAGGTCTTGGATATACTAAAGAAGCATATCAATCACAGAAGCCGTCAACCTCCACTAAAAGCTATCTTGATGAAGAAAAGAGCAGTGAACAGTTTGACAATCGTCAACAAAGGCATAAAGCAGATATCACCAGGTAAATTAGGCTCACTTTACTTCAAGGATGAACAGAAGCCATAATCAACCATAGGTAAATCATACTCAATTTGCTTCAAAGACAAATATCAGTAGAAACTACAATCACCAGGTCAGTAGATTCGATAATTGCAAGAACTTCTTTAATGGTCAATGTTTCTCATGTCATAATTTTGGACACATAGCTGCTCAATGTGTTGCTTACAAAATCATCATGACTAGAGAAGCACGAAATCAAAGGAATGTGACAGGGATCAAGAAAAGTTCCTATAATAATTTTTCTCTTCTTGAAAATGAAATAGAATGCTCAATCTGTAACAACTTTGGCCATGAAGAACCTGAATGCAGGTGTAAATTTCGACAAATATCTCAAAAGGACCAAACTCCATTAAATCCAAAAATATGGAGAAAGAAAGAACCACGAACAAAAATATGTGGTATAGCCTTGTATGCAGAAGTAAAAGAAAACTAGTGCTACATCGATAGTGGATGCTCAAAGCACATGATAGGTGACAAAGAAAAGCTACACTAATATAATGCCTTAGAAAAGGAAAAGAGTGTATCATTTGGAAATGCCACTCATGTTGTCATAAAAGATAAAGGCTCTGTTTTCTTGAAAGAAAAAGTTAAAGCTTGGAATGTTATGTATGTTGATGGCTTAAAGCATAACCTGTTGAGTGTGAGTCAAATGTGTGATTAAGGAAATGAAGTAGTGTTTCGATCAAATGGATGTGTTTTTCGTGAGCTTGATATAGGAGAAACCATGATCAAAGTTACAAGAACTCCAAACAACCTATACATACTCAAGGGAGGACAACAACAATGCTATCTAAGCAAAAATGATGAAAATTGGCTATGGCACAAAAGTTTGGGGCATCTAAGCTTTTCTCAAATAAGAAAAAATGCAGATTCCAGGTTGTTCGTGATCTTCTAGATATCAACATTCCTAAAAATACTATATGCAAATCATGTCAATTTGGTAAGCAAACCAGATCTCACTTCATCAAAAAGGAAGGGTTAGCTAGTAAGCCTCTTGAACTTGTTCATACTGATTTATGTGGACAATCAAGGAAAAAGTCACCTCGTGGAGAAGAATACTTTATATTATTCATTGATGATTTTTCCAAAATGTCTTGGATAGGTCTTCTAAAGCATAAAGATGAAGCATTTGAAAAGTTCAAAGCCTTCAAGCTTTGGTTGAAAAATGAATCAGATTGCAAAATCAAATGCCTCAGATCTGATCGAGGAGGGGAATTTACCTCAGATGAATTCTTTGACTTTTGTGAACAACATGGAATAAAAAGGCAGTTCTCCACCGCAAGGACTCCTTAGCAAAATGGATTGGTAGAAAGAATGAATAGAACTATTCAACAAATGGCTCGTGCTATGCTAGATGAATCTGGAGCTCCTGCAACCTTCTGGGGTGAAGCTACATTTGTCGCCGTCACTATTCTCAACCAAGCAAATGTTCGGGTAAATAGCACTGAAACTCCACATGAACTTTGGTATGGTAAGACTCCCACTGTAAAATACTTCAAAGTTTTTGGAAGCAAATGTTACATTAAAAGGACTGATGAAAAACTTGGTAATTTTGAACCCAGAGCAGATGAAGGTATTCTTCTTGGCTACTCATCCTGAAGTAAAGGATATAAATGTTATAATAAAATACTTGGGAAAATTATTGAAAGTATTGATGTTGTGGTTGATGAAGCAGGAAAAATCCAAAAAAGGTAAAAATCGAAGGTTATGACAATGAACAAGATGAGGAACATTTTCCCACATCAAATCACACTGATTCTAAAGAAGAAACCAATGAAGCACCAGAAGAAGAGATAACAATCGAAGGAAAGACTTTGTCCAGGTATGTTCAAAAAGATCATCTAGAAACTCAAATTTTAGGGGAAAAAGGGGTAGGTATGCAGACAAGAAGAACCATTGTCGAAGCCTCAAGCTATCTAGCATTACTATCTTCCATCGAACCTCAAAATGTAAATGAAGCATGCAAAGATGAATGTTGGGTCAAGGCCATGAATGAAGAACTTGAGAAAATTGAAAATAATAATACTTGGGAATTAGTTCCTAGACCTCATGATAAGAATATCATAGGAACAGAATGGATATTCAAAAACAAGTTGAACGAAAAATGGAGAAGTTATTAGAAACAAAGCCAGACTTGTTTGTAAAGGATATGCTCAACAAGAAGGTATAGATTTTGAAGAAACGTTTGCACCTGTTGCTAGACTTGAAGCCATAATAATTTTTCTTGCCCTTTCTAGTTTTCAGAAATTCAAAGTATACCAAATGGATGTAAAATATGCCTTTCTTAATGGAGACTTAGAAGAAGAAGTCTATATTGATCAACTAGAAGGATTCATACTTGGAAATGATGCAAAACTTGTATGCAAACTCGAAAAGCTCTCTATGATCTAAAACAAGCTCCAAGGACATGGTATTACCATCTTGACAAATATCTCCACCAACAGGGGTTTTCAAAGGGGTCAGCAGATAACAATCTATATACAAAGATGGCCACTGATAAATTGCTAATAATTGTTGTGTATGTTGATGATATCATTTTTGGTAGCAATGAAGAATCCATGAGTCAGAATTTTGCCTCTGTAATGTAGCAATAATTTGAAATGTCCTTGCTTGGTGAGCTTACCTACTTTCTTGGTCTACAAGTTCAACAAAATAAACATGGTATTTTTCTCTCACAAACCAAATATCTCAATATCCTAAAAAAGTATGGTATGGAATATTCTAAACCAGTATGTACCAGAATGGTAATAGGATGCAATCTTAGCTGAAATGAAGAATCAGTAGCAATACATCAGCCAACTTATAGATCCATGATTGGCAGTCTGCTTTATCTAACAGGTACCCAACCATACATCATGCATGTAGTGGGAATAGTTGGAAGATTCCAAGCAAATCCTCAGTAAACACACCTTCAGATAGTCAAAAGGATTTTCAAATATCTTCAAGGAACATAGAACTCTGGTTTATGGTATCCTAGAGATACAGATCTTACACTTCATGCATATACAGATGCAGATTGGGCAGGAAGTGTTGATGATAGAAAAAACACTAGTGGTGGTGCATTCTATATGGGTTCCAGGTTAGTGTCTTGGTTCAGCAAGAAACAAAGTTCAATTGCATTATCTACAGCTGAAGCAGAATACGTGGTTGTTGCATCTTGCTGCACACAACTACTTTGGATGATGCAAACCTTGCAAGACATTCAGATCACATGTACTCCACCCATCTCCATTCTATGTGATAATACAAGTGCCATTAGTATTTCAAAGAATCTAGTCATGCACTCCAAGACCAAGCACATACCCATCAAATATCATTTTCTACGTGAACAAGTGCTTGAACAAAGGGTCAAATTAGAGTATGTTCCCTTCAAAGAATAGGCTGTTGATATATTCACTCAACCACTTCCCAGAGAGACATTTGAATATCTCAGACAAAAGCTGGGAGTAGTTGTTGCATCATCCTGTTGTTAAATCCTATCTTCTTCAGAAAAAGGTGGTTATACGCGAGTTTCATGAAACATAGTCGCGTATATACGTTGGTTTCTGTGGGTACAGTCGCGTACATGTTGGTTTGAGGAAAAGCAGTGGGCCAGACTTAGGAGAAAGGGGTCTGATATGGTTCAGTAAATTACCTGTTCTGCTTGATGATGGTTACAATCTATTGATGACATGTGGAAATAGGTTCAGGGGGAGCATATGCTTCTAATAATGCATTGTTGGCATTATCTGAGAAGATCTTGGTGCAGATTTTGTTTCAGGTGGAACAGGTTCAGGGGGAGAACATGGTTGCTAGTCTGGATGTTGATTGACAAATGCTACTGATGATAGTTGTTGATGACTATCATGGTCTTATTTAAAGATATTTGGTCTCTGTTATATATGTCATGTATATCCTTTAATGTAACGGTCATGAAAAACACCTAATTTGTAACCCCACTATGCATGGGATGGATGATGTAATGTTTCTTGTTTTTGACATGTATAAAAAATTGATATATCCCCACTAGGTTGGGTGGATGAGTCAAATTTGGTATATCCCCACTTGGTTGGGATATGGATGTATGTATGAGTCATTGGTGATAGGAAGGTCATTTGTAATGCATGTATAGAGTCATGTTCTTCTTTTAGAACATCTTTTTGTAGACCTTGCTTGTGCTCAGGGGGAGCATGGACTCGATCATGGGAGCTCAATCAACACACTTCAGCATATCAGAGAATTCAGCATGCACTCAGGGGGAGCATGACCCTTTGCCCTTGATGTCAAAGGGGGAGAGTGACTTGGTGTGGTTGTTGCCACTAAGTCCAAAGGGGGATATTGTTGGCATTATGACATAGGTGTTGTCCATGATGGAAACTCTCTCAGATGACAGATCACAATACAACATATTAACAGCTTAGAGTTATAGATCAGACTTCATAGAATGAAGAAAGAGAGGTATACGCAGGTTCACCATTGGCCAAGCCGCGTATACACGCGAGTTCACTGTATACAAGTCATGTATATGTACACATGCACTTTCACAAAAGGAAAAGCGTGTATACCTTGGAAAACTAAGTTTTTGGTCCGAAGTATTTGGTCCATGGTATTTTGATCCATGCTATTGGTCCAAGGTATTGGGTTCGAGGTATTGACCCTAGGAATTTGATCCAAGGTATTGGCCCTAAGTGGTTTTGGTCCATGGTATTGAGTAAGGCCTAAAACTATAAAAGGAGGAGAAGACCATTAGGCCAAGGAACTCAAGCATTGAATATCTAATGAAGAGCGAGATCTAGTACGCAGGTTATTGGGTTATGGTGCATTGTTGGATCTGAACCAAGGAGGAACCTTAGCGGTTGATGGAGGATAAGATCTAATGATGGGGTCTTAAGGCGTAAAGTGAACTATCATTATGTGTTTTTTCTCATGAATATTCTAAATCTGAATACTGACGCATATATTATTCTGTAAATGATATGATCTGGGTATAACTGAAGTCTGGTATAGTTGTAAAATTATGAATTAATATTTGCAAATGTATATGTTGGTTGGCTTTGAGGAAAGCACATATACACGTAGGTTTGGCACAAGAAAGTAGTGTATACCTTATAATCTATGTTTTAGTTGTTTTTGTTTGTTGTTGTAGTGTTCTGGGTTCTGGCTTGGGTTCTGGTTACTATATTCTGGTGACAACATTCTAAGAGATCAGATGATAGGTTGTCAAAGTGATTGATTGATTTGGTTGTGGTTGGTTCAATAGGAGATTGGTTGATGATTGAATAATTTTGTTGATGGATCTGGTCTGAAAATTTATGAAATGTGGTCCCTGGAAGAAAGGAGAAGGTTGTAGCCTTCTGTAGGCCGACACCTACATACTAGTAAACATATCTACTAGTACAAGAGCTAGGGGGTTGTAGCTCCCTTCCAGTAGAAGTTGGAGAATGAGAGAAGGTTGTAGCCTTTTGCAGATAGAAGCCTGCGTACTGGTATAAGGTTGAACCAAAAAAAAATTGTAAACATAATTTTCTTATTATTAAAAGAAGGCAAAGATGATTGCAGCAGGTGGTTTTCACCCACATTGGGTTTCCACCTTATATCTTGGTATTTATGTGTGTTGCTTATATTTGATGCTTTATTCTGCTTTTACTGCACTATCTAATGAATTGTTGATATACTGATTAAAGTTCACTACATTATAATTTGGGTAAATCAAAAGATCTCTGCTTATACGCTGGTTTCATTAAGTATAGTTGCATATACACACTAGTTCACTGAGCTGAAGTAGCATATACAAATCAGTTTTGAAAATTAAATTATTGATTTGATAATATTGATTCACCCCCCTCTCAATATTATTCTTAACAGACATATCCTTGCCATATCCAGATCTTGGATTTTCAAAAAACTAGTGGATCCAGATCTGGATCCGTATCGTATCTGTATCCATATCTAAATCCTGGTAACATAGAGAATATTTCAAGACAAAGATGACCCGCATGTGGTTCCTCCAGCTGACCTTGATGATAGAGAGATTGATGAAAATGTATTTCCTATTATCAAAGCAGCACACTTTCCCTGCTTAGAAAGAATTGAATGGATTCTAAATTATCCTAATACAGATGCTAGGACCATAGTGAATGACCAAGGAAGATCCATAGCCTATTTCCAAGTTGTTAACTTATAGATGTAGTACAAGTTCTATAGGCCAGATGTATTCATGACCACTGCCTGGGTGCAATATTTTAATAAGACAAGAGAGACTCTAAAAAGATTGAGTAAGTGGTGGGCAGAAGGCAGAAAGTTTCAAGGAAGAAATGATGGCATCTACCCTTCCATTCATCTTTGAGTTCCATACATCTATGAAGTTGCCATGGTAAGAAGGATCTGTGGAGAACTAGATGCAATGCATGTTAAAGAAGCTTGGGTGCCTTTGATATATCCCATAGTGGAAGAGAGACTAGTTTGAAACTAAAAAGACATCCTCTCTCATACCTTGAGACAGGAAATCATCATAGTAAAATAGCATAGCCCTTACTCCCTTTGTGATCACAATCCCTGTCTGGAAATGTCATGGGCATGAAGCATATCCAACATTCTCGTACACGTGTACTGTAAAGACCTAAGAGAAAATAAGTATAAGATGAAATATTCAGTCGTTTCTAATTCCTTCTTCACCCAAGTATTTCACTAATTTTTGGCAAACCTGCTCCAAGATTCTCAAATGAGGCCATGGAATTTTTGAGTAACATAGGGGATTGGTAGATTGAAAGGGATTTCACGTATATCAGAATATATGGAGCCACAAAATCCCCACACCCGCTCCCCAACTTCGTCCTTGTTAGATTGGTGCTCAGGGAGATAGCCTACCAAACAATACTACATGGTTTCAATGCTTATCTAGTTAAGGAGAAGCTTAAATAAGCTATTCAATGCGCATTGGCCATTATTGCCTCTTAAAATTTTTGTTTGCAAGGATGGAGGGCCATGCTATGTTGGAGTATGGATTAGTAGATGGAATATTTAGAAGGCATGATCCACACGGATTGGTAGCTCAACATGCTACCCAAGAAACAATCTTATAGTCGTATTCCCATGACTCATGCGAAGATGAGGAAATTGAGAAAAGAACCACATACTGAGAGGAGGTCCAGGTTAGGATCAGACGAAGGGATCAGCTCTTAACACATTAACAGAGAATGCTATTGGAAGAGAAAAGGAAAAATGAATATTTCTAGTGCAAAACATGAACTCAGTTACATTACTGCTTTCATGCCAGATAACACTGAATCATTTTGTACAAGCAGCTCAACAAATACATTTTTTAAAATGGAAAAATTGGAAAGGGAACCTTTCAGGATCTTTCTAATGGAAAATAAATCATGAAGAATTCCAACTCAGAAAGAAAAAATTAGTTGTAGCCATTTGACAGAAATTAGAGTTAGTCTTGATGCCATTGTGTTTATATCATTGCACTGAATTAACCATTTCAATTACTTTAAAATATCCATGTAACATTTATAGTAGGGAAAATAAAAATTAAATGTCCCTTGTCTATTGCTTAAAAAACAGAAAACAGAGGGACAAAATCCACCTAAATCCATCTTCGCTAGATCTTTTAAACAACATGTTTTTATATCCCTCTCAATGCTTGATAAATTGAGAGTGGAGTTAAGATAGGTCCATTCTAGTTGTTAACTAAGAAACCACACATATAGTTGCATATAAGAATATTCAACACTATATAGAATATGAAATAACTTACGCATTGAAAACGATATGTACAATCAATTTTGGCAAAAGATGAATTGGCAAATTATCTTGCTTTTATGCACTACTGATTTTGGCAAAAGATAGAACTAGCAAGTCAGCTTGATTTGATACATATATCTGAAAACCACAAGATTGGAGAATAAGGAAATTGTTTCATAAGAATAATGAAGGAGATTGGGACCAACAAAATTCCAAGCCATAGAAGATGCATGTTGGACACCTAATCCTCTAAGGGTTGGTGTGGAAGCTGAATAGACTAAGGAAGTCCAAGAGACCTTGGAATACGAAACCAAAGGTCATATGAATGTACTATAAATGTATATCATTTGTTAATAATAGATGTACTCTCCTGCTTATCTTTGATATTCTGTTGCTGCGTTGTGTGTGTTTGACATGGTATCAGAGCAGGCGATCTCTTGCCCTGCTCAACTATGAGCCACTTGTTTTTGTGGCCCTTCTGTACATGCTTGTACTACACCTTTGCCCATTTTCCTGATATAGAAAAACTGACATCTTTACCTCATACCTAGGTGCGTAGGTCTCAAATTAATTTTTCGTACTGTAACTCCTATCAGATTTGTCCCTCTATTGGGTAGCCGATGAACTCAGAATGCTTCTTGACTAGATCCTTCAGCAGTCGCTCCTCTAGGTACTCCAGCTGGTCTTCCTATCATACTCCTTGAGCTTCTCTATGGCATGCTCATCGCTGGCATCCACTATGAAAAGGACCTCATAGCCCTTCCTTTTCAGCCTCTCCAAGAAGGGAGAATTCCCCACTGCCTTCTTGCTCTCGTCGGTGATATAATAGATGTCTTTCTGCCCCTCTCTCATCTGGGTCGCATAGTCCTTGAGGCTCATCAGCTCATCTCCACTATTTTTCGAGTGATATCTCATCAAATCCGTGAGCTTGGCCTTGTTCTGGTTGTCCTCATGTATCCCCAATTTTAAGTTATTTAAGAACGACTCATAGAACTTGGCATACTCCTCTTTGTTCTTGGAAATATCCTTGAACATTTCAATACACTTCTTCACCACATTCTTCCTTATTACCTTCAGAATCTTGTTCTACTGCAGCATTTCCCCTACACAGTTCCAGGTTATTTATTAGCTGTGTATTTCCTTTGTAACAAGGTTCAGCATTGACATAGTTTCCTTGTTCTGAACCTATTCCTCAAGCGCAAACAATTTTGCATTGCTTACTGCGTCATCTTCTTCAAAGGGACAAAACAAATGAGGTGTTAGGCTTGGCACGATTATCAGCCAACAAACCTCACTTTTCACAATGTTTGGATTGGGTTCTTTTCACTGTTTTTGATGCTGATATTTCCATAATTCAGGAGGAAAGGCATAAGAAGGAACAAGAGCTCACATCGCTTTCGGCTGTAACTTTTGATGCAGATATGTATGGTGGAATTAACAGGTTTGAGGGTTACGAACACTCCATTATAGTGAATGAGGAAGAAAGGATCAGGATCCTACTGAAAGAAAGGTTGCTCCGAAATGCACAAAGATGAAAGGTCATTCTAGAAGGTCAAGTATGAAAACTAGATGTCCTTATACAGATTCAGCATCCTTGTAACCATAGAAATTCCTAGAATTTCTATCTTTTAGGTTATAGTAGCAGCAAAAGCGAACAATGCGAGAGCTATCTTGTTCAATTCTTGTTCGAGATAGCACCAGTCTTATGCCATCTATTGGGCTTAAATACGCATGATAGCGCAAATCAAACACTCCCAAAGGGTTTGATGGTCATCAAACAAGATTCGAACCTTTGTCAAGTAAAAACAAACTAAGTTGTCGTGATATCTATAAATCATATGGAAATAATAGGTGTGAGAAATTAAGTAATGCCTGATCCAAAGAACATTATAGATGACCACTTGACAGAGAACTGGAGCTGTGATATTTCTCCTCAGAATTCCCCACTCTCCTCCCAATTCGTGAAATGATTTGTTGTTAGTGGAAGCACTTTTGATTTGTGGATTCACAGTGTTAGTGCAAGCACTATAGGATTTGCTATCAATTGTAAGTTGTGTGAATTTCTTGTTGCACTATGATAGTCTTTTCCTACATCTTGACGAGAGAATCTTCAATGATCCTAGTTTGAGTGGTGTCTATCCCAGTATTCTCTAATCTCCCGGAGAGATTTATGGCTGCTACCACTTCTAGAGTCTGAAGAACCATGTTGGAATAAGATTGGTGAAGAGGAAGGCAAAAGATCCATTTTAAATGGTGGACTAAGGGATTATTGGAGAAGAAAAAAAATATTGAAGGTTGATCGAGTTGTGAATATTATTACAACTATTGAAGTTAGTTCATTGATTGGTTTTGTGCGTTAAAATGTATTGGAGCTAATTTTGGTGCATCCCTTAGTGTGTTAACATTTTGAGGATGGAAAGCACTCAAAGATATGTTGGTGAAACAACTTGTTAATAGAAGATAAGAAGTCGATTGCATAGATTTTGATTGGCAGAGACAAGGAATTGATTTACAGTTGAAACGATTTGTTTATACTTGAGAGCAGCACTAGTGAGATTCACTTGATTTTTTTCAATGAAAATGACTAGAATTAATATAGTACTAGAGTTACTGAATACTTTGATACTTAGTTCTATTGATGATACAGTCAAAATTTAGCAAAAACATTCTTTCTGACATTAAAAACAGTTTGCAAAATGCACAAGAAAACATTGATTTTTTGCAACTAGAGTCTCAACTTCAGCAAGATGAGTTACAACAGAAAAGGCATCTTTCTGAACTTGTTCTTATTCAGAACAATCCCCTATCTCACTTTGAAACAGGGTCCTATCAGCAGCCAGCAAGTCATCAAGTCAATAATGTTGATTCAGATCAAGTGCTCATTTCAGAAGCAGATTTTCATACAGAAGCAGAAATTCAGTCTGCACTTCCCAAGCCCATCATCAGACCTTGGGAAGAGCTTGTCCATAACAAGCACAGAGAAGGTATTGGATATGAGAAGGATTTGTCCTTTCATATTCCAAATTACTCAAAGCCCATCCAGTTTCAGAGTGCTAGATTACTTCATGACAGTTCACCTTCAGATGTTCCAAATTCTGCCTCTCCTCCACAGCAACAACAACAACAACAAATTGTGAAATGCCAACACTGTGACCGAGTTGGCCATATGAAAGATCATTATTTTGATCTTCATCCATGTAAGCACTGTCATAAAACTAGTCATTCCTCAAACAGAGGCTTCAGAAACAAACCTCCTGTAAGAACAAAGATTCATCTTGGATGGATCACTTCTTGGCAATGGGCTTCAACAGCCAAGAAGATATTTCGCTCATACAAAAGGATTTGTTACCGAATATTGAAAAGTCTTGCAGTCGAGATTTCTTCATCTTCTCACCTTGTATTTGACAGGGGGGGAAATGATGGTCATCTACAAGCTTCAAAGCCACATCAACCGAACTTGAGCCACAACCTGCCATACCAAATTCAGAGTTGTAGCCATAGACAAAGATGCCCCTGAGCATGCCTTCAGTTTGTGACATCTCTTCAAAGAATTGGGGACACGTCCTCTAGCAGAAGACTTCATCTTCTTTCCTGTTTTGGAAGAGTTCTAGGAATTTCATTAAGCATTCTAGAGTTGCTGGTCATCCTTAAACCATCACAAGTTGAGACTTCCCTTTTCAGGTTGAGGTTCTCCCTTTTATGCGGGATGAGACCTCCCTTTCATGGTTGAAGGTTTCCTTCTTCAAAACATCAGGAGAACTTCCTCTTGCAAAAGACCTGAGCTTCATGCCAGACTTGGAAGAGTTCTAGGAAATGCACTAAGAATTGCAGTGTTCGTGGTCATCCTTAAACCACCGCCCTTTATACCAACATTTCAGAGAGCACATTCATCCTAGTGCTGCCATGC
Organism: Pinus tabuliformis; assembly: GCA_031772625.1. Classification (NCBI taxonomy): domain Eukaryota; kingdom Viridiplantae; phylum Streptophyta; class Pinopsida; order Pinales; family Pinaceae; genus Pinus; species Pinus tabuliformis. The sequence continues at coordinate 311,520,784 of CM062820.1, read as the reverse complement.
ATTTTTGCACATTTTCTATTACAGCTCTCTTCTTGGACTCACATATAACCCTTCGGATTAAGGGGGCGAATGTTGGACACCTAATCCTTTAAGGGTTGGTGTGGAAGCCGAATAGACTAAGAAAGTCCAAGAGACCTTGGAATATGAAACCAAATTTCATATGAATGTACTGTAAATGTATATCATTTGTTAATAATAGATGTACTCTCCTGCTTATCTTTAATATTTTGTTGCTGCCATGTGTGCGTTTGACAATGCAAACCAATTCTTGCAACTTGTAGATTAAGTACAAATGTTCCAGCATTTGCATCCCATATGTAGTGAAAAGTGATGAGTCCAAACCCTTGAAGGTCATGCAGTTTGGGAGTTGTTAGGGTCGCTAGAATGCCTTCTGTACCAATTGAATTCTCCAAATGCCTTGCTGGCATTCTAGATCTCATTCTTTCAACACCTCTAGTAAAATTTCAACATTAATTAATTAAAACCTTCATATTTAAAATACGTTTGGATAATTGAATTTCTAACTCACCTATCTAATTCAATGAGAGTGTTGATTCCTGCAAGTTACTCCAATGAGCTGACAACTGTTTCTTCTAATGTTTTCTTTCTATGTGACTATGTTGTCAAAATTCAACTACAACTAGAACAAAACCTTCTGCATAAATATATTCTCTGCTAGACTATTAGATTCTCGTGTCTAAATATAACATGCAAAGGGAAGAAACAAATACCAATTAGATAACGCCACTAACACATATAAAATACTCAGAAGATTAAAGAGAAAGAAAAACTAGGAATGAAAACATTATTGAATCTCACTCTATATATAACAAAATAGTTGGCCAAAGGCCAAGAAACATTCAGACCAATGCGGCTTCATTGGATGAACGCACCCAAAGTATGTTTATATGATTGATGAAGCCTTGACCCAAGGTTTTGATTCTATTTCGTATATTTGGAGCATAACGCATATTGTAGGAATGGTTTAAGGGTGGCTGCAATCAATCCTATGGATATTAGAAGATAACCAAGTTACATCCAATCGTTGGATTGATTGATTATACACAACCATAAATGGCACTGTCAGATTGATTGATTATAGACAACCATAACTTATGAGATCACATCATATTATTAGGTTTTCTACTTGAGCGAATAAATATAAGACATGAAATAAATACAAGGGCCCACGTCTCCCACACCAGAGAAGCTTGGTATTTCAAAATACATGTTTAGTATTTATGAAACAATGAACCACTACAAATGCTTCAGAAAACCTTTGAGAAAAATGTACATGATTCATTTAGTTGAGAATACTCCATTTGTGCAGTAGTAAATGGTGGTCCCGCCTTCCTGCTTGTTAAGGTAGGTCTCCTTTGAATGATGGTAGATTCATTGGCCCAGACTTTAGGGCCAAACTCCCAACTTCTAAGAAATGTGAAACTACATCTTCTACATAATTATTTTCTTGTTTCATTTTCATATGTTCCCCAAACTCACACTGTCATATGTTCCCCAAAATCAGAATAGATTCTGTGCATGTCATCCCCAATCAACTGTGCACCAAAAATAACAAGCTCCTCCCGAAACTCCAAGATATCATTGTCTTCATTTGTTACAGTAGGCCTCAATGAATTTATTGGATCGAGAAGTGTTTCTACACAAAGTGGTTGTTATTGTTAGCTCCTATATGGTATATATATAGGGGAATCCAACAAATTTCTCCAAGAACCAAAGAAAAAATTCAATCATTCCATCAACATTCTCAAGCCAGACATCATACCTTCACCAGTTAACTAGTCATGAAAATGAGGATTCAGGGAAACAACCCCTTCAAGTTCCTTTGGACAGTCGAACCCTTTTCTCCATCTCTACTTAACCCTTTTCTCCTTCCCCTTTGCTTTTGTGGTGAGGCATGTGTAGTCCATGCAGTGAGGCACGTGTATTCCATGCAAAATTTAAACTTTATACATTATAAGTGACCATCTTTTTATTAAACTTTATACATTATAATTAACCATATTTTTATGATTTTGTCGACATAACAAAATTAATTTGACACATAACATGATGGGACCTAGCATGAGGGCATGTGTCTCATCATTTCATGCACTGGAACATACTATGGGTCATCTCAAAACTCTTCCCTCCTTACCCTCAGCCGCATTTGTGCATCCGCATTCATTTCGACATGGAGTTCCTATCTCTGCAACTAAGCATGGGATCTATCACTACATTCCGTGAAATCATATCCAAAGCGTTTGGTTGACATTTTCTATTTTTGCAGTGAAACAAACCATACATGGATATTGGGAAAAACACTGTGACACAACAGTAAAGGGAGAGCATATGCCCAACAAAACTGGAGGTAAATTTCTCTATTTCTAGACTCAGATTCATTTATTCCCCTCAAACAGTTCCAATCCGCACCCCATGTAGTCTGCAGGAGAAAAACAGGAGAAAAAGGTAGTGTACAAGAAGTTGGGGCACTTCAAGTGCCTATCATGATAGAAATCCATGAGGAAGACATGGTCTAGATGTAGCATTACATAGATCTGAGGAAGATGGATTTACCTTTCACCAAAGCCAGCACGATACATGACTGAGGTTTCCAGCTTGAGGGATGCAAAAATGACATAGAAATTATTTCCTTACAGGAGCCCACACAAGGCAGAAAGAAAATATGGGGTCACCATGAAAGAAGAAATGAGGCTTGAGGTTGCCCAAGACATCGAAATGGAACAAAACGACATAGAAATGGAACAAAGAAAATATGGGGTTGCCATGAGGCTTGAGGCTGCCCAAGACATCAAAATGGAACAGAATGGCATAGAAATGGAACATCATAGAGAACTGGAAGCCGGTCTCATGCCGGCCAATTAGCCCACAATGAGAATGATAAAACGACCACCATGAAAGTAGTTGAAGTTGCCTACATCTACATCTGCCTACATCAATGGAGAACTCAGTAGCTTTTTCTCATCCCTACAGCGCAACACCAAAATGGTGAAGTTACTGATGAGCCCGCAATGAGAATGTTAACGAGGGCCGCCATGAAAGTCGCTGAAAGATGTCTACATCAAAAGAGAACTGAACTAAATGGAGAACTAAACTAAGGAGCCCTTTCTCATCCCTTGAATCTGAGCGCCAAAATGGTGAAGTTACTAATTATCCACCTGAAGAAGCTTGAAGAACAGGAAACGTGAAGGCCGCAAGGAAAAGTGAAAGCTGCTGAAAAATAGGTGAAATTGGAACTATAAGTGGCAATGCATGGTGTGCAGGTGGCAGTTATAAGGCAAAACAATGCATGGTGTGCAGGTGGCAGTTATAAGGCAGAGCCACGTTATAAGGCATAGCCAATTACCCAAACAAGTATAACAATAAGGCATAGCCAATTACCCAAACATGTATAACATATAACATAGCATTTAACACTAGAGATTAATGTTAGTATCACTCTACGTTGTTAACTTATACGATTAATAAAACACCTTTAAAATGAATATAATATATGGTTCACCTCTGTTTGTCTTGGGAAGAGGCCAAATAAGATGGTGAAACCATATATACTTAAAAACTTTGCTTATAAATAATCAGAAAAGCTAACAAATAGCTAAATTAATGTTTAACATCACGATATCGATTACAATGTACAGTAGTTCGAGTCGAATAAAGAGTAAGCGAAATCTGTGTTAATTTCTTTTTATTTTAATAATTGGGCACAGTTAAGTTAAATTTGTATGGAATTTTTATATAAAGGTTTGAGTATCTCGATCTAGTTAAAACGAATTACTTTGAACATAATCTCATTTATAAAATTGACTTTATTGATGACAAAGTTGACATATTACTGAAAACATGATGGCAAACTTGACATATTACTGAAAACATTACATGACAGTAAGTATGTTCACACTGAAAATGGACTCTCTAACCTAAAAGACCATCATATCCTGGGCTTATCTGATGCAAATTTTAAAAAGTACAGCAGTAGGTATTCAAAATATCGGTGTAACTACCCATCTGCATATTGCATACAATTGCTAGAAAAACACAGTGGTAGGTATACCCATGGGTGCAATTATCCATCCGCATATTTATTGAACTGTGGAAGCAGCATTATTACCTAGGGTCGGTAAAGTCCCCAGGAGTGATTGGCGACAGTCGTCCCTCCATCCACAAGAAGGTTATGCCCGCTAACATACTTAGCCTCATCGCTCGCCAAATACAGCCCAGCCTCCGCAATATCCTCTACTTTAAGAGTCGCCCCCTGTAAGTTGCCGATATGATTGCAGTAGCCCTCTATGGCGGCCTTCTCATTTTCAGAAACAGGGGACAAGGAATCCGTGCCCCCTCTCATCTGCTTCACTGCAAAAAGCGTCGCGACACCAGAAGGAGAAACAGCGTTGACCCTGATCCCATATTTGCCAAGCTCTGCCGCGCCGTTTTTAGTGAGCCCTACCACTGCATGTTTGGAGGCCGTGTATGAGTATGGGGCAGATCCTCCTACTATACTTGCAAGGCTGCTGGTTGAGATTATGCAGCCCTTCTTCCTCGGAATCATCACCCGGGCTGCGTGCTTGATGCCCAGCATCACCCCTCTTACATTTACGCTCATAACTTTATCGTATTGCTCCATGTCGTACTCCTCAACCTTCTGAAACAAAAGGGCATCGTTAATACCGGCGTTGTTATACATGATATCCAGCTGACCGTATTTCTCCATGGCCAAATCGACCACAGAGCTGATGTCATGCTCCTTGCTCACGTCGCAGTGCACGTAAGTGGCCGGAGGGGAAAGGGATTCGGCCAGAATTTTGCCGGCTTCATCTGCAATGTCTGCGATTATGACTTTGGCTCCGTGCTCTGTGAAGAGCCGAGTAATGGCTTCCCCGATCCCCATTGCTCCGCCAGTTATAATTGCAACTTTGCCTTCCAGTCTGCATTCAGATCATTGTTTAGAATCAGTTATTCACAATTGGTAATTTGGAATCTCGCAATATTTCCAAAATCTACATTATTTATGTTAAAAAATATATTGTGAATTGGAATTATTTTGGTATTTCAGCAGACTAGTTGTCATGACATCACTCAAGTTTAATTCCTTTAACATAATGAAGAAAATATTATTGTAATGGCTAAGGGTAAAAATAATAAAAAATATTATTGTTAAGTTGTTTCAGTTTTAATTGAGTTGTGGTTTAGTTTTTGGCTTGAGAAGTTATTAAAATCACTAGGGGTTGCATTAGACTTGGGTCATAGCAACCCTTAACATGGCTGGATTTTTACCTACAGAGTTTTTCCTAACTGGTGACTTTCACATCAGGGAGTGACTTAACAGTGCACCCCATCACTCTCTATTCTACACCCTGTGGATGTTCAAAAACAGTGGTATTAACAACTTCAAAAGGGAAAAATTTATTTCTAGCAAAACAAACATAATAATAAGTTTAAACAAATATGACATCAAAATTGTAAATGAAAACCAAACATCATATACATCCACAGAGTTATGAAAACCAAACATCATATACATCTACGGAGTTTTTATTCGATGACCTTCACATCAGGAATCACTTAACCGTACACCCCATCACCTTCTATTCTTCACCATGTAAATGTTTCTTAAAAAAACTATCATATTAACAACTTGAGAAAGTAAAATTTTATTTCTAACTAAATGAACATAATAATAAGTTCAAACAAATATGACATCAAGATTGTAAATGAAAATCAATCAGCATATACAGTGTACTGCATTTACCGTCGCTTTGATCCATTAAAGCTCATGAGATTGCCAACGCAGGTAGCAGCTCCATTAACTTCTACGTTAGGCATGGCTGGGGAGCGAAATCGGGCGATTAGATGATGCAGGAAGGGAGTCTTACAGGCAAATTATAAAAACAACGAGAAGCAGATTGTATGGTGTAGAAGCAGGGCTGGCGAGGCCTACTTATACCGTGAGGAGAAGCTTGTGAGTCTGGATGAATAAATCTATCGAAATATTTAATGTCTTGATTTTTCTTCCCCTCGTCATCATCGCATCATCTTGACAGGTCTCCATCCACGTTCAATATTAAATTTTTGTTGTCCTTGTCGTAGTTGTTAAGAGTGGATTTGGACGTCTAACGGGGCGTATTTGACAGCTGGCTTGACAAGGAAATATAGAAAGCGATTCATGACCTTAAATAAAGTTTAAAAACCATGCGATATTTTTGGATTTTGGTTTTTTTAATAGGTTGAGGATACTGTTAATTTTTGAGGTAGACAATTCACCCATTTTTAAATACCAATAAAAAATTTAAATAATATATGTCTATTTATATATATATAAAAGAATTTATAAAATACAATAATATTCACACATGTAGTCATTACTTTAATATTCTCATCATTATGTTACTTGCAGGAGTTGAACTTGAATGGAAGAGATAACAACCATTTTGCAACTATTATATATATTGGAATAGGATTTTCATCATTTTAATTTAATTATCAATAATTCTTACATGAATGGTGGTGATTTAATCTCCATGAAATATTCTAGAATATTCTTAGTAGTATACACAATTTAAATGTTGAGGTTTATTTTCAAAGTAGTTATGTTTTTTTGTCATCTTAATTAAATTAGTTAATTAGAAAAATGACATATCAACAAGTGTCACATGAAGTGAGTTATTTTTTTTAGCATGTGGTATTGATAAGCCATGGTATTAGCCCATGGTATTATATAAAAGAAGAGTCTCCATGGTAAAGTAGGGTAAATCTCCATATTTTTTAAATTTATATATGTTTAACTTATATATTAGTTCTTTTTATAATTTAAAATAAAGTTAAAATTTAATTAGCTTTTATGATTTTTTAAATTTTAGCAACACATCCGAGGATGGGGTGTTAGGTGTGTGAGATAGTGGGAGACAAATTTCCTCTGTCCGTCCTAATCATTCAACCATTCAACTCGTGATGTAGTAACCCATCCCCATAAATGTCATAAAGCCCACAATGAAATATGATTATCCAAATGCTTGCACCATGTTTTTATATAACCGACCCACCCATGTTTAATTATCCTACTCTGAACTACAACCACCTAGTGGAATTGTCCACTCCTCCCTCGTGTGAACGACCACACACAGAAAAGAAAAAATTATGGCATTTATAGCCCTTGCATCTGTCATTGTTCAATACTATTATCTGGCCATTCATCTTAACCTCCAATCCGCTGTGCATCTTTAGACACTTATAGAGAGCCATTCAGAGGTATGGTGCACACCAGTCTCTCTCTCAGAAAATTCCATGTGAAGGGAAAAATCCCCCTATTTGGTTACATCTTTTACGTTGGATTCGTACATCAACATAGTTCTCAAACTAACAGTGGTTGGGGATATAAAGGAATGTTGACTTGCTAGTGGATCGAGCTCCACAACATCGTATTTTTGCGGTTTCACTAGAAATTAGCATTTTGATGCAGGTAACACTGAATCTTTCTGCCAAATTTTATTCATCTCATGCAACTAGCCTATCACCATTGTCACGTAATAGTGTTATGAAGAATGGAACATTCCCTCTAATAGGTTCATCTCTCCATATTCTGGGTCTAACATAACTCTCTCTCCTTGGATTTCTCTGGAAGATATGTTTCTCCTCCTCGAAGTCTATGTTTTCTCATTCATATGTCATTTCTTTTCTTGTAAACCCTTAGGGATTCTCGCTTTCCTTGTTGGCCTTCTTCTCTTGTTGTTACCACCCTATGCTAGAATTCACTATTGTTAGACCTCCTCTCATTTCTTTGGGCTTCAGTTGACCTTCAATCTTGGTTCCTTCCTGCAATGTGGCCTTGTCTAGTCACCCCTCACCTCTCTTCCTTCCTCACCTATCATGTTCATGACATCATTCCTTATGTCTTTTGCCTTGGTCTCCCCCTCATTAGTGACATTTCCATGCCTTACCAGTGAGCTTCAATCAGAAGAGGAACTGCTTATTATCAAGAGTGGGCTAGTTGAGGAAGCACAAGAACTCACCATAGATTGGTAGAAGCTACTACTCACTTTCAAGATCTCACACCGAACCTCATCCAAGTGGAATGAACACAAGCTAAGACGGAAAGAACCTCACATTGGGACCTTCTCTTGGACACTTATGTACTTGTTGAGTTGGAAGATTGTGTGCGCAACACATGACACACATGATGACGCTTTAATCAATACCTGCATATAGTGGAACTACTCTGTGTTGGTATCCTAAATTTCTCTATTTTCTACCCCATTTCCATCAAAATCAACCTATGTTTTATCTCAATAAAAGACCCTTCTTTCTTGCACTAGTACAAGATAGTTACCCAATCCTGAACATGCTCATATTTTATATGAAATTTATTACAACACTTTATTAATCATTTTATATGCATTTCATGCTTATTTACATATCTCGTGTAACTCATATTAATTTCCTAGAGTAATCATGGAACTTAGTATTAATTATGAATGACTATGACTAGTGCAGGTAGATTCCTGCACCACCACAAAGACTATCCGAGATTTCCGAGAAGCCAAATCTTCCACGAGGATGGGTCTCAATCCTTGAATCCAAGTTTAGATACTCATGAATTGAAGTAGGATAACATGTGGCACGTAATCAGGGAATATTTTCCAAAGTTAGGTTATAACCAAGTGAGATTCATGTGTATTATAACTGTTGGCCAAGTTTGTAATTTCGGTTTCTAAGTCTATTCGGCCGAAAGGCTTGAACAAGAAATGTATGTAATTAGTGAAAATGACTAGAGCTGAAAGGATATATAAGATATATATTATAAGTAGGAGGAGGCTAGTCAGCGAACCATCAATTGTAATTTTGTTTTATGTAATTTGGTTATCGCCTCAGCTATGGGGCTGGACCGTTATGTTATGTCTATTTGTTGAATCGAGTAATACAAGAAAACTGACATCATTTACATACACAACATCTAGTATATCTTTAATGTATATTTGAAGTGTTGATATTTTCATTCCTTAGAAGGGGAACGATCTGGTTGGCTAGGGCCCAGCCAACCCAACTCGTTTACCCCTCTCACTTTCGTTATTCAAAAAGGAGCTGTGGGTATTTCGTTTGCTGCTATGTGGTGTTATAGTTTTAATCTTTATCTTTCAAGTTCTAATTTAAAATATCTTTTGTAGCTAACGTGTGAAACAAATCAGTGGTTTGAGAGTTAGCAGTGTTTACTTTGTTTATGAAATATCTTTCTTGCATTTCCTTTATTCTCAATCTTTGTTTTGACGCGTTTTCGATCGGATCATGCAAGGAAATCTTTCCTGCACCAGTGTATGCTGTTGCCTGCACTTTGGTTTAATCATTCTTTTGCAGCGAACAGTGAATCACTTCTCTGCATATGATTTCCAGTTATTTCACAAGTGAATGAATCATTAACTTAGTAACTGTCTTCAGTATTAAAAGTACATCTTTAAGAGGATTTGGAAGAAGTTGCATAAAATTATCATAAATATATTGTTGGCTTCTTGGGGCCTAACCCAAGTTTAGAAGTGATTTAGCCAAACAAATCCCGAGACTACTAGCCCTTTCGGCAACAGTTCGCGGTGCGTGGACTGAGGTCTCACCCGAGGTAGTATGGGAGGGTGTTGGAACCAGGTTTCTACACCCTAGGGATGTCTTTATGTAATATATGAAGTTCACGAACCAAACCTGCTTGCTTGTGCTGCTTCGCTTAGCTGTCTGTCCTTCGCAACTTGTGCAACTATTTCCGCGTAGCTCTGTAAAGAGCGCGAAGAGATGCTGTCTAAATCCTTTATCCTTATTGTGCTATTATTATAGATCTTAATTGTGTGGTCCCAATATTCTCATTATTCATTCAACATTCATAACCAGTGTGCGCAATCATAAAAATGTAAAGAGATGCATAAATATAATAGAAGCATAGATACATAATATTTCAAAATCAACTTATCCTTTATTATTTATCTGTTCAATTACAATCCCAACTTCGCCCTACACACTTAGTTGCAAGGGTCCGTGCACATAGCTGTGGACTGTACCATGCCTCTGCACACTCCGCTGTAGAGCCTCTTCCTACTACTACAACCCAAGACTCAGACTTACAGACTCAGAGCTAATTCATCATCCCCAAGACTTAGACTCACTTTACACTTAGAGCCTCACTCTATTTATACAATCCCATGGTCCACGGACCATGGGTAGGCCGACACATTTTACATTAAATTACATTATCTTAGGGTGGACAACCCTAGACTCTTGTGCTTTGCACCTGCATTTCGCGTGGTCTTTACATTACATTTGTCCAAAATTCAAGCTTCAAGCCCCAAAAACATGTTATGGAGGGATCCACTGCCCAACAACACCCAACACAATCATCGTGACTCGTCCCAAGTCACTCTGCTGGTGCGGCGATGTTTGCGCGAAGTTCCTCCAACTGTGTCTGGGTTGTGCAAAGGTCTGCAACACACTATGTCATCGTTGTCTGGATCTTCTCCATTTCTGATTCTAAATCATCTATGTCTGAATTGATTCTCTACTTTGATGTCGGCTTCTAGTACCTTTGTTTATAGTCCCGCACCTTTGTCCAGCTTCTCGGGTGATGAAGATTGTGCCTTGGTCGATTTTTCAGACAGCGGACCCACCCGTGTATGGCTTCAGGCGACTGGAATTTACTCTGCTTGGGAAGGGTTCTCCATTAAGTTTGACTAGCTAGACCATGCCTCCGTTTATAACTTCTTTCACCACATATGGTCCCAACCAATGCATTCTGAATTTTCTAGGAAATTTTTTGAACATGCTGTCATACAGAAACACTAAATCATTTACCTTGAATGTGCACAACTTGATATGGCGATCGTGTCAGGCTTTCTCGTGCTGTTTTTGTACCTGTTGATGGAATCCCGCTAGAAACGTTCTTCCTTGAGTTCTTCCAATTGCGTGAGTCTCTCTTCCAAAGCTTCGCGGTCCGACATGCCTATAATGGCAACTATTCGCAAACTAGGTACGATGTATTCCATTGGCATGACTACTTCCATGCCATAGACTAACCTAAAAGGTGTCTGACCCATCAATTTTTTGCACGTGGTTCTTTATGCCCATAATATGACAGGTATGCACAAGTCCCAGTCATTTTGTTGCGCGTTATACACTTTTGTCAGCGCAGTCTCCAGAATTTTGTTGAATGCTTCTACTGTCCCATTAGCTTGCAAATGGTATGGTGTACTTTGCTGATGATACACCTGGAATTCCTCGATGAGTGCGCTGATGGTTTCATTCAGGAAGTGTGTCCCGCGGTCACTCATTAAAACTTTCAGGCAACCAAACTGTGTCAACACGTTGTCGAACAAAAATTTCGCAGCTGTAGTGGCCTTGCAGTCCTTAACCGGCTGTGCTTCCGCCCATCGAGTCAGGTATTTTATCGTGGTGATGATGTAGTACGCACCCATCTTCCCCTGAGGTTTGATTGGTCCCACAAAGTTGATTGCCCATTTTTCAAACCATTGCAACATCATATGTGGATTGAGTGGCATCTCATCCCTACATGATGGTTTCCTAGTCCTTTGACATATGTCACAGGCCCGACAATGTGCTTTCAAATCTTGATGTAGGTGTTACACTAAAATTGTCACCATGACTATCTACAGTTAGTATGGCTCCATCAACTGTCATACTATCCTCCTTGGCAAGTCTCATGCCTCTACTTTTCATGTCAAACTCCAAGAAAGAGAGAAAAGTCATTTAAAGTCAATTATCTCTGGGTACGCAGTTTCTCTTAGCCTTACCTGTGTGTACGCACCTCAAGTTCACAATACCTGCGTACTTGTATGCTCTGTCTATAAAGCAATGGGTGCGTACTCCTGTAAAGGTCAAAAGGTGCAAGTTTCACTCCAGAAAAGTTACTTGTGGTCATTTCTAGAGCATTCTAGAAGCTTGTTTGACGTGTATTGAGCGCCTCCATATGGTTCATGTATCCCTATGAAAGAGGAACTTATCCCATCAAGAGGGGAGCTAACCCATCCAAAGAGGGGCTTATCCCATTGATGGTGGACCTGATTAACTTCCTCTAGAGCACTATAAATATAGGCATTGGGCCAGAGGGAGGAGAGGTTGAAAGCTGAACATTCCTAAGGGTAGATGCTGCTGAGATTAGGACTCCCTTATAGAGCTTGAGAGGAGAGATTCCCATCCTTTCTTGACTTCATTTGGAAGTGGGTGAGCTGATCAAAGTAAAGGAAAACTCTTGCTGGACCCTGGGAGGAACTTGCACAACACCAAGGCTCAGGTTGTAATGGTTTCTTTTGTTTCCTATTAATACAAATAAGTCCATTCTTCTCAACAATTTGTTATTTATGAGTTGTTTCATATACTCCTTGGTCTGTATGTTAAATATGTTTTATTTTATGAGATATTCAGGTGCTATTTAATCGTTTGATTGTTAGTGAATGCAGGTTTCGAAGAGAAGGAGGAGCTCATCCGGATCGACGAGGCTGGACCACTACAACAGCGTTGGACTACAGGTAGGATCTAAACACTTGATTTATTATATGGTAAATGCATATTTAGAGAAGGATTGTTCTTAATTGTCTTGTTTGTCACTAGAAAGCCTTAAGCTTCTAGGGAGGTTGGTTTTGTCCGCAAAATTGACTCTTTCCGCATGACAAAATGGCAACTCCGCTGGGGAACTCCATTGATGTGAATGATTTTTCCTTTGTCTGAACCTTTGATTTGAGAAAAGTGTTTTTCTTTCTGGTTTTTGGTTGTCTGACTGTGTGTTTGGGTGGCTTAGCTTAGGGTTAAATTAGATTTTACTTTTTCTTAGTTTTGCTAGAAGTACGCAGCCTCTGAGTTGAGCACAGTGCGTACCTGTACGCACTGCAGCTTTGTGCACAGAGCGTACCCGCACCTGTGTAAACAGGTTGCCTGCGTACCCTGTCAAAATTGAGAAAATTTCAATTTTCTCCTTTTTGCCTCTTAGATTTTGCTTTTAATTTGTTTTTTCCACCCAGATCCACTGGTTACCTACCAGAGATCTTCATCTGAACTTGTTTCATCAGTGTCAAGTGTTTTAGTGGAATTCGTAGAGGTTCTAGCCTTAGGGTTTGATTTTTGCATTGGTCCTGTAGTGATTTTGGCTTTAGAAGTCGTAAAATCTTGGATCTCCCTGGTATTTGCAGTCTTCTTAGGAGTCGGACCTTTCACAGAATCCACCCTTGTGAGACGCCTACCTTTGTTTTGTCTCTTTTCCGGATCTCGAAAAAGTTTGTTGATTGAACTGTGAATTTCATTTTACAAAAAAGAACAAAAGATTTTGATGTTTGTTTTTGACTAGTTTTTGATTCTGCATTGACTAGTCCTTAGTTAAATCATGACTGAGTAAAACATCCTGGGATCATACTTTGTAGGTTTTCGCCTCATTAGATTTTCTTATTAGGTGAATTTCTTTTTGATTTGCTTTTAAGTAGCTTTGATTTGATTGTCATAGATTTTTTAAAGATTTGATTTTTGTTTTTTAAATGCTTTGTTAAGTAGGGAAAAATCCAAAAATCTCTTTTGAAGGAAAAGTTTTCTTAGGTAGCATTTGAGTCTTTGAAAAGAAAAGGAATTTTCGTGAAATAATTAGTGGTCATGTGTTGTATGCTTTGGAAAAGATAAAGAGATTGTTTCTTTGATTTTCATTGCCAAGAAAGTTGTCTTTATATCAATTTTGCATTCTCCAACTCTCTTAGCTAGGGAATTCATTGAAAAAGAAAATTAGTATAAATCATCCTAAGTGCATCTTTTTAGTGGATTTGAGTCGAGTCTACACACCATCAGTTTCATCTCCGCTACCTTTTGTCTTAAAGAAAAACCATAAAAATTAACACTTAAAGTAAAATCAATTTAGTAACTTTTTATTTACTAGGGATCTGAAACACCAATATAGATCAGGCTAGTGTCTTGGAGTAGGAGAGTAATTAACTCTCCAAGACAGTAAAACCAAACAAGTAGCTTATCTTGTGGTAGGATAAATCCAACTGTTTCATTTGTACTCTGGGAAAGCTCCTCTTAAAGGAGAAGCACGAGACCGTGTTCGAACCAGTGAGGGGATCAATCCTCCTTCATTGGGAAAGACGCCAGATACGCACGTATTACAAACGATAAACCTCGGATTATTGTCGAGGAGCCTGGGGTCACTTGTCGGTAAACCTTGGATTATTGTCAAGGAGCCGGCAAGGGGATTGAGCTTGTTACTCTACCCTTGCGTGCTATCGGGTCGTAGACTGTTCCCCCAGGTATATTTGTTGCTGTTGGTAACCTTAGTGACCATTATCTTTAGGATTCTACCCGAGGTGACGGTGGAGGGAAGATCCCACTGTACCTGGAGCAGACGTCGGCTAGACTCACTTGGATTTTCCGGGGGGTTCACTTCACTCGAGACGGTTAAAGTGGAGGAACTTGTGCCAGTCTATTCATTAAGCAGGTTGCCGGGGTAACTGTTCCACCCACCACTTCTGTACTGAATTCGGCGATGTTGGGCTTCATCACCAACTAGTGTTTTCGGTCTGGAAGGCTACTGTTTGTGTATGGTTTGACGCCCTAGATTCTTTAGGTGTGTGATTCAAATTTGTTTGGTTCTTTAGAGACTTTAGGTGGTTTGCTTTGAGATTTTACTTTGTTTGCGTGTGCAGTAGTTAAATTTTTTTTAACTGTGGCGGAATTACCGAGACAGTCCCGTAGACTTCGGGGCCAGTCTCCTGAGATTGTTACCGTGGCCGATTTGTTGAGGAAGTCCCGTAGACTTCGGGGTGAGCCTCCTGAAGACGTCCCGGGTCATTACGAAGGTTTGAAAGTCCTTGTAACTACTCCTAGTGGCAGTAAAGTAGGTTCACCTGAAGAAGGAGAGTCTTCGTTGGTAGTCCATCCAGATTACCAAAGTCTAGAAACAGGTTATAATCCTGAAGCTGTTGCAGTTTCCGAGCTTGCTGGTAGTTTTTCATCTACTAGTGATATAGGCGAAGAACCTGAAATATCTGAACCTGTTACTCCAACTTCTAGTGTTCCTGATTCACCTAGGGTAGAAAGAGTCATCACCGAAAATCTTCCTTCTGGTTTGATAGCTATTGAAGAACTTGCTTCAGAAGAAGAAGTAGGCATCCCTATTCCTGAAGATCAACCTACCATTGATCTAAGGGAGCGTGAATCTATTTTTTACAGTCCACCTAGAAGTACTACTTGGTATCTTTCGTTAACTAATTACTTAGACAACTCAGGGATAAGTTTTTCTCCACCTCGTACTGCTTATCCACCCGGAGGTATTTATACTCCTGTAAATATGTCTAGTCAGTCATCCGTGTTTACTCAACCTCCTGAATCTTTCTTGTATGGTGGTCCTTCTGTTCCTGCTGGGTATCAGTCACTTTTTGGTACTTTTGCAGGAGCATCTCCTCAACCCATTGGACATGGGTCATTAACTGGAAACAATGGTACACCGTTGGGCGTAGGAGACATTTATATGATGTCAGGTTCAATTCCCGGTTCTCAACCTCAAGGTGGTCAGTTACCGCCTGGGGGGCAACCTCAAGGTACACAACTTGCGTCTGGGGGGCAACCTCAAGGACAGTATGTACCCATGGTACAGTACATTCCTCAAGGTCAACCCCAGCCCCAATATGTACCCGAGGGTAAGCCTCAGTATCAATATATGCCTCAAGGTCAACCCCAGTATCAGTACTTACCTCAAGGGTATCTACCCCAAGGTCAGTACTCGAGTCAAGGTTATCAACCACCTCAAGGTCAATCTTATGTTCAAGGTATGGGAAATGTACCTCTCAATTATCAATCCTACCCTCAATCCGGTTATGGATCTCAATATCCTCAACCTGTCATGGGTCAATACCCCGGAATGAACATAGTGTGGGATCCATCGCAAGTTCAACAAGTGTTGCAGCCAAACGTACAGTTGTCATCTCAAACTGGACAACCTGTGGTTTCTGGTCCACCCCAGCAACCAGTCCAGTCTAATGTTTAAACTTCTGTACCTTCGGTAGTTACTCAGTCGCCAATTGCACCTAGTACTCCATCTCAAACAACTGCTGCAACTACCGCAACATCTGTTCCTTCCCCCACACCTACTTCTGGAGTATCGACAGCTCCAGTTTCTACTGTCTCTGCCACTACTCCGCAGACATATTTACCATTGTCTGGATCCACGATTCAAACTACGGTTCAGATGCCTGTGGGGCAGCCAGGTTTAAGTACGGTTGTTACTACTCAACCACAATTTGTTTATCAACCGCACCAGGGACAGTACCAATACGAACCTGCTGTCCAACAACCAGTTTACCAGTATCAACCGTATCCTGGGTACACTTATCAACAACCACAGCAACCCCAGTACGGTCCAGTTAATCCTGGTTTTCCGGGAGGATACAATATCCCGAATGCGATTCCTGTTCCAAGTTATCCTGGATATCCTCCTCCTGGGACTGGTCTTGTGACTCAGAGTTTTAGGGATCCTAATCGGCAATTGTCGTTTATCGCAACTTTGGATTTACCAGACTTGACGTGCCTAATGAATGATCCAATAAATTATCTTCCGTTCTGGCCGCCAATGCCAAATAAGTTGCCCAGTGACATACCCAAGTTCGAAGGTAAGTCTGGAGAGGATCCATCAAATCACGTGATGACCTACCACCTCTGGTGTGCCTCAAATTCCATCTCGGATGATTCGATCCGTTTACGTCTTTTTCAGTGTATGCTCATTGGTCTCGCGGCCAAGTGGTACATTGAGTTACCACGGGCCTCTTTTTATAATTTTAGTCAGTTAGCTACCTCGTTCTTAACACATTTTCAGTTGCCATTCAGATATGATAATGGCACCGAGTTATTAACTTCGTTAAAACAGTCGACGTCCACTTATATTTCCGATCATATACATGAATGGAGACATCGAAGACGATTAGTGAAAGTTTTTATCCCGGACCAAATCTTAGCTGAATGGTTTGTTAAATCATTATTACCGAAGATTACTAAAGACGTAGCTAAGGCCGGAGTAGTTACTGAAGAGCAAGTGATTTCTCAAGCGCAGTACCTTGACTTAGTTTATACTCAGTCGGGTACGTTACACGAAAAGATCCCAGATCTTCCAAAGTCGAATCAAATCGCTGCTGCTCCTTCGGGATCTCATGCTGCTGATGGCATGATTGGTACGGTAAATACTAAAAGCAAGAAGAAGTCTTCAAAGAATTCTTCGCCCATTATCACCTTACCAGACTCCCCGACAGGAGAATCTTCTGCTGAAGTCTCCGCTGATATTCACGCTGTAGAGTCATCTACGGCTAAATCAAAAAATGGTGGGAAGAAGAAAGGCAAGAAGAAGAATAAAGCAGAAAAAGCTCCAAAGGAGAAAATAGAAAAGTCGGAAACCAATGACGAAAAGCGCAAGCCTCGTTATCCTTGTCTTATTTGTGAAGAAGATCATTTTACAAGAGATTGCCCTCATCGGGCCGAGGCTGCGAAACTCGTCAAAGGTTCCCAAATTCCTGCTGTCTTGAAGGACCCGTTTCCGAAAGATAGCAAAATCATAGGTTCTTCCTCGAGTGCCGTTGAAGAACCCATATTGATGATGTCTCATGTAAGGATTGCGACTCGGTCACATGATTATGGTAGTAAAAGTCCTGTTGATGGATTGAAAGAAGCAGAATCTTCTCAGCCAAATCCATCAACCTCAGCTCCCGGTTCTGATCCACTACAGATCGAGAAACCTAACCCTAACTTAGTAATTAAACTGCCCGCCAAGGGTGTACTTCGAAGGTCTGCTTTCAATCCACATGCGAGAGCGGCCCAGAATTACAACATTGTTGAGGATTTAGCTGTTTCGCCCTCAGCAATGTCGGCTTTAGAAGTGCTGCAATCATGCCCAGCACAACGAAAATTAATTTTGTCGGCTATAGGAGCTGTTGACGTTCAGGACCCGAACCTAATAATCTTTGATCTAGAAAATAGTACACTGCGTTTACCTCATCAGATGGCTTTCCAGATTCCAGTGATAGTCAAAAACAGGCCTATTCATCGGACTGTAATTGATGAGGGAGCTTCCACGTGTATTATGTCGATACAGTGTTGGAGATCGCTTGGTTCACTAAATCAATCCCCAACAATTCTTAAGGCCTTTGATGGCCGTGGGTTCCATCCGTTTGGCATTCTACAGGATTTTCCTATAGGGGTTGAAGGAAAAACTGTTAGTCTGGATGTGGAGGTGGTTGATGCCCATCTAGACTACAACCTTCTCTTGGGTCGAAGTTGGTCTTACGCTATGACAGCGGTCGTCTCATTGGTCTTCAGAGTAATAAAATTTCCACATAATGGTAAGATCATGACCATAGACCAGCTGGCTTACTTTTCATCCGACCCAGCCTCTTCAGAGAGTATCCAGCATGTCGGTAAAACGACTATCCCTTATAAGGATGTTGGTGTAGGATTAGTTAAAGACGCTGGTTTACTGGGAACTTTTCCTTTTCCTCCAATCAACGCCGTGTCTTCGTTCGCATCCATTCATATGATTACATCAGATACCATTGTCTATGATGATCCTTGGATCATTCCTTCCGAATCTGAACTAGACTCATTTGGTGATGCTATGCCTTTGAGTCCGTATGAAATTGCTTACGAAGCCGTGCAGTCTTTTACTGACTCACGTTCAACCAAAATCGACCAAATGAATGTGGTCCATGAGGAATCACTTTTCACTTCAACCTCGGAGTTAATAGTGTTTCCCGAAGTTGTGTCATCTGACGAACAACTTTGTGAAGTCTTGTGTGTAGACGATTTACCATGGGAAGATCTCCATCATAGATCTTCGTTTTTGCCCGAGGATGATCGTTTTGAAAACGATTTCTCATCAGTTTTTACAGCTGAATATGTCAAGGAAGCTCAGAGTCCAATGAAACATCCTGATTCAGAGCTGAATTTGGGAAACATATCTCGCACTGTTCCCATTGACATTTCAGTCAAGCCCGGAATCATTGAAAACATTCATATAGGTGCCTCGTGTTCAGATGATGAGATTCAGACATACAAGGCCCTATTTCAAGAATTTCGCGACATGTTTGCCTGGTCCTATGAGGAAATGCCAGGAATTGATCCCGCAATTGTTGTCCATGAGATTAAGACTTACCCGGATGCTAAACCCGTCCGGCAACGTTTGCGTCAGATTCACCCACGAAAAGTGGCTGCAATTAAAGCAGAAGTCGAGAAGCTGTTGAAAGCAGGTTTCATTTATCCGATCCCCTTAACGGATTGGGTATCGAATATTGTTCCGGTTAACAAAAAACAAGGAACAATAAGAATATGCATCGATTATAGGGATATCAATCATGCTTGTCCCAAGGACAACTATCCAACACCCTATATCGATCAAATAATTGATGATTGTGCCGGCAGTGAAATATTTTCCTTTATGGACGGTTTTTCCGGTTACAATCAAATCAATATTCTACCTGCCGATCAACCAAAAACGGCTTTCATTTGTCCATGGGGGACATTTGCTTATTGCAAATTACCTTTTGGGCTTAAGAATGCCGGAGCCACTTTTCAAAGGGCGATGTCTTATGCGTTTCATGACATCAAACACATTGTGCAACCGTACCTCGATGATTTGCCTGCTCATTCATTACATTGAGCTGATCACCTTGTCCATTTACGCGCAATCTTCATGAGGTGTAGGCATTATCGTATACGTTTGAACCCACACAAATGTGTCTTCTGTATAGAAGTGCGACGATCGCTAGGATTCGTAGTTTCAAAAGCCGACATTCGCGTCGATCCCTCGAAGGTAGAAGCTATCATCAAGTTTCCTCCTCCTTCGAGTCTTCGCCAACTCCAAAGTTTGCAGGGGAAAGCAAACTTTCTACGCCGATTCATTCTTAACTACGCTGAGGTTACAAAAGGTTTTACACGGTTGTTGAAACAGAACGCTCAATTCTCTTGGGATGAGATAGCTCAGCAATCTTTTGATGCACTTAAACACGCGTTGACCCATGCACCGTTGTTGCATCCTCCCAACTACAACCAAGACTACTTTTTGTACCTCGCTGCCTCTCATTCCACTATTGGAATGGTGTTATTTCAGGAAGATGAATTCGCAACAGAACATGTGATATATTATCTTAGTAGGACGTTAAATCCCACTGAGTAAAATATTCGCATGTGGAGAAATTGGCCCTGGCAGCCATTCAGGCTGTCCAACGTTTTCGTCATTACATTCTTCTCCGTAAAACTACAGTCATTTCGGATTGCAACCCTATGATTTACATTTTGACTAAACAATTGCTAGGGGGCAAGTACTCTAAATGGATCGTTATCCTGCAAGAGTTCGACTTAGAGTTTGAAAAATCTATGTCTAAGAAATCTTTAGTCTTTGCAGAGTTGATGTGTGACTTCCCGCGTGCTGACACGGAAACTGTGGCAGAGGAACCCATTGTGGACGAATCTTTGTTTCTCATCAGCACTTTAGATCCGTGGTATGGGGATATAATCATCTATCTCCAAACCCAATCCTTTCGGCCTGAAGCTTCAAAATCGGAACGTTGGAGATACTCTTTATCGCCGTGGGACAGACTTGGTTTTCCGACGTTGCTTAACTCACGAAGAGGTAGAAAGGGTTTTGAATGACTGTCACTCTGGGGCGTGTGGCGGTCATATGTCTGGGTATGCCACAACTCAGAAGGTGTTGCGTGCTGGCTACTTCTGGCCGTCCATGTTTAAAGATTGTATCATTGCGGTCCGAAAATGCCACAACTGTTAAGTGTTTGATCGCAAGATGCGCGCACCACCAGCTCCTTTCCACCCTATAATTGCCGTTGGTCCTTTTTCCAAATGGGGTATCGACTTTATTACATGTAACCCTCACTCGGCTGGGGGGCATGCGTATATCATCCTTGCGGTTGATTATTTTACTAAGTGGGCCGAGGGGATGCCTACATTCGAGGCAGACGACAAGACAGCTGCAATTTTCATATTCAATCACATTATTGCTAGGTTTGGTGTCCCACAAGCGATAATCACTGACCATGGGCGCCATTTTTGAAACATTATGATGACAGAACTTACAAGCCAGCTTGGTTTGCGTCACGATAGCTCAACTCCTTATTATCCACAAGCCAACGGTCTGGTTGAGTCCATCAACAAAGTTTTGGTTATCATGATCTGACGAATCATTGGGATTCATCGGTCGAATTGGCACAACATGTTATTTTCCGCGCTTTGGGCATATCGAACTTCAGTGAAAACATCAACAGGGTTCACTCCTTTCCAACTAGTTTACGGTCTGGAAGCTGTGTTGCCCATTGAATGCGAAATCCCATCACTTCAAATGGCTGTCGAATTACTTCCAGCTACTTCCGAAGAGGAGAAGCGTTTATTATACTTAGCTCAATTAGATGAGACTCGACGCGATGCTGCACTGGCAATCGAGACTCACGCAAAACGAATGAAAGCTCAGTATGATCGGAATGTGACCCCTCGAAATTTTTCGGAAGGAGACCTAGTGCTATTGTATGATCAAGCTAACGATAAATTAGGTGCTGGAAAATTCGTTCCTATGTGGCATGGGCCCTACATTGTTAAGCGAAAGCTAGCAAAAGGGGCCTATGAGCTGGTTGACTTTGACGGGGACTCTTTGGGTAAACCCAGAAATGGACTTTACCTAAAGAGGTACTATGCTTAAATGATGGGTGTGAAGATTTTAGTTAAGTTAGTTAGGTTAATTTTTCTTTCTAGCTGGTGTGTTTAATAGTATAGACAGTGTGCTTAGCTTAGAAAGTGTGTTTTCCGTCGTTATTCTGCTTATCTTGGTTTTACCCTTGATGTTTGCAGATGTCGATGCCTCTCCAAACGTACATTGGATTTGCTGATGGTGCTTGTCGTCATACACGGAATATCTCTTCCGCAGCTTGGGTTATCTATTCGCCCTCTGATGAGTTAGTTTCTATGCATGGGGTGAGCCTCGGTCAAACAACAAACAACATTGCAGAATACAGTGCAGTGATTGAGTTATTATCTGAATCCATTTCATTTGGGATTCGGAGTTTGATAGTGAGGTTAGATTCTGAACTCGTTGTATTACAGCTTAATAGAGTTTATGCCATTAGAAATCCAGTGTTATTAAGGTTATTTTTGAGAGTGCGTCTCTTGGAACGTGAGTTTGATTACATTGAATATCAACATATTCCAAGGTCTTTTAATACATTAGCAGATGCAATTGCTTCTCGAATGTTAGACAGACATTTGCAATAATCATACATGTAAATTTAAAAACATTAACATTTAATCACACATGTTTAACAAGATAAGCCGGTAATAATGATATATATAGATAGGAGTGTGTCAAAAAATACATCGTCTTCGATCATAGGTTGCAAAACACCTTATGATCGGCAAAAATGATAAGTACAAAAAACCAAAATGTCACATGTGTCTACAAAGTGACCATCCAATCACTGGTGGTGCTCCCTATACGACACCACTGCACGGGCTACCCTACACAAGAACCTCCTAAAAGGTCCTGGGACTACGACTATATAATGCTGAAGTCTGATAGGAATATCATCTATAGTAGTCTCTGGTATATCCGCCGTCAGACGCTCTAGATCCTGCTCCAACTCAGCTAAGGTCTCTGCAGCTGCGTCCTGTGGGACCGGTGCCGGTGCAACTGGTTGTCTCCTCTCGAAAGGCCGGAGATTGGCTGGACGTCGTGGACCTACATCTGCATTTTGAAAATTTTTACTGTCAGTTTTGAGACGATATATAAAAACAAAAAATATAGATAATTTAAAAACTTGTGAAAAATGAAGTACCTCTGTCGTCCCATTGTTCTCCCTGTGGAAGAACCATGTCCGGATCACCACGAAAATCCACTCCGGCATAAGGAAAATCCTAGATCGCAAAGACCTGGTCCTCCAACCAGTGAAAGTAACCCGCAGGAAATCGGACAACTCCCGCTCCCTCATCAGGATGCCGGGCCATCACCGCAACCCATCGCATCAACTTTGGCTCCCGAGGAGGCCCAACCTCAACAGTGAGATGCTGCGGGATCAGCATCGGAACTCTCTCTAGGGCAAAGCTCACAACTAAAGGCCCATACCCAAAGGTCTTTAATTGCCCGTTCTTTGCCCTAGTCAGTTGGCCCTTCATATTGGCCAACACAGCGTCGCACCAGTTGAAAATGGTGCCTCGGAAACAATCAATCGCCATCCGCATTTGGGACCCGGTGGCAATGTGTAAAGCGGCTGCACCGCAGAGTCTGGTAACTGTAAAGGCAATTACCATAAGTTCAGGTCGGGATATGTATTTGATTTCTATCCCCTTCTCCTGGTTCTGATTATTGCACCACTCTAGCCGGAGACTAGCAAGGGATTGGCCACCCGGCCTAGTCCCGAACAGAGATAGTTGCTCGCCCCTATTAGGCAAACCAATGAGAAAATATATGTCTGAGGGCTCTATCTCGAGCTGGTGCCCTCCGATGTAAAAGCATTGATCTTGAACGTTCCACCTTTCAACCAACCACTCTAAGAATCGCACCTGGGCCCTCATGCCAGGTATGGCCTAGTATTTGTAGAGACCGCATGCCTTCAAAGCATCAATGGAAGGTTGATGATCTATTGCGGCTAAATCGACATCTTCGTGTTCTCTTTCGCGCCAATCAAGCATGGTGGGCAATCTACACACCAGAAAACATCCATTAGAATTCACTAAATCAAAAATTAATGGTTCAAATTTGAGATTTGGGGGTTTAAAAATGCTTTGCGCAGAGTACGCACCCCGCCTTCAGAAACAGAGCGTGGGTACGCAACTGCTCTGAAGGTAGGTTGTGTACACCCGCCATTTTCCCAATGGAGAAAATGTCGGGGTACGCAGGTCACCCATGGGGCACCTGCGTACCCCAAAAAGCGGATCTTGAAACCCCAAAGCCCCCAAAAAATCAAACTAGGACCTAAAATGAAATTCTAAATGGATGAAAACAAAGAGGAGGATGTTGTGAAATACCTGAAAGAGACGGCGCTCGATTCCGACGGTCGGATTCTCCGCAAAGTCCACGGGAAGTTTCTTGCCAAAAGCCCTTTTCTTTCCCTCAACAGTAAAATGGTAAAAATGACATGGTAAAAGGTCTTTTTATAGGTTTTTTGGATAAATGAATGCTAAGTTTGTTTATTTTTCACCATGGAAGGATATTTTTCAATGTATTTTTGCCTATCTTAAACAGGTATGAGTAATGTGTTGTTTTTGTGCAGGACAAAAGGACTTTCAAGGAAAATTATCATTTTTCACGAACCAAGACATCAGAGTCATCTTTTAAGCCCTTTTCTGACTCCTAAAACATGAAAAGATTGCCGAGCGTTTCTTTTACACTCGTTAAAATGGAATTAAAAGACAGTCCTCTTATAGCCCTTTTCTGACCGTAAAAACACGAAAAGATTGTCGGATTTTTGTCGTTTCAAATTCAATACTAGAAATAAAACGACGTGCCCTTGATCGCTTTTTACTTTTCAGGTCAGAGGCACTAATCATGAAAGTACTCCTTGGTCGCAAGATCAAGCGGTTCTCTCAAGTATTATTTTATACTTTTTCGGGCTTGGGAGACACAAATTTACGAAAAAGTACAACCCTGGAGTCTTGTTTAGTTTTTTCAGACTCTCTAAAATTGAAAAACGCCGAGTTTCTCCTATGCTGGACTCGTTAAAATTTCACAGTAAAGGACCTGTTCGATTACAAACAGGAACAGACCACTCCTTCTTAGGGTTCGAATCTAAACTAAGTTGGACTCATCCGAAGGATGAGCTTATAATCAAGCATATGTTATCCTCCTCAAGCTTGCAAAAAAATAAAGAGGTACTTGCCAGAAATGGTGGGGGAAAAGAGAGAAGAATGAGCCTATTTGTTATCCTTTGTCACAGAAAAAACCTTATTACC
Organism: Pinus tabuliformis; assembly: GCA_031772625.1. NCBI lineage: Eukaryota > Viridiplantae > Streptophyta > Pinopsida > Pinales > Pinaceae > Pinus > Pinus tabuliformis. Next base: position 311,495,830 of record CM062820.1, on the reverse strand, counting down.
ACTCTTGAACACGACACTTTTCATTCACCTGGGTTGGGAAATCCTTTGTCTTAAAGTTGATTAAACCACTTTGAAAGTCTTCAACCGTTTCTGGGTATTAACTTTGGGTCAATCGTCGCCAAGCCATCTGTCGTGTCGTTATGTGTTCAAGAGGTCTCTGCAAATAAACCATTCATATGCAAAATACTTGTCATCCATTTTGACCATCCCTGAGTCAGTCCTTACAGCAACATTTCTTCAACTTGAACTATGATTTCGTGTTGTGGGCTTGCCTGCAACGGGTCGCTTTCTATCGACATCAGCACATTATCTAGAGAGATGACTTAGAAATCGTCAGTACCTTGAAGTCTGCATGCATCAATGGCAGGTTTCTCACCTTTGACGACAATTTACATCATTGACTTTCGATCGAAGGATTCCGTGACATGTTCGACATCAACCCATTCATTCGCATCTCATGGATTGTACTGGGTACTTTGAGAACCATTGACATCACTGGTGGTCTCTCTCACACTTGTTAACAGTTTACATCATTGACTGGTAATCAAGTGGTTTCTACCATGTTCGACATCAACTCATTTATTCGCATGGATAGAATCGTACCAATTCGGGAAGTAGAAATGAAGACCCTGGATCTAGTTTCCACCATCCAGGCTGCGAGGAGTTTTGTATTCATTATATAGTAGACTAATCATAAACAGATGGCTGCGTCCATACTGTGTCTACATGTGTCTATGATTATGATGTACTGCAAAATCATTCCTGTATCAGAGCAGTAGTTAGATTGTTAGTTAAAGTTTTCAATCTGAGTATGGGAATGCCTACCTCAGCAATGATATCATCTTATATATGTATTTTGTGTTGAATATTTGCAGGTTCTGACCAGGCTCTCCACAAGATAATCCTTGAAATGATAAAGTACTTCACCCTTCCTAGATGATATGAAACCCTAAATCTACTACAGGCTTCGCACTTTAGGGGGCAATCTGTTACACTAAAAATTGTCACCATGACTATCTACAGTTAGTATGGCTCCATCAACTGTCATACTATCCTCCTTGGCAAGTCTCATGCCTCTGCTTTTCATGTCAAACTCCAAGAAAGAGAGAAAAGTCATTTAAAGTCAATTATCTCTGGGTACGCAGTTTCTCTTAGCCTTACCTGCGTGTACGCACCTCAAGTTCACAATACCTGCGTACTTGTACGCTCTGTCTGTAAAGCAATGGGTGCGTACTCCTGTAAAGGTCAAAAGGCGCAAGTTTCACTCCAAAAAAGTTACTTGTGGTCATTTCTAGAGCATTCTAGAAGCTTGTTTGATGTGTATTGAGCGCCTCCAGATGGTTCATGTATCCCTATGAAAGCGGAACTTATCCCATCAAGAGGGGAGCTAACCCATCCAAAGAGGGGCTTGTCCCATTGATGGTGGACCTGATTAACTTCCTCTAGAGCACTATAAATACAGGCATTGGGCCAGAGGGAGGAGAGGTTGAAAGCTGAACATTCCTAAGGGTAGATGCTGCTGAGATTAGGACTCCCTTATAGAGCTTGAGAGGAGAGATTCCCATCCTTTCTTGACTTCATTTGGAAGTGGGTGAGCTGATCAAAGTAAAGGAAAACTCTTGCTGGACCCTGGGAGGAACTTGCACAACACCAAGGCTCAGGTTGTAATGGTTTCTTTTGTTTCCTATTAATACAAATAAGTCCATTCTTCTCAACAATTTGTTATTTATGAGTTGTTTCATATACTCCTTGGTCTGTATGTTAAATATGTTTTATTTTATGAGATATTCAGGTGCTATTTAATCGTTTGATTGTTAGTGAATGCAGGTTTCGAAGAGAAGGAGGAGCTCATCCGGATCGATGAGGCTGGACCACTACAACAGCGTTGGACTACAGGTAGGATCTAAACACTTGATTTCTTATATGGTAAATGCATATTTAGAGAAGGATTGTTCTTAATTGTCTTGTTTGTCACTAGAAAGCCTTAAGCTTCTAGGGAGGTTGGTTTTGTCCGCAAAATTGACTCTTTCCGCATGACAGTAGGGTTGGCCACCAAAGCCCAGCGTGAAGAATCTTCTTTGCCATCGCGCGTCCTACATAGTGTCCTCCTACAGCCCCCCATGTGCTTCTGTGAGGATCTGTCCTTGTTCAAATTCAGGTACATATCTTTGCAATATCTCATCGTTTCCCATTTTGTAGAGGTGCCCCATGATGATATAAAAGTCCACTGCACACACCACCAATTCCTTCTTCTGTTGGACTAAATATTCCTTCGGCGTAGTCCTTTTGGTTAAAAAATGGATTATATCTTCAAAGTGGTCGTCCGCGACGTGCACTGCAAAGAGTTGTGCATTAGGTAGTCCTTCTTCCAAATTTGTTGGCTCCTCACCTGTCTCAATTCGTGATAAGTGATCTAGTCCTGCATTTAGGCATCCTGGCTTTACGATGACCTCAAAGTCATATTCTTGAAATAGTAATAGCCATCTGCATATGCGCCCCCCCAACACAGGCTTGTTCACCAAGTATTTCAATGCGGAATGATCAGTATACATCTTGAAGTGCCTGCCAAGTAAATAGTGTCGATATTTTTGGAGCACCTATACCATTGCCAACCCTTTGCACTCAGTAGTAGAGTAGTTCTTTTAGGCTTTGGACAGCCGCCGACTCGCAAACACGATCGGGTGATCCACACCTTCTACTCATTCCTACCTAAGTACAGCTCGCAGCACAATACACAACGCATCAACGTGTACATGAAATTCTACGTCCCATTTTGGGAAGACCAGGATGAGAGCGGATGCCATTTTCTCCCTGAGAACATCCAAAATTTTCCTACAATCATCATTCCAACAATATGTAGAGTCCTTTTTCAATAACTTTTCTATTGGCACTGTTATTTGTGCATAGCTCTTGATAAACTTTCTATAGTAACTAGTGTGCCCCAACGTAGCGCGTAGTTGTTTGACACTTTGCGGCACTTCCAGATTGAGAATAACATCAATCTTCATAGGATCCACCATCAGACCTTGTTTGCAGACCACATGGCCGAGAAGGTTTCCAAAGGGGATGAGGAAGGTGCACTTTTTAAGATTTAGTGCAATTTGGTGTCATTGGCAAGTATCCAACATCAAACGTAAGCTTGCTATATGTTGTATAACTAACCCAAATATCGTCGAATCGTCCAGATAGACCTCCAAGAACTTTTGGATGTATTCCTTGAATGCGGCCACAACTACGCGCAAAAATATCGCTGACGCATTCTTCAGTCCAAAGGGCATAACAGTGTATTGGAAATAGCCCCATTCAGTTGTGAAGGTTGTCTTGCTCCTATATTCCGGTATGATCTTGATCTGATGGTACCCTGAGAAGCCTTCCATGAATGAGCAAGCTTCTTGACCACCAACAATCTCCAATACTTCATCTGTAAATGGTGTCGAGAATGGATCGTGAACATAGGCATCATTAAGCTTCCTAAGGTCCACACATATTCTAATTTTTCCCTTCTATTTTTTCTCTTGTACTACCATGGGACTCACCCAGTCAGATTCTCCAACTATTTCAATAATTCTGGTTGCAAGCATTTTTTCTAATTCGTCGCGAACCTTTTCTTTATACTTTGGATTCAAATGGTAAGGTCGCTATTTAATTGACTTCGCATCCAATTTTAGAGTGATCTCCATCATCCCTAAGTCGCCAATGATCCCCTTTAAGTCTGTGATTTTGGTCGGGAACAAATCTTGATATTCACGGAGTAACTCGGCGACCTTATCTATCGTAGCATCGTCCTAATAGTCCCCAAGCATCGCGTACTTCAGCTCCACGTCTGTGCCAATGTTTACTTGCATTGTTTTTAGCGGTGCAGTGATGTCGGGATCCTCAATTGATGGTCCTCAAACTTGGCGACACCATTCAGTTTCTATAATATTAATATTCTAGGGGTCATCGTCATCCTCCTCTACTTGCATGTTAAAGCATTCTAGGGCACTGCTTAACTAGGTTGCCCATGCTGGTTGAACTACTTGTCGTGGTTCTTGTGGTATTTTGAAGATGGTGGCTTTTACGGCTTGTAGTGCGTCATCAACAGTATCCGACCATCAGTCTTCAAATGTGAATGTTAACAAAAATCCCTCGCGCAAGACATCCCATTCGCCCGTACCATGTTGGAGTTCTGTCTTAGTATACTAATTCATGGGTATGACATCTACGGTATGGTAGAATAAGTGTACCCATTCAGGCTGAGGTTCTTCCCCATAGGCCTTGGTCCATTTCGCGAGGTGCGTGCGTAGGTCATCTCGTCCATCATATTTATCTTCTATCCGTAGTTGTGGTTTCCCAAATTGTAGGTGCATCATCCTTCTACATCTGTGCCAATCTTCAAAACTTCCTTGATGTGTCCCCCATCAGCGCGCAGGTGTCGCGTGCAACGCCTACTTCAACGCATCAAACTACTGTTGTTCTGGTACTATGCTTTCAAAATTTCCCAAGAATTCATCCACCACTGTCAATCCATCATATGTTAGCAGATATCGGGCCTAGGTTGTTACGCAATGCAATCATCTAATCATCATGTTGCAATTCAGTGTTTTTACTTCATTCAACCGATTGTGCCAGCATTCATCTTCTTCGTCTGAATCCGAGGTGCAGGAACTTGCGTGCCATGAGATCCTTCCATTTGCAGTCAAATTCACCCAATCCTGATCTCATGCAGTTATCTTGTAGATACAATCCAGCTCATTGCCGCGCACAGGTTCAGCGTAGTGCACTCCTTCGGATGGATCTAGCGGAATTACTACGCGTAGGGACTTTTTCTCAAATATCATCTTCCGCTTCTTCAGGTTGATGACTCCATTCATATAGGTGGCCCAGTCTATTCCTAGCAACGTGGGATAGGGATTGTTGTCATCGACAATCTCTATTACTTCAAAGTCCGCCCATGTGCTCGCGCCTTCGATATCAACTGTTACCCCTGGAAACCTCCCCATGGACAAAATCATCTATTGGTTCGCCATTCCTAATTGAATAGGGGACCACTGTAACGCGGGCTTGCCCATGCGTTCCCATGTCTTCTTTGGTAATACATTCACGTCCAAACCCAAGTCTAGGATTACCTGATCCATTTCATACTCGCCAATCTACGCCGTCAATCTCATTTCCCTCCCAGTGCGCAATGCATTCTTTCCAATTTTTTGAACTACGCGTAGTTCCCCTGACCCTGCGCACCTGGTGATCAATTCATGTAGTCCCTTAATTGCCTTATTGTCGCGTAGCAGTTTCATGCATGTCTCCAAAAAGGTAGTAAACGTAGAAGGATCCATCCTAGCTCTAGTTGATCCTTACTAACTGAAGTGGAGGCCTCCACGAAGCTCTTATTAGCTTCCATAAATGTCTACTTTGTGCGTTCTAAGTCAAACTCAGGTTCCTTTGTAGGAGCCTTACAAACCCATGTATCTTCCTTGGGCTGCTTCCCGTTATCCTCCCCTGTGGTCGCACCACTTCTGAGCATCATGTTCACATTTGGGTCTTCTTCACACGGTTCAGACCTCAACATTTGGATATTCTAAGTCGGAGGAGGCTGGAGTACCCCTTTCTCACACATCTGTGCAATCAACGTAGGACAATGTATCATTTCATGATGAAACTGAGCATATTATGAACAAGATATCCTTGTCAGGTTGGTACAATTGCGGGCGTAGTGCCCTAGTCCTTTGAAATTGTAACAAATTAACTATCTGCGGCCCCTTCCTGGTCCTATTCGTCCTCGTCCTCGACCTCACCCCTGAAATCTAGCACGCGCCATCCTTGTGGCTAGGTCGAGGCCTCGTGTTTCTTTCCGCATTCTACAGGCTAGGGTCCGATCCATCATTAACTCGTAGCTGCGACAAGTACACTCTTCGTGGCCCACTGACCTACATAAATTAAAAAACATTTGCTGCGGTGTCGGTGTATACTTCTGCAACAAATGACAGTTATCCGTTGTGTGTTTTCCTCCTATCTGATAGATCGTGCACAATAACATGGCTGTCACACTTAGACCTGCTTGTGCTTCCGTTCTCAGCAGCATTGGCCCCCCTCCTGCCAAGCAGTTCGCGAATACTAGACAATGATCCTTATCATGGCCCTGGCCTTTACATTTTATGCACCACACTTCCTTGCATGCCTCTGTCTGTGGTGCCCTATCCTGCTTCAAGCTCTGCATTTCTAGGCAGAGATTATGTAGTTCAGTGGGGATTTGTTGAACTCCCAACCCCGGATCTTGTATTGGTGTTTCATGCAACCTCATCTCCATTTCCAACGCTTCGGCCTGGGTTGAAAGCTTCTATTGCAACAGCTCCATCCTCAGGTGTGGTGTCAAAGATGCCACAAACCATGCGCGGTGTTGCACATCCGTTAGCATCATATTAGCCTCATGGATCATACTCTTCATCCACTAATCCAGATCCTAGGGGGGTCTCTCCTGGAAGAATCACGATCTCTTTAAATTCGATGATTGAATTTGTCTCTGATTTCAGCCGACTAAATTCTCTGTTTAGCACATTCTATATTTCTGTTATTCTTGCATTTGGGTGATCATTAGAGTGCTTGATATACCATGTCAATGTGCAATCCTGCAGCATTCTCACCAATGTGGCCTTCTTAATGTTGTCGTCCGTGACCCCTTGTGCTTCCCACATTGCTCTTACCATGAACCAGAACTAGTCTAGATCCTCATTCCCTACTCCTCTGAATACACGTAGCTTGATCGCGCTTGCCATGCTGAACTTTGAGGTTGGTGGGGATGGATTAGGTGGAGATGGAGGTGAAGGAGGTGAAGTGGGTGGTGGCATGGGTGGGGGTGGTAACTGCGAAATGCGCTACCTTATCAAACTGACCGCACCTCTCAGAGAGACCCAAGTGAGCCCTTCCTTGCTCTCTCGCAAAGGTGAAATTAAGGCACTGTTTCCTAATTCCCCACTACCTTTATAGATCTTCCCGCTCCGTGTCATTCCAAACATTAATTTATTCGCATAACCCACTTTTCACATAACAACATCTTAATCCAAGTGTTCATAGATTTAATGTACTTACCTCATGGTCCCTTGACAAAACATCATTCTACTTCGCTGTAGCTCATGGTCATATCTACCACAAACTCAGTGATAAATCCCCCTATTATCTAGTCGAGCCAATGGTCCACAACTCGCGTGATCCTATCTTTTGATGCCTCTAGTCTGTGCACTAATTCCGAAGTCCACACTATCGGTTAGTCGAGCTTACACCTTCCCTGGCTGTCGGCTAACGTCGCGATCCACTCATTTAGAAGGAAAGGACATGAAGAAGAAGTTGTGGATTTTTGTATACACATAGTGATCGAGCCACCTTTTCTCGGATACCTGCGGAGTTCTGTTTTCATCTGTCACAAATTCTTAAATCTTCTTGTCCAACCACTCTTCAATTTCCTTCTTCATTGGGTTTGAGTGGCATGACACCAGACATCCCTTAGGCAGATCCTAGTCCCAGAAACAAAACCATTTGTTGGCTTGTTGGGGCCTGACCCAGGTTCAGAAGCGATTTAGCCAAATAAATCCCGATACTACCGGCCCTTTAGGCAGTCGTCCGTGGTGCGCGAAGTGAGGTCTCACCCAATGTAGTATGGGAAGGTGCTGGAACCAGGTTTTTGCACCCTAGGGATGTCTTGATGTAATCTAGGAAGTTTGATAATTGAACCTGCACGCTTGTGCTACTCCGTGTAGCCTTTCACAACTTGTGCAACTATTTCCACGTAGCTCTGTAAAGAGCGTGAAGAGGTACTATCTAGATCCTTTATCCTTACTATGCTATTATTATAGACCTTAATTATGTAGTCCCAATATTCTCATTAATCATTCAACATTCATAACCAGTGCACACAATCATAAAACTCTAAAGAGATGCATAAATATAATAGAAGCATATATACACAATATTTCAGAATCAACTTATCTTTTATTACTTCTCTATTCAAGTACAACCCCAACTCTGCGCTGCGCACTCAGATGCAGGGGTCAACGCACACAGCTGCGGACTCTACCAGGCCTTTGTGCACTCAGCTGCAGAGCCTCTTCCTACTACTACAACCCAAGACTTGGACTTATAGACTCAGAGCTAATTCATCATCCCCAAAACTTAGACTCACTTTACACTTAGAGCCTCACTCTATTTATACAATCCCATGGTCCGCGGACCATGGGTCGGCTGACACAGTTTACATTAAATTACATTATCTTAGGGTGGACAAACCTAGACTCTTGTGCTCTGCACCCACATTTCACGGGGTCTTTACATTACACTTTTTCAAAATTCGGGCTTCAAGCCCCAAAATCCTGCTATGGGGGGATCCGCTGCCCAACACATATTATACTTGAAAAGAACATAAGCATCTCTGAATGGATTACTAATGTTAGTTAACACATGAAAAATGCTTAGACTACTGTTTGATTCTTTTGAAGTGCTTTTATTTCATGAATTTTATTTCCTTTGAAAGGTTTAATGAATTGAAGCATTTCCTTTTCCACAGATAATTTACTTCAGAATTTCATTTACAGTTGCAATTCCTTTTCAGCACATCTTTCAGTCCTTTCGAAAGTAATTTGGAAACTAGGTGAAGGAAGTTCTGCTTCAGTGTAAGAGCTAGTCTCTTGTCACAGAAACAAAGTGCTCTAAGCCCTTAGGCTTAGAGCACCTCCACTAAGACATAAGTCTTCAGTGAGGAAGTTCACATATACTTTTGCACAGAGATACTGTACTTGCACTAGTGCAAACAGATTGTAACAGTGCAAGGGCAGGTTGTTTGTGTGGAAGGAAGATCATAAGGAAGACAGAGTTCTACAAGGGCCCACTTGTTAGACTGTTAGTTATCTATCCGAAGATGAACATAGCATTTCATTACAACATTTAAGATTGTTTCCGTTGTGTGGAATTCCTTTACTTGATTTACATGCAAATTGTCTTTTACATTCCATCACTAGAGTTTCTTTGGTGTCAATTACCTTTCCAATTGTTTTCTATCTAATTCTACAAAGCATTTCCTTTAAGAAGTAGGATTAGAGATAGGAAAAGTTCATACCATTTCTGGCATTGCCTGTGATTCATCTCTAAGTTTACGAAACCCTCGTGTTGACAATATAGTGTTGAGGAGTTTGCTCAAGTGCAATTCCTGCACCCAACATTTTGGCATCGTTGTCGGGGAGGCAATTTGAATTGGTAAGAATTTTCCATTTTTTTTCAATAGGGGTAAGTCTGTTATTATATTTTCCTACAGTGTGCTTCTATTGTTTGAAGGAATTTATAGGTGCCAATTTAATTTTTGAAACTCGCAGTTTCTATTTGAATTTCATTTTGTCATTTTCTTTAAATGAATGCCTAAAAGAGGTAGGGGTCCGAAGCCCACTAGGGCCAAAGAAACATTGACATATCTGAAACCAAAACTCATATTGGGATTTCTTTTGTAGGTAGAAAGTACAAACAAACTCAGACTCATCATGCAGGAGCAGTCCACCTAGGCCCTGGTAGCAGTGGTTCAGGTGTGACACAACCCATAGAGGGGAATAAGGGGACTGTTGGAATCCATATTCAACCTTCTCAGCCTGTTGAGAGCGGTTTGGGTGGAAGAACAACAATGGGAGATATGGAAGACCATGTAGAAGGAAGTGGTGAAAATCAGGTAAATGAGGAACAGTCCACTTTCGGATTTCTGATTGTGGTTCATGATACACAAGTACAAATGGAAAACATTTCACCATGAGCTCTTCATCACTTTTATGGTAAGGTAGATGAAGACCTAGACTCTTTCTTATTTGAGTTTGATATTTTGTGTAGAAGTTATGATTATTCATCTAATGCCCAGAAGTTAAAGTTGTTTCCTGCACCTCTCAAGGACGCAGCACTCCACTGGTTCATAGGACTAGGAGGAAACACTATAGCTTCTGGGAGCAAATGAAGAGAGTGTTCTTGTCAAAATACCAAGAATATTGTAAAACTAGAGATTCAAGATGAAATCTTTACTATTGTGCAAAATGATGATGAGACTTTAGAGGACTACTTGGATAGATTCATGTGTATCCTTCAAAGGTCAAAGAACAAATTTGATCAAAGTACCATTAGAACCTTGTTCTTACGTGGGCTCACTGACGATGCTAGAAATAATTTAAATTTGTTAGGAAAAGGGGATATTTCTCAAAAGACTTTTGATCAAATCTGTGACTTGTGCAGGAAATTCTCGAGGAACCAATATAGATCCGGTAAAGGAATTCAGAATAAAAACAGAAAAACCAAATCTACTGATGCTATGATTATTGCATTAGAAAACAAAATGGATAATATGAAAATTGAAATAATGAATATTTTTAGTAAACAAATAGTCTCTTTGAAGTTTCAGTAAAAAATTGTAGAAGAGCAAGAGATATTGTCTATTTTCTGTCCTAAATGTATAAGAAAGAATCCTTTAAGAGAATGTCCTCTAGATATTAAAGAAACTAATAAATGTGCAATTTGTGCAGATAACCATGCTACGGATAAATTTCCCTCTATACCTGGGCTGAAAGCTGTATTTGAAGGGGGACAACCTGAAGACGAATCATTGCATGCTATGGGAGAAAGAAGGAATTAACCTCAGGTAAGTGCAGGTATGGTTCCCGAATCTCCACCACATTTTTTTGGTTATACTACACATTCATATTCCTATCCTAACACTAATCACTCTCAGCATTGGCAGCATGGGAATCAATATCAATATGGACAACCCTCCCAATCTTGGCAACAAGGATGGAGAGGGCCAAACCATTCACATCATTCACATAATTCCTATCATGCACCTATGCAATCATGCCCTCCCACATATGCACCTTACCCAATGCCTCAACCATCATTACCTTAGCTGAGTCAACCCATGGCACCATTATTGTTACCTCCACCATTTCGAACTTCTCAGCTGCCTACTCAACCTTTACCCAACCCCAATAATAAAGCGGTACAAATGATCCATTTTATGACCCCGATTTTTTCATCCAGATTTCAGACTATGCCAGTTGGAGTTAATGATCTCCAATTGAGATCAGGGAAGGTAGTAACCTAAGAAAATCAAAAGCAGCCCATAGTGGTTGTCAATGAGAAAGGAGAGGAGGAAACTCTTGACCATTCTGAAAAATATGACACCTTTCAGCCTATCTCTGTGCATTCTGAGCCCTTGTCATCTTCCTCCAACTGACCTCCCTATCCAGAGAAGTTAGATGTAGAGAAGAAAGACCCCATTCCTGAGTATAGCCTGGCTTCCGAGCTTAGGAACCTTTTCATAAGGGTACCTTTGCTCCAAGCTATCAAAGAGATCCCCATTTGTACAAAAATCATTAGGGAACTCTATCTCAAGAAGCCAAGGAGGAGAAGATTGGAACCCCAAACCATTTAGTTTGTTGGTAGAGCAATAGAGTTAATGATGTGATGCATGCACATGGAAAAATATATCGACCCCGGAAACCCTGTTGTCTCTGTTCAGATAGGTGATGTCCTTGTCTCCAATGTACTTATAGACCTAGGGCCAGCCATTAATGTTATTACCTAGCAAACCATGGATCAACTTGGATTGGTCCATATTCGTCCTACTCCCACTGTGCTTGAACTGGCAGATCGATCTAAAATCAAGCCGGAAGGGGTGTTGGATGATTTGGTCATTTCGCTATATTCTTGGGAATATCCTATAGATTTCATTGTGCTTTAGCCAAAGAACCATATGGGAGGGCATCACTTGATCTTGGGACGACCATCGATTGCTACGGCTAATGCTTATATCGGATGTCATTTTGGTGATATGTGTATTTCCCATGGAGATTCCAGAATAAAGTCACCCTATATCCACCTACTAGATCTATTCAGGAGCTCCGAGACACTTTATGGTTAGACTATAGTAGTGATGAGGAGACTTAGCCTATTTCCTTGATACATCAGAATGTTGAGTCCTCACAGGAGGGTGAGATGCAAGACTTTCTAAACAATCTAGACACCATGCCTAATTTCGAGTCATTGAGTCAGATTTTTAGTCTAGATTTTCACGAAGGATATGACTCTCTACCTCCATCATCACCATCTCTAGTGACACCTTTGTGTACTCTCGAGCTTGACACTACTCTTGTTGAGATTAGTCCAGGTAAATCCTTGTATATCAGTTTAGACTTAGATCCTTCTCAACAGGATCAACTTGTAGATTTGTTGCGAAACCATCTTGACGCTTGTGCATGGGGTTATGAAAATATCAAAGGCATCCCTCCTAAAACTTGTACACACCATGTCTATATCCAGGATGGAGCCCGACCTGCCCGACAACCCCAAAGGAAAATGAACCCAGCTCTAAGAGATGTTGTAAAGGAAGAATTGAAAAAACTCTTAGATGCTGATTTTATCTATCCCATTTCTGACAGCCAGTGGGTCTCTTCATTAGTATTAATCCCAAAGAAATATGGGAGATGGCACATTTGTATGGACTATATAGAATTGAATAAAGCCACTCTCAAAGATTACTTCCCCCTTCCTTTCATCGATCAGGTACTCGATACCCTTGCTGGTAAGAAGTACTTTTCTTTTCTAGACGACTTTAGCAGATATAACCAGATACAGATAGCACCCAAGGATCAAGACAAGACCACTTTTACATGTCAATGGTGTACATTTTCTGATCGAGTTCTTCCCTTTGGGCTATGTAATGCCTCGGCTACCTTTCAAAGGGTAGTCTTGGCTATTTTTTCTGACCTTGAATGCATAGAAATCTATATGGATCATTTCTCTATGTTTGGTGATTCATTTCATGAAGCCCTCAAGAATCTAGAAAAAGTGATTCTTTGCTGCCAAGAAGCTCATCTTGCCTTGAGTGACATGAAATGCAGATTAATGTGTAAGGTGGGAGTGGTTCTTGGCCATCTTATTTCTGACAAAGGTATCCAGGTTGACCCTAGAAAAATAGAAGTCATTTCAAGTCTTCCTATACCCAAAAATCTAAGGGAAGTGAGAGATTTTCTAGGAAATTTGGGCTACTATAGGACATTCATTGAGAATTTCTCAAGGATAGCTACCACCCTTTTCCGACTTTTGGCTAAAGATAGTGAGTTTTCTTGGTCCACAGCTTTCCAATAGCCTTTGGAGACATTGAAGGAAAAATTGGTTCAGGCACCAGTATTGAGAGGACCAAACTGGTCTCTGCCATTTCATATTTCCTCTATTGCCTCAAATATTGCTATAGGTGTAGCTTTAGGACAAGAAGAAGACAAACAATCTTATTCTATTTATTTCATTAGTAAAATCTTGTCACCCATTGAACTCAATTATACAGTCACTGAGAAAGAGTTTTTAGCTATAATTTTTTCCATTAATAAATTCAGACATTATATTACATGATATGAAGTTTTTGTATATACTAACCATTCTACTATAAGATATTTGATGAATAAACCATTAACTAGCAATAGAGTGACTAGGTGGTTTCCATTATTACAGGAGTTTAATATAACCATTGCTGATAGATCATGAAAGTCAAAGGTAGTAGCAGATTATCTTTCAAGATTAAATAATCGTGGTGAACCAATTCATGTTGAGGATGATATTCTTGACAAATGTCTTTTTGCTGTATCAACAAAATCCCCATGGTTTGCTGACACAACTAACTATTTAGTCACCAGAAAATTACCACCTCACTTATTCGCTTGTGAAAAGCGGAATATCATTCAGAAAAGTGTTACATATTCCTGGATCCAAGGAGACTTCTTTTACACCGAAGCAGATCTCATTATCCGTAGACGTGTAAGAGAGGAAGAGGTGTTTGATATTTTAAAATCTACCCATGATGAACCTTGTGGAGGTCACTTCGCCGATAAGCGGACTGCATACAAAGTGTTACAATCCAGCTATTTTTTGCCTTCCTTGTTCAAGGATGCCAAACAATATGTCAAGCAGTGTGACAGCTATCCGCAAATTGGCCATCCTAGTCAAACCAATGAAATTCCTTTATGTCCTCAGGTTATGATTGAGCCTTTTGAAAAAAGGGCCATTGATTTCATAGGACCAATAAATCCTGCATCATCAATTAAAAAGCATATTTTGGTTTGTACAGATTTGTTACAAAATGGGTAGAAGCTAAAGTTGTTTCTTTTGCTACTAAAAGAGTTGTTGTTGATTTTATTTTTACTGAAATATTTACTAGATTTGGCGTGCCTAGAAAATTGTTTCTGACAATGGATCGCAGTTTATTTCTAATCTAGTACAAGGTGTGATGGAGCAGTACAAAATACGGCATAAGAAATATACACTGTATGGCCTGCAAGAAAATGGTCAGGTGGAGTCCATGAATGAGGTGATTGAGTCCATCCACACAAAGATGGTAAACATGCACAGAAAGGATTGGGCTGACAAATCAATAGAAGCATTATGGGCCTATCGAACCACTTGGAGAAACAACACAGGACACACTCCATATGCGTTGGTGTACGGGAAACAAGTCCTCTTATTGACAAAATTCCAGATCAAGACTTTCAGGACTACAATCCAATTGGGACTAGATCTCTCTAAAGCACAACAACAACACCTTCTACAATTAAATGAGTTAGATGAAATCCAAAGGGATGTTGTTCAACATAACATCTTGGTTCAATAGCAGTGCAAGAAGTGGCATGACAAGTCCATTCAGAAGAAGCATTTCCAACTAGGTGATTGGGTACTCCTTTATGATTCGAGATACAAACATTTTGAAGGAAAATTCCATACACGCTGGATGGGACCCTATGAGGTGGTCAAAGTGTTCGAAAATGGAGCGGTAGAAATCAAAACTATTGATGGACGGAATTCTGTATTCCTAGTAAATGGGCATAGATTGAAGGTATATCTTTAACCCTTTACTAAAGGAGATTTTATGCAACAAGTCCAACAGTCATTTGAAAAGCAATTGGTACCTGGTAACACCAACCTGTTGAAGAATTGATTCCTTCTTGTCCTTAAAAATAATAATAATAATAATAATAATAATCAAAGAAAAAATAAAAATAAAAATGACAAAAATAAAAAGTATAAAAAGAAAAAAAATGCCTGTAATTATGAAAATCAATTAACTGAAATGATTGCAGAAGGATCAACCTAAAAACTAGGATACTGGCAGGGAGATCAAAAATTTAATAAAAAGGGAATGTTACTTGATTTTTACATATGCTAGCTACCACCAACAAGAAGCAGGTTCATGAAACCGAGCACTTACCCAAGTTTGGGGTAACT
Source organism: Pinus tabuliformis (assembly GCA_031772625.1). NCBI lineage: Eukaryota > Viridiplantae > Streptophyta > Pinopsida > Pinales > Pinaceae > Pinus > Pinus tabuliformis. The sequence continues at coordinate 311,480,572 of CM062820.1, read as the reverse complement.
AGCATGGACATTTTTATCCAAGTAAATGCCTACTTCCCGCTGCAGTTATTTTTTCCTGTTCTATTTCCCACTAGTTTCTTTCCTAAATTCCCTAATGAACTACCTTCCTCTTTCTTATGAGAAACTACCCTTACCCGATTTTGTAAAATCCCTCTTTTCCCTTGAATTTTTTTCCCACATCCTATTTTGTTTATCCCCCTTGGCGATATTGTTTCTGAAATCCCTACTGTAATATTCCTTCCCATTCTAAATTTTTTACCCCTTTCCCACTTCTTTATTTCCTCAAAAATTGATTGTAGAATTTGATTCAGTCAATTGAGAAGGCATGTTCAAGAAACACCAAAGGATGAGGAATAAATTTTTCTTGTATAGCGAGGTAAATTTTTTAAGTCCAGCTACAGAAGTATGTTAAAAGTCTCTGGTGCAAGCATAACAGTGCAAGCAAGTTTGGTGCAGAAACACAGTTGACTGTGAAATAAATATACACAATCCTGGAGTGGTTTATGAGGGATATTTATGGGCCTGTACTTTCCTGCACATGTGTTAATATGTTATCTCATTCCATGTTTTAATTGATGATTTGTTTCATTATTTACTAATATAGGAACAAATATTTAAAGTGCAAGATGTGTAAGGTTTGAAATCTCATATTTTTAATAAATGTTGGAGTATGTTTGATTAAATTATGATTGCTGACTATGGGATGGTACTATTGTCCGATAACCTGCACACCCTCCTTGAAATAATTCCACACTACCTAGCCATTATTAGCTTACTTGTGATCCAATCATTGTAGCCGTTCCGCCACCAACGCCTATACCGCCATTACATCCAATCATTATGATTCACCCATAGCGGGATGACACGAATCAATACCTAATATGGGGGGGGTTGTTCCATCATAGCTGGGTGAGTGGGTCTAGAAAGACGAAGGGTGATGAACCTCCAGCATAAAACTCTTAGCGAACGTTGGAGTTAGTCAGAAACTCCTTCAAGGGTGTGAATAGAGCGAAGCGGAGTGTGGTTCGAAATGGCACCTGTGAGGAATGAACCGCTGTCTTTGTAGGAAATTGAAAAAACCACCAAGTATAGGAAAAATCTTGCACTGTTGCAAGAATCTGGGTTCCTGCCATTCCTACAAAAGTTTGACAGGTTCGACATGGCTGTGGCATCGGAGTTTACAAGGACGTTAAAAGAAGGTCGAGTCAGGATCGAGTCCTTAAAATTCAAAATTACAGAGGAGTTCATCACACAAGCCATAGGCTTGCCAGTTACAGGGGAGCACTGGTTTAAAAAGGAGCGGCTCGTGAAGAAGCCTTGGCACTGGTTTGTGGTCGACAAGAAAATTAAGGTCGATTGGAGAAAGGGACTTCCACAGACTGCGATGGTTGGAAAGTGGTGAGATTTACTATTTATATTGCAGAAGTTTGTAATCAGAGATGGACACTATACCTTGGCATTTGTATACGACCTTCAATTGCTGTTTCATTTCGAGGCAGGAAAATTGATTAATTTTCCTCACTTCTTGCTCAGGATCCTTGAGAAGATGGCGAAAAATGTGCAGAGTGAAAGTGCAAGCCAAGTTGCAAACAAGCGCTGCCATCATGGGCTTATTATGATTTTTGTCAAGAAGAAGTTAGAATAAAAGGGGATAACGTGGGGAGTGTTTATGAAAGAATTCCGAGAAAGGGGTGCAGAAGAGTCTACTAGCACAAGTACAAGAAAGAAGATAAAGGCAGGGACACTCTCTCTTGCCAAGCGACAAGGTAAAAGTTCACCAGTGCAAGTAGAGAAGAGGGCTATTGAGAACACTCCACCCGCGACAAAGAAGAGGAAGACTAGAACCTCGATGAGGAGGAAGACTATCGCTCAAGGGACAAACCAGTTGATTTCTCCAATTGTAATCAATGAAACACCCCAAGTTTCCCCCACTGTTCATAATCTCTCGGTGCTTGGAGACGCAGTGGCACACATTGTGGAAGATGAGGAGAATGCAGAAGACAACTTCCCGTTGTCAACATTTGTCAACAGCCTAAGGATCAGAAAGATGACATTGACATTGCATACTGGTGAAGTCCAAGAGGAGGAGGACTAAGAGGAACAACATGCAGGGGCTCTTGATAACTTAAGTGAGACAGACGTAGAGAACCTTAACAATTTCGAGGAGTGGGTTACTGAAGACCCTACGATTTTTGAAGGTCAGGGTAGTGAAGACCCTGTGGTGTTTGAAGGACAGGATACTGAAGTCCCTCCAGTTGTAGAAAAGCGAGGAATCGAAACCCCTACTGATTTGGAAAGACAAGGTGTTGAATCCCCTTAGAAGCCAGGAGAACAAGGTGTTAAGAGCCCTGGGGAATTGAGTGCACAAGGCACGAAGATTGGTGAGGGCATCAAAACCCTCAATAACAATAAAACCCCAAGTATAGAAATCCTCGACGATGTCATAAAGTAATCTTTTGACAGCCTTGACCTTGATGATGATGATGGGACTTGTTTCAAGTCTGTGGCAGAAAAGACATTCACACCTGAAGATCTTAGCACAACACCCTCCACTCTTTTCCTCAATAATAGAATAGTAGATCTGGAGCAAAAAGTCCATGACCTAGAGGCTTTGAACCAGGTCATGAAAGAGTAGAGTTGGCAGAAACAGAGCGAGGTGGAGTTACTTACAGAAGTAAAGAGGCAGAAGCAGCAACTAAAGGTATGGAAGTATTGGGCTTCCAAATGCTATAGATGCCTCAAGAAGGTGACTAAGCAGCTACGAAAAGCCCGAGATAAGAAGCCAAAGGTAGTAAAGGTAGGAATAAACATTGAAGTTCAGGACTGAGGAGTTGGTCATCTATTTTTGAAGGTTTTTTGCAGAGGTAAAACATTGTTTGAGGACACTTAATAACTTAGGGATGGGAGGATGTTGGTATCCTAAATTTCCCTATTTTCTAACCCATTTCCATCAAAATCAACCTCTGTTTTATCTCAATAAAAGACCATCCTTTCCTACACTAGTACAAGATAGTTACCCATTCCTGCACATGCTCATATTTTATATTAAGATTTATTACAACACTTTATTAATCATTTTATATGGATTTCATGCCTATTTACATATCTCTTGTAACTCATATTAATTTTTTCAAGTAATCATGGAACTTAGTATTAATTATGAATAAGTATGACTAGTGCAGGTAGATTCCTGCACCGCCACGAAGCCTGTCCGAGATTTCTGAGAAGCCAAATCTTCCACAAGGATGGGTCTCGATCCTTGACTCCGAGTTTAGCGGTTGATGAACTGAAGTAGGATAATAGGTGGTGCACAGTCAGGGAATATTTTCCAAATTTAGGTTACGGCCAAGCGAGATTCATGTGTATTATAACTGCTGGCCAAGTTTGTAATTTCAGTTTCTAAGTCTATTCGACCAAAAGGCTTGAACAAGAAATGTCTGTAATTAGTGAAAACGACTAGAGCCGAAAGGATATATAAGATATAGATTATAGGTAGGAGGAGGCTAGTCAGTGAACCATCAATTGTAATTTTGTTTTATGTAATTTGGTTATCGCCTCAACTCTAGGGATGGACTGCTCTGTTATGTATATTTGCTGAATCGAGTAATACAAGAAAGCTGCCATGATTTGAATACATAGTGTTGAGTTTATATTTGATGTATATTTGAAGTGCTGAGCTTTTACATTCCTTAGAAGGGGAACGAGCTGGTTGGCTAGGGCACAGCCAATCCAGCTTGTTTACCCCTCTTGTTTTCGTTATTCAAAAAGAAGGTGTGGATATTTTGTTTGCATCTATGTGATGTTATAGTTTTAATCTTTATCTTTCAAGTTTTGATTTAAAATATCTTTTGTAGCTAATGTGTGAAATGGATCCATGGTTTGAGAGTTAGTGGTGTTTAATTTGTTTATGAAATAACTTTCTTGCATTTCCTTTACTCTCAATCTTTGTTTTGAATCATTTTTTATCGAATCGTACAAGGAACTCCTTCCTACACCAGTGCATGTCATTGCCTGCACTTTTGTTTAATCATTATTTTGTGGCGAACAGTGAATCAGTTCTTTGCATATTATTTCCAGTCATTTCACAAGTGAATGAATCATTAACTTAGTAACTGTCTTTAGTATTAAAAGTACATCTTTAAGAGGATTTGTAAGCAGTTGCATAAAATTGTCATAAACATGTTATACTTGCAGAGAACATAAACATCTTTGAATGGATTACTAAAGTTAGTGAACACATGCAAAACACTTAGACAACTGTTTGATTCTTTTAAATTTCTTCTATTTCATGAAGTTTATTTCCTTTACAAGGTTTAATGAATTGAAGCATTTCCTTTTCCATAGATAATTTACTTTAGAATTTCATTTACAGTTGCAATTCTTTTTGAGCACATCTTTCAGTCCTTTTGTAAGTAATTTGGAATCTAGGTGAAGGAAGCTCTGCTACAATGCAAGAGCTAGTCTCTTGTCATAGAAACAGAGTGCTCTAAGCCCTTAGGCTTAGAGCACCTTCACTAAGACATAAGTCTTTAGTAAGGAAGGTCACATATACTTTTGCACAAAAATACTGTAGCTGCACTAGTGCAAGCAGATTGTAATAGTGCAAGGATAGGTAGTTTGTGTGGAAGGAAGATCATAAGGAAGATAGAGTTCTGCAAGGCCCCACTTGTCATACTGTTATCCATCCATCTAAAGATGAACATAGAATTTCACTACATCATTTGAGATTGTTTCTATTGTGTGGAATTTCTTTACTTGATTTACATGCAAATTGTCTTTTACATTCCAACACTAGAGTTTCTTTGGTCTCAATTACCTTTCCAATTGTTTTCTGTTTGATTTTGCAAAGGATTTCCTTTAAGAAGTAGGATTAGAGATAGGAAAATTTCATACCATTTTTGGCATTGACTGTGCTTCGTCTCTAAGTTTACTAGACCCTCAGGTTGACAATTAAGTGTTGAGGAGTTTTCTCAAGTGCATTCCTGCACCCAACAAACTGGCACATGAAATTTCCCATGGACATGATTTTGTTGGATCAACATGAGAAATGAGAAGATATCCTCCTCTCCATGGAGCATGTACACTAGCATATGACATACCTGAATCAATAACTAAAGTGAATTGAGAAACATCTCGACATTCCCCCCACTATTGGTCGCTCTTTGAGCAATAAGCAAGAGAAATTATAGGTCTTAGCTATAGAGTCAGCCCACTTCTTAGCTTTGTATTTTTGTTATGCTTTTAGTTTTCCATTCGTCTAATAGTTTTTTTGGTTTCATGGCCCTGAAAGGCCAAACATTAGTGCATGTATGTATTATTTTGAACAATGCGAAAACTTTTTATCTTCAACCTCTCTTAGAAGAGTACACTTTTGGATATGGTCCAACCTTCCTAGTGACTGACTAGTCAAAATCTATTACCTCATTATGTAATATCCTATTTTGAAGGAACTAAAAATTTATTCCTTGAAAAAAGAAAAAAGAAAAAAAAAGTTATATATCTATCATGAATTAACTATTTTGATGTTTATTATGGATTAATGCCTATCAGCGTTTACCAACAATTTAATTTATATGGTTGCACTAGTTTATATTAGAAAAATGGTGTTCAATCATGTTTAAAAAACTACATCAATACTTTTATGAAGAAAAATGCAACATAATATTTTGTAACTAAAGTGGTTTGAGCATGTTAGTTGTGCCTCTATTTTGTTATAAGATGTTAAAAATTTCATAAGGAAATAATTTATAAGTGAGGTCTAAAAAGTAATAACAATTGGTAGGCATTCAACTAAATTTATAATATTTAGGAATTCTAATCATTTATAGTAATCAAATTGTCACTTGATTGAGTTTAGGAAATTCAATTGAAGCAAATTAGGTTGAATTTTCTAAAAGAACTCTTTGTTCACATTCATGTGCTTCTCCCTACTATATAGCATGGGAATTTTTCATCTAGTGTTGAAGGCACTGCAATTTCATATTCACATCATGAATTTGTTGTTGATGAGAGGAGAGAATGTTGGTTAGTGTGTCCACCTAAACCACCAAACTGTCTACCTTCCTTCTCAACACTACAATATCCATTCTTACATCCTTGTATTACACATGTGCTTCCCTTCCTTTATTTCCTTTCCTACCTTTTATGGTGTCCATGCTTCTTATGATATAAACATATTTTGATTGCATCTAATTCCTGTCCATATGACCTCTAATTCTCTTATTATTAAGTGCAACAATGACATTCACTTCCCTACTTGTGTGAGGATGAATGCAAAACCAAGTCTAATGAATTATTCAAGGGATATCGTGTAAGAATTACCTCCCTAAATTCATTGATGTCCCAATTGAGTACCACTAGGGGAGAGGGGATAATTGAAACCATAAATACTCTAATTTTCCATGAATCTAGTGTTGTATTCTCATTATTTTTTGTAGATTTATGTCTTTGATGTCACACAAGATGCAACATTGAATGGACCGAACATGATTATATCACTCCATTCACATGGGGAAATTCTGCCTCGTCACCTAAAGAGGAATTCCAATCACAAAGATGATTATTTGGTACCTCTCACAAATCCCCAAGGCTTGGAATCAATTAGCTCTCTAATGGCTTCTCACAAAATGGTGGTTCAACTTAATTCCACCATTGTTGTCCCAAGGTGGTGTGGAATACCATGTTCTAGACATGCATAACTCAATACCTCCATGCTTATTAATTGAATGCACATTTCCAATAGACGATGGTATCATTTTCTCCCTCAAAGAACCTTTTTACAGTCATGGTTCTAGGCTCTAGAGATAAGCTTGGTTGGCCAAACTATCTCCTAAAGTATTGAGATCTTTTAAAACATGTTTTCCCTGTGTGGTTGGGAATGGTGATAGATTTTCTAGAATTATTGTATGAATATGTTGTAGCTTAGATTTTGAAAGAGGCATTTCCAATGTAAGATAATGGCTAGTGTTATTCGAATCTCCTATTACAATGACAGATTCGATCGAGAAAGAAAAGCAAAAATAAAACTTTGAAAAAAGAACTTTTCAGCCTAATTATCAAAAACATTCCCTACATTCCACTAGTGGTTTTACTGAATTTGTCCTTGAGGACTACAAAGAACCTCGTATTTTTGACCCTAAAAAGGATGTTTATTAATGTGGACCATAAGACAAAAATACTAGATATAGCATGGCATTCAATTTTTAAATTTGTTTGTTTAAAGTTAAGTGTGATAGCTATTTAATTAAAAAAAAATTGTGATGAATTGGTTAATGCACGAAACGCTAATAAGGGTCGAGGGTCGTTACACACAATTTTTACTTGCAAGGCATTTAATCGATATACCAATATGATTGTTGAGCTTTAAGTATTTACATTTTGAAATTTTTAATTAGTAGAATATTAATTTTAATAAATACAATTATATTTATTTAATAAATAATTTCTAAATATATAAATAATTTTTTAACCATGTAAAATAATATTTAAGAAATTTAATAATAACATATTTATAAAAAATTAAAATATAAATAATATATGTGTATTTTTAATAATATTGATTATATTTATATAAATTTCACATATTTATATATAGAAATATATATATTTTTATTCTATTAAAAATCTTTCGCATGTTTTATAATTTAATATTTTAATGTAAATGTATGGCATTAATTATATAGATAGTGATTTAGGTTGTGTAAGGAAGGAAAATAAATCGAAAAAAATAGTAAATGGAGCAAATAGAGAAATATGGTAAATAGAGAAATATAGCAAGGTTCTGATGGCAAAAATTGACCATAATTAACACTGGGGAGATCTCTTGGTTGGGCCCCAATTAGGCCTTTACCCATTTAGGATGGTGATTTTGTCTAGTTATTGGCACAGTGCCTCAACCTAAAAATAACCTAACTATATGCCTAATCTATTTTAAACTAGTCTAAATGTATGGATCTACTCTACCTTTTACCTTCTAGCTTATGATATCGATTGTTTGTGCTAACCAGAAAAAGGAAAGACTAGCCCTTCTTATCGCTGCTTGAAGAATACAGTCTTTTAATGGACTAAAAAAGGGCTTAACTAGGCCACCAGATGCATTTTTCTTACATAAGGAGATTCTTTAAAGAATGAGAAGTAAATTTAAATCTAAACGTAGTCTTACTTGTTAATGTAGAAAAACAAAGAAAATTACTCTAACTTGACACATAGGAAATAGTTCCAAAATAACAAAGTCACCAACTTAACAAGAATTGTACCAAGTTCTTGGTTTTTTAGAGGTAACAAAAAATCATGCTTTTCATGCTGATTTTGAAAAGTGTTGATCCAACCTTTCTTTTTTTGAAGCATTTTTTTGACACTTTAAATTTTCTTATGTATTAAGTACAGATATATTTTTTAAATGTTAACACTATAAGGAAAATACCTTCTAGAAAAGGTTATAACAGAGGTTTTTAATATTATAAATTTGGTAAAATTTGTCAAAAAACCTCCACTAAAACATCTGTATGTGGTAGCAGATGTTTTAGTGGAGATTATAATGGAACTTTATCACAACTGAAAATATTTGGGCAGCTAGAGGTTTTAGCAGATGCTTTTTAGCAGTGTGCTTCATGGAAAAATAACATCGGTGTGCTAAACATATAAAAGAACTGGGGTTGTATACATAACTAAATGCACAAGGTGTTAAATGCAAAGAACACTTGTTCTTGGAATGTATACTGACCTGGTGCATATATATTAGAAAACAACTTGGGGCATTTTTTCCAGGAACGACACTGGGGCAGGAAAAAAATATTGCAAACCTTATGCTTTTATTTAAACTCGTAGCTCCGATGCGTATGATTTTTATAAACCTATAGGTGGACTACTAATATAAAATAATTGGTGCTATTAAATTGAATAATGCACCGGGGTTGGATATAATATTTTATAGCACTGGGGCATTAGTTCTATGAAAGCACTGGTGCATTAAGAATTACAATGCACCAGGGCTTTAAATGCAAACAATATCAGTGCTTAAAGAATATAATGCCTTGGTGCTTTCATTTTCAAAAAAGGTGTCGATCATGAAAAAAGCTTGTTGTAACAGTGATTTTGGATAATAAAAATGCACCAGTGTGTATTTATGTTATAGATGCACCAGTTTTTTGTATGAGATTTTCTCTTTTTTAGAAACATCGACCTGTGACAATGCAATTATTGTTATTTTTTAAATCCATTATTCATCGAAAAATTGACATATATCTTATAAAAATATTCATATAAATTAAATTTTGATTAGTGCATTTGTATATGATGTTTGGATTGATTTGTTATATTATCAGAATTCAAATCTCTTCATTATAATATTTAATCATCCATATATTTAATCACTAGTGTAACATTGCACAACGACATTGAATAATGCAATAGAATAAATTAAAATGTATTTTATTATATATCAATAAGAGACTCTATGTCACAAAATGGGATAGTTATTGGTAACCCCTTGTCTTTCAATTAAGACACTATGTCCATTACATTAAACAAAATCTCTAATTTTCACTGATAATTATTTCAAAAAATAAAACAACTTGCATTGGCATCCAAATAGATCAGCATTCTTCGTTGGAATTGCTATCAATGCTTAGGCTACTTCCATGACTTATGTTATTTGGGTGAATGTTTTGTTGATTGCATCAATTGTTTTGGTCTTCTTGATCTTGTTCCATCTGCAAACAGAAAAATAAAGTTTAATGAGTATATCTACATTGGTGAGAATAATGAAAATTAAAATAAATAATATACATCAATGTAAATCGAATAGAAATGTACCATAGCAAGAAGGGACTCACGAACTATACACATGGTTTCAAAACCAAGTCTCATGGCTTGTTGCAATAACTCTTCCATTGGCGTAGTTCCATTCTTTGTCTCTTGCAAGTTTTATACCCCATTATTAATCATAGATCTAAGATAAAGATTTTTTTGTTCTATTAATTATAAACTCAAAGAAGTAAAACAACATAAATACTTACAAATTCCACAATTAATTTTTGATATGACAACATATATTCACAACCCATATTTAACCCATTGTCAATCAATTATTCTGATGTCTTTTCTTTCTATGTTAGCACCTATATGAAGACATTCAAGGATGGTTACTGTAAAACAACTTAAAGTTTACTAAAATTAAACCTTGAGTTATTATAAGGAAATATTAACTCAACGATGCAGTTTTTATTTAAATACATTGGTGTTGTAGTTGTTATAAGAGCATTGACATGATAAAATTCCTTTTTGTTTTCGAAATCATGGAATCACATGCATATTAGTGTTGCTTTTATTTAATCGCATTAGTGTTGTCTTGTTTACAAGAGCAATGATATGATAGAATACTTTTGTTTTCAAAATCTCAGAAACAAGTACGGTTATTATTTTAACTCCCTAGTGTAGCTTTTATTTAAACACGCTAGTGTCGTTAATTTCAGAAGAGCATCGATATGATAGAACTACTTTTTTATTTGTGAAATCCCAAAAACCGGTGCAATTATTATGTAATGCATTGGTGTGTTTATTAAGTAAACACATCGGTACAGTCAGTTTTGATAAGAGAACCGATAGGATTTAAAAGTTATTAGAAATTTTTTTCTCACATAAATTGGCATATTCATCTCAAATTATCCTTTAGAACAGATCCACATGAATTACAGTAGTCCATAGTATACAGTTTCAGCTTAAATTCGTCTTATTCTTGAAAAATGGTTTGAAAATTATATTGACATTCAAATTGTGGTTATATGGTTCTCGAAAAGGTATGTACACAAAATTTTATTTCTAATTTTTCTCAAATGTAAAGACAAAATATCATAATATCAAATGGCCAATTTCCATCTCGTTCCGTATTTCTCAAAGTCTTTCGCGGAATTCTCCCTTTCCATATCCAGTAGGTTTATATTTTATTTATATTTAGATTATCTAATTGAAATTTTTTTATTCTTTTTATCCATGTCATTTTGAATAAAAATGTATCCAAATTAGCAAGATCATGATTAAGAATTGATTTCAAATGCAAAAGTTATTCCTCCATTTCAAAAACGCCAAAAGCTCTTATTAGGAGCAACATATCGCAAACAATTGTTAGATGAAAATGGATAGCTAATTCACCTTGCTAATTGAAACATGGCATCTTCTAGCTGCAATCCTGTATCAATGATGGTAATAATTGTTTAGTATAATGTAATTTGGACAAATCAATTGCATTGTTCTTACTAATATCATTGATGTACTAATGTTCAATATTTTTTGAAATTAGGATTCTAGTGATGATAAATGAGCCACTTACCATCTTCTACAACATCAAGTCGAGAGAAGGTTGCATAAAGAGAAAGACTCGAAGAGGAGGCATACAAAGAATGGTTGAATCAAGCACCTATTCAATTATTGCTACGTCTAATTCACCAATTAGGAATGACTACAACAATAGTAGTTCTTCATCACAAGTTTGCAATAGAGGCAATCAAATGCAGGTTGGTATGGATGATTACTTACGGGATACAACTTCCATGGAGGAAACATTGTTAGATGCATTCAATAATGATGAGGTAGGGATGATTCTCATATAACTGATACTTTATTCGAAATCTTGAAATCTTCTTCCACCACCCCTCTCTTTCGAGCTGGCTTCCAATCAAAGTCTACTCAGTTGGGGACAATGATTTTACCATACAAATTGAAAGAAAAGTTTGGCATGTCGAATGCATGTTTCTCAACAATATTGAGGTAATTAACCTACATGATCGATCAAGTCCCTTATATTTTGATAAATATTATCACACAATCAACATAAAAAATGGTCAATTTTATAAACATTTAAATATTGACATTGTACATTTATATTTCCCACCAACTACAAGTTATTCAAAGATAAGGTTCTTCTAAGTGATAATGTCTTGTCGAGTAGTTGTGAATAGGAAAAACAATTATTGAAATAGTTTGGTGTTGAGTACATATCATGGCACGCATATCTGAATGATTGTATTCTATATAAAGGAGAATATGTTGACAAAGAGATATGTCTGAAATGTGGGCATGAGAGGTACCATAAATAAAATAAAAAAATAGGTAAATCACATGGTCATCCTCATAAGATATTGAGGCACATATCTATAATCCTAAGGTTTCAAAGGCTCTTTTGTTGCAAAGAATTAGCTATGTTGCAGGGATGGTGTTAGGTCCCTATACTACTAGTGTAACCCCTTATTGTTATTAGTGCAACCCCCTTATTATATTGTTGTGTCCATGTAGTCCCCATATTTTTATTATTGTTCCCCATAGAAGCCCACTATTCTTATTGTTATGCCCTTACGTTATTATTGTTATGTCGACTTTGATTATATTATGACCCCTTGGACTCATATATATAGAAAGGAGGTCTTGTCATTTGCATCATCCAAGAATTGTTCATTTGTGTAATGTAACTTCCCCCCACCCTGAAGAGGCTGATTTTCAAGGCGTTGATATAACTTTTCTATCTTTTTGTGAGTTGGTTTCATAACATTTGGTATGAGAGCTTTAGATTCTAGGGTTTCGCTGCCTCAAAAAGGTCATCGTGGCATTTTCGCTATAACAGTTTTTATGCAACGTTTCAGAAGCTAAAAACAAAACCCATTTGAGTCGAAATCTCTCTAAACCTCGATTCTAAATTTCAAATTTTGTCATGATATATTTTCAGAGATATGATCCAAGGAAGTTAGGGTTTTTGCAGGATCCCGAATTATATCTCAAACAGGTGACCTGGAGAAAATCGTCATAACTTTATTTCTAAGCATCAGATTGAAATTTTGTAAGAAGTTATAGAAAAAGGACAACCTGTAGTTTTCTTAGTATTAGTTTCAGGTCCGAAGGTCGAAACATTGACACGTCGAACTTCGTACAAGTTATCTCTACTGAAAAAGTATATAATCAGGTCATCTTGGGAGATTGGGCATAACTCTTTCTTGGAGAATTGATGAGCCCCAAATTTGGTAACATTTTGGGCTCATTTGGCCTAATTATCCTTGTTCAATCCTTCATTTTTCATAGCTTATGCATTATTTTCCAGTATGTTTATGTCATTTGTACAAATAAAGGTAGTCACTCTTCCTATGTGGCTAACACGTGCTCATTTCAGGTTTTTTTGACACATGTTGGAGCAAAACCAAGCAATCATGGGCTAGAAGACAGCCAAGCTTGGGTTGAGGATTTGTAGGGGGGTTGTCTATGGCATTAAATAGCCTTCCTCGGGATCCTCACCCCCAACTCCAAGCTCCAAAGGCCACCAAAACCGGATCTAGAAGGCATCTAAACAGATTTTGGAAGGAGCTGTTCACTCACAGTTTGGGCAGCCAAGTCCCATAGATTTAGGAGGCCAGCTAGGGCCTCATGGTGTATAAATGTTAAGGCCTCAGCCTTCATGAGGAACTTTTGAAAAACTCTTGCATACTTTGCACTACAGTGTTGCTAGCTTCATTTTGTTCTCTTGTAGCCATTTTTGGCTAACTCTTGACTTATGATCATGTTTTGATAATGAGAAGCAGTCCGATTTTATACCAACTCTGAGTTTTCTATAGGAGCCATAGCTCTTGGGGTTGGGCCCAACCTGAGAGCCTAGGGCCTCCTTCTTTGTACTGTTACCTTTTCTTTATGCATCATGATTTTCCTTTTTTGCATTTGAAATGTGTTTCTGTTAAGAAGATTTAGATGTGTTGGTTAAATAGGTCACTCGTTACTAATAGAATTTTTTCAGATGTTTAGAATAGATTGGTAGGATAATAACAGTCAAAGCTCCAAGAAAAGGGTCAACAACACTCTCAGTTTCACCTCATCCTTATTGGATCAGGGGCTGGAATTGCAGAAACAGTGCTGCCCCAACAAAAAAACTAGTTTGCTTGACCATGCAATCCTTGGTGTAATGTTTTCATTTGTAGAAGTTAGTTATGCGTTCAGACCTTTGAAATGTTTCTTTGCTTAAGTGTTGTACATGGTTCTCTTTACAAATAAAGCTGTTGTTCATTTGTTTCATTGACAGTTAGAGTAGATTAGCTAAGACTTTGATTGTGTGCATGACTTTATTGATTCGGTTAAATGTACACCGTGCAGGGCATCTCCACCACTCTCTCATCTGCCTAAGCTTCGTCCAGGCTAGCTGCTCCATCTCCTAGTTAGGTTCCTCGTCTCACAACTGTTCTTTTGCCCACGTAACCCTACCTTTTTTCTCCTCCATTGTCTTAGCCTTCTTTAAGCCAAGACAGCCTTCTACACCCTCTCACCTCTCCATCCATCAGCCCCTGGGTCACTTCAGGCCCCTATCCTACCTCCCTACCCATTCATGCATCTCCCCTCACTCACCCATCCTCTAAGATCCACTTTTTAAACATTCTGTAGAAATTTCTGAACATCCTGTAGAAATCTCTCAACATCCTGTAGAACCCCTGCAGACTTCCTGTAGAAGCTCACAAATGAGGTTTCTTGATAGCCAAACTTTGTGAAACTCCCTGTAGGGGTGTTAGGGACTCCTTAGGCCCTCTCTGAACCTTCCCAACCTTTCCCAAGCATTTCTCCTCCTTGATCCACCCCTGCATAGTAAAAAGCCAATTAAAAGCACATGCATGATAATTCTAATAACTTATTCAAAAATACAAAAAGATGTTTTCTGCAGATAGAGGTAGTCTAGACACATGTATTTTACCTTCATAGAAGTAATGGCATCTCTTCCAATAGTTTGCATTCCCTCCTTTGCATCAGAAGGACTAGCTGGTAGAATTAGGGTTTGCTAGGGTTTGCGTTACTTTTTGGCTTTCAGTTTCTTTCCGCAAGTAGATTAGCCTCCTTTGAGTTAGCTTTTGTCCATCAGTTAAAAAGCTTCTTCCAAGAGCTCATAGAAGTTGGCTTAAGCCCCTAGCGGACTTGTGCCAGCTGACGAAGTGACAGCTGCGGCAAGAGCTAGTACTTGTGCATACAGCACCGTCACTTCCAAGTTTGTTACGAACTACCGGGTTGATAAAAGTAAAGAAGGGAGTCCCAGGATTTACAGCATTATTGCTGCAATACTGGAGCCCACCATCTTTTTGGCGCCGTTGCCGGGGAAGCGTCAGAGTATTGGTGATTGTTGCTTTTCTTCTATTTTCCTACTCTCGCCTTCTGCTAAATAGTTTATTTCATTTCCATTCTGCAATTTCATTTCCGCAAAAGTAGAGTAGATATTTCTTGCTTTCGTAGATTAGCATTTCAATTCCGCAATTTCAATTCTGCAAGCGTAGATTAGCATTTCAATTCCGCAATTTCAATTCTGCAAGCGTAGACTAGCATTTCAATTCCGCAATTTCAATTCTGCAAGTGTAGACTAGCATTTCATTCCTGCAATTTCATTTGAGCAACATAGATTAGTCCTTTCCTGCTTTCATTTCAATTCCGCATTTTCATTTCAGCAAGATAGCTAGTTGCAGTTCAATCTATTTTAGGTTTGCAGGTACCAGAAGAAAAAAAACAAAAGAAATCAAAAGCCTTTCCATTTCATGCCTCGTAGGAACAGAGATAAATCCGGCGAATTCTTACCAAACACCCCCACCACTTCACTGAGTCACCCTTCTCTCTTCTTTGGTGACAGTGATCCAGAAGAACCTATAGGTGAGCCTCCTGAGATATACGAAGATCCTATAACAGAAGAAGAGTTAGAGAACACTCCATCTGAAGCCATGGCTGAAAACCGAAACGGTAGAAGAGAAGATGAGAGAATACAAGGTGCCTTTCCCATCCGAGAGACCAATGGAGACATGAAAATGAAAAACATAAGCCCCTCCGCTTTACCTCACTTCCATGGATTGACTACTGAAGACCCTGATACCTTCCTGTTTGAGTTTGTTGTCCTTTGTCGAACCTATGATTATACAGAAGACGAGCAAAAATTGAAACTCTTTCCCTCTACCCTCAAGGATCCAGCATTACGCTGGTTCATGGGGTTACCTGGAAACAGTATCACCACTTGGGCTCAGATGCAACAAGCTTTCAATACCAAATACCAGGACTACTGTAGGTCTAAGGAAGCCAAGGGAGAAATCTTTCGGATGACCATGGGAAACGATGAGTCTTTAGAAGATTACGAGGAAAGGTTCCAACTTAGCTATAAACGGGCCAGGTGCACACTTGACCTTGAATCTCTCAAGTTGGTTATGCTCCGAGGAGTCCCTGAAGACCTTTTAGATACCCTTCACATGCTAGCTAGAGGAGATATTTACCAACTACCTTATGAGGATATAAAGACTGTGTTTAGAAACCACTCTAGGGTAGCCCGCAAAAGAGGTAGGGGGAACCCACTTTCAGCTAATACTACTTTCTCCAAGCATGAGTTTGCTAATTAGCTGGAGGACCTCAAAAGTGAGGTGAGACAGACCATTACCATGCAACTTGATACATTCCGAATCCAGCAAAAGAAAGAGGAAACTGAGAGGGCTTTGGCCATCTTCTGTCCTAGGTGTACGAGGAAGCACCCTAAGAACGAGTGTCCATTACACTCGGTAGAGGTATGTTTCGTTTGTGAGGAGGACCACCCCACAAACCAATGCCCAACCTTACCTGGATTTAAAGCCATATACCAAGGGACTGAGGCACCCACTGAACCTCTCTACTTCCTCAACCAAAGGAGGCTGCATGGACCTAGACCTTACCAGTAGGGGATGCAAGGGACATCCCAAGCTTATTATAGCCCCAACCAATCTGCTCCTATGCCTTCTTGGGGTCCCCCCACTCATCCTTCCTGGTCTGTACCTCCTTCATGGTCTTACCCACCTCCATACCATACTCAAACCACTACTCATTTGTTTCACTCACATGTCTAGCCACAGCCTCAGTGGAATGCACCTCAACCGGGGTGGAGGCCCCAGTACAACACTCCTCCCGCCATTTTGCCTCCACCACCAGCTCAACCACAACATTTACCTCTTGCTCCTCCAAGACAACCCCAAATGCCTGCTCAACCAAACCCGAACCCCAACAACCGATAGGCCCAGCAGGTATATACTGGGGAAACAACATGCCCTACCTATGCTGTGGAGATCCAGGAGATCAACCTGCGATCCGGGAAGACTCTTCCAGATCGCCAACCTCCTCCCCCAGAGGACGAGGAAGACAAACAGGAAAGTGAACCCAAAGCCATTCCACCCTTTCCTGAGAGACTAACAGTAACCACACAACCCAACCCAGAAGAGAATGAGCTTCTGGGAGAACTCAAATAGTTGTGTGTGAGAATACCACTTCTCCAAGCCATCAAAGATGTACCGATATACAACAAATTGGTTAAGGAAAAGTGTTTTAGGCACCCAGGCAGGCGAAAAAGGGATGCCTCAACTATCAATGTCATAGGACCACTGTCTGATCTTATGTTGGGGCAAGTAATCTATCCAAAGTATTTGGATCCTGGGAGTCTTGTAGTTGATGTCCACATCAATGGCACCATCATACCCCACACCTTGATTGACTTAGGGGCTGCCATTAACGTGATGACCAGGGACACCATGCTCAAACTCAACCTTCAGGGTTCCTTAAGGAAGACCTCGACAGTCCTGTAGTTGGCAGATCGCTCCACCGTGACTCCTGAAGGGATTGTGGAGGATGTCTTGGTCTCTGTTGACTCTTGGGAGTATCCTGCGGACTTCTTGGTTCTTCAACCAAAGGCAAAGCTTACTGGATACCCCCTTATTTTGGGAAGGCCTTGGTTAGCCACTGCGGATGCTTACATAAGCTGCCGAGCAGGAAACATGACCATCAAAAATGGTCCTATGTCCAAGCAGCTAGTCCTATACCCTCCTGCCCAACCTCTATTAGAGCATGACTTACCACTTTGGTTGGAAGAAGGAGAAGAGGATGAGGTGTACTCTGCACCCTTGTGCACCTTAGAAACCACCAGGGGAGGTCCTCAAACCAAGGATGATTTGATTGAGACCTTGATTCATAATCCGCCTCCCAGTGCATTGTCCTTAGAGAAATTGGTGGAGGATACTCAAGCCAGCACCTTAGTGGACCTCTGTGTGACTGATCCAACCTCTCCCAGAGTTAAGAATGTAGAGTTTGTCCCCGAGAGAACTTTAAAGATCAGCTCCTCCCTATCTCCTTCCCAAGAAAAGGAGCTGTGTAGCTTGCTGGCCAGTCATCTAGATGTTTTTTCTTGGACCTATAAGGAGATGAAAGGAGTCCATCCTTCGGTCTGTACCCATCACATCTACATTAAAGAAGATTGTAAACCAGTCAGGCAACCTCAGAGGAGAATGAATCCAACCCTTAAGGACATTGTCAAAGAAGAATTGCAAAAATTGTTGGATGCAGGATTCATCTACCCCATCTCCGACAGTGAATGGGTTTCCCCTCTGGTGTTGGTACCCAAGAAAAATGGGAAGTGGAGAATCTGTGTGGACTATAGAGAGCTAAAAAAAGCCACCAAGAAAGACCACTTCCCTCTGCCTTTCATAGATCAAGTGTTGGATGGACTGGCAAGAAAGAAGTTTTTCTCTTTCCTAAATGGGTTTAGCGGGTATAATCAGATCCAAATCAGCCCGGAAGACCAAGATAAGACCACCTTCACTTGTCCTTGGGGTACCTTTGTTTACCGAGTCCTTCCCTTTGGGCTATGCAACGCTCCTGCCACTTTCCAGAGAGCAGTATTGAGCATCTTTTCTGAGCTGGTCCATGATTCGGTGGAAATTTATATGGATGACTTCACTCCTTATGGGTCCAACTTCTAGGAAGCATTGTCCAATCTGGGAAAAGTTCTAACCAAGTGCATTGAGATGAACCTGTCCCTTAGTCCTGAAAAATGTGAATTCCTGATGACTGAAGGGACCGTGCTAGGACATACCATTTCTCGCCAAGGATTACAGGTGGATCCTAATAAAATTGCTCTAATAAAAAAGGTTCCACCTCCTCAGAAGGTAAGAGATGTTTGGAGTTTCTTAGGCTTAGCAGGATATTATAGAAGATTCAGTAAAGACTTCAGTAAGCTAGCCTCGCCATTGTTTGGCCTCTTAGTAAAAGATGTTGAGTTCAAATGGACGGATGACTATCAGAGGGATCTGAATGAATTAAAGGATAAGTTGGTGTGCGCCCCGATCTTGAGAGGTCCAAACTGGGCCCTACCTTTCCACATCCACACTGATGCCTCGAACAAAGCCATGGGGGCAGCCTTAGGACAGGTTGAACAAAAACTCCCATATGTCATATACTTTGTCAGCAAAAACTTATCCAAGGCAGAAATGAATTATACTGTAACTGAGAAAGAGTTCTTGGCCGTGGTCCATGCCCTGAACAAGTTCCGACACTACATCACTGGCTATCAAACATTTGTACATACTGATCATGCTGCAATTATATATTTAATGAATAAACCGGATGTGAATGCTCGTATTATTAGATGGTTACTTTTGTTGCAGCAGTTTGATTTTACTATCGTTGACAAACCAGGTAAAGAAAATGTTGTTGCTGACTTCTTGTCTAGACTGGATTTACCTGCAGGTGAAGATGGAACAGTGGATGACCAGATGCCAGATGAACATCTGTTTGCTATCTCAGTACTCTCTCCATGGTTTGCTGATATAGCAAGTCACCTGGTCTCAGCACAGTTCCCTCCGCATCTATACTCAAAAGAGAAGAGCAGAATTGTGAGGAAAAGTGCCTCATTCACTTGGATCGGGGGCAACCTGTTCAAACTTGGTCCCGATCAGATCTTAAGGCGTTGTGTCAGGGAGGAGGAAGTCTTTGAAATCCTCCTAACCTGTCATGATGGGCCTTGTGGAGGACATTTTTCAGCCAAGAGGACTGCCTTCAAAATTTTACAGGTAGGCTACTATTGGCCCACGCTTCATCAAGATGTCAGAAGATATATCCGCCAATGTGACCGATGCCAAAGGATGGGGAAACCGACTCTAAGGGACGAAATTCCTCTCCAACCTCAAGTGACTCTTGAGCCATTTGAGAAGTGGGGTATGGATTTTGTGGGTCCTATCAACCCTCCTTCAAGGCAAAAGTATTACATCATTGTGTGCACAGACTATCTGACAAAGTGGGCAGAGACCAAGGAAATCAAAGCAGCGATAGAAGAAAAGGTGGCTGAGTTTTTAAGAGAAAACATCTTCTACAAATTTGGCTACCCAAGAGAGTTAGTCACCGATCAAGGAAGTCAGTTCACCTCCAACTTAATTGAAGACTTGCTCGCTCATCACAAGATCAAGCATAGGACTTCCACCCCCTATCATCCTCAAGCAAACGGGCAGGTGGAAGTCACCAATAGAGCATTGGAAGGGATTTTGACTAAGGCAGTGAGTAGCAGTAGAAAGGATTGGGAAGATCGCCTGGTTGAGGCCACTTCGGCTTACAACACCACTTGGAAGACCACAACTGGCTTCACACCTTATGAGCTGGTCTATGGGAAGAGAGCTTTGCTATCAATTGAGTTCGAGTACAACACATTGAGGATGGCAGCTCAGCTGGACCTAGATCTCAGCCATGCCCAACAAGAAAGGTTATTGCAGCTGAATGGGTTAGATGAACACCGAATGCAGGCGCTTCTCCACTCAGAAGTGGTTCAACTTTAGAGGAAGATATGGCATGACCGACACCTCAATCACAAACAATTCCAGCTGGGAGATTGGGTGCTGCTGTATGATTCCAGACATAAGGATTTCAAAGAGAAGCTTAGGACAAGATGGCTACGACCATATGCAGTGGAGAAGTGTAATGAAAATGGTTCTATCCTTATTCAGACCATTGATGAAGAAGGCATCCCCATGCTCGTCAATGGGCATCGACTAAAGATCTACAGGAAACCTCTTTCAAAGCAAGAGTTCACAAAACTATGGAAAAATCAGTGCTGGTCATAGAGAAGGGTTCTGCCTCTGTTTTGGGCATACCCTGAGCATCATAAAAAAAAAAATGCAAATAAAAAAGATCCTTGGGTGAAAACCTTTTTGAGGCACCCAAGGCAGATGGTAGGGGTGAAAACCTTGTTGAGGCGCCCCTGCTATCTCTCTGAAAAGAATTGGAATAAAAAGATCCTTGGGTGAAAACCTCTCTAAGGCACCCAAGGCAGATAGTAGGGGTGAAAACCTCATTGAGGCGCCCCTGCTGTCTCTTAAAAAAAAAAAAAGAGAAAAAAGAGAAAAAGAAAAAGAGAAAAAATAAGAGACAGAAAAAACAGGTTTAATCTCTGGAAATTGTTGCAGGTTGCAGGAACTCAATGCAAAAAGGAGGCCTCTCAACTCCAGGACAAGGGTCCCTACCATGCTACCAGGAAACCTCACAAACACTCCCTCCATGAACACTCATTTCTTCCAAGGTTTGGACGCAATCTGGTCATAGTTTAGCCTTCTACAGGAAGCTACAGGACTTTCTACAGGAAGTTCTGTATTTCTACAGGAAACATCCTGTAGAGCCTTTGGGCGGGCTAGGACCGATTATTAAGAAGAATTTGGAGCTTGAATTTCATTGAGGAGGCATGCAACCACTCTTTTCTTCCATCCTCCACTTGTTCCACCTCCTTTCACCACCATTGCTGCCATACGGTCAAAATATACCTGCACAGTCATACCAGAACTTTGGTTTCTCAAAAAAAATATTTTTTAAGTGGGAAATAAAGCATGCAGATGCTCAACGCTTTAACTGTCAAGGCAATCTCAGGACCTTGCACCTGTGAACGCTACTCAATTATTTCAGCATGCACCCTAGGAGGAGAAACGGCTACAGGATGTCCTACAGGAATCCTATAGCAGCTGATCCAGCTAGAGCACATCCCATGGAGACACCAGCAGCTCATGAAGCCGGTGCATGCAACATTCACAGCCAGAAAATTGGGTCTCAAGGTCTCGTAGCCACCGGCAGCCAAGGAAGAAGAGCTCCAGTGCCTGTGCACGAAGTAGTAGTAAGCGGAAACATCATTCCTCGTCCTGAAGCATGACAAAAATCATGTCCACGGCCGAACAAGTAAGTGCCTAACCTTATTTCGTCAAATTACATAAGCATTACTCTAAATGTGCATGACTGTGAGAATGAACAGATTGAACAAGTCGGGTAGCCATTCAACTGGCCACCACAACCAGTCCGACGGCCTCGTTGGATCAGAATGGCTTTGGTTATGTCGAAAATACGGGAATTGGACATGTGGGAAGCATCCAATCGGAGAGAAGCGGTAGTCTAATAGGAATGGCGACGGTAAATGCAAAGGGTAGGATTCGGTGGTCAGGAATACATGCAACGGAATGATAGCGGTGACGTCGGCCAATGGGTCGACAGGGACAGCTCACCCCCGTGCCATGAATTCCGTAGCAATTCAAATCGGCCGGCTAAATCACTTATGATGCACTGCAGTCATTTATTCGCAACCGTTTTGCAGCCGAGTACGCGTCCTAAATTCTCTGAAGGCTGTTAGCCCGAGTTCTCAGCCTATTCCAACATCCTATTGCTACACAGAGAGTCTAGAACCACTGAAGCATTCCCCAAAATCCGTGCACGACTCCTACAGGAAGTTGCGCTACAGGAAGCCCAGCATTACGGAGGAATTTGGACTG
Organism: Pinus tabuliformis; assembly: GCA_031772625.1. Classification (NCBI taxonomy): domain Eukaryota; kingdom Viridiplantae; phylum Streptophyta; class Pinopsida; order Pinales; family Pinaceae; genus Pinus; species Pinus tabuliformis. The sequence continues at coordinate 311,458,004 of CM062820.1, read as the reverse complement.
TTCACGTCAAAGGTGGAAATTCTGGAATAAGGTAAGCCTGAACATAATTCTCCCATGCAATTGATTCAAAAGGTGGTGAAGTCGACGTGTTGAAGGGGTAGGAAAATGTGAATAAAAGTCTGTTCATGAATTTACAAGCCGTTTTCTTATCGCTGCATGAGAATTGTCGTCGTAGTATGTATGCGGGATTTTCTCCGGGGTTTTGAGTTAAAATTGAGCCACTGTCAGGGGTCACCGGTGGGAAATTGTGAATTTTATATGACTGTGTGCATAACAGAGACATAGCTCTACGCTCTGTGTAGAAAAACCCCGAAGTTCTCCTTCTGTACACGAGCAGGCAAGCTCAGAACAACCAAAAACAGTTTTTTTACCATGCCGGGAGGGTTCATTAGAAAAGAGCCTTCGGACTCCAAGAAATTACGGGAAACCCCTGAGGTGGTGGACTTGTTTTCCCGTGCACAATGGATGTCATTTTGTGACAAGCTTCCAGGTCACGACGACGAAATCACAGAAGAATTCCTAAGGTCGTTGAAGCCAAATTCAAGGACATTGGCCGTTGTCAACTTCAGAGGATTGAACCTCAGACTCACCCCACAGCTCATTAGTAGAGTAACTGATCTACCGATGGGGGTACGCTGGGATAAGAAGGAGAGAAAATTGGGTCAGAAAGCTAAAAAAGAGTTCTTCTTGCCAGAGGAACAATTTTCAGAGGACAAGAATGGAGTTCGAAGAACTAGCCTACAGCCGCTCTAGAGTGAAGTTAGCCTCCAGATTCTGAAGTATATTACGTGTGAGGGTGGCGATTAAAGCAATGAAAGACGAGGAGCTGGACTAGTTGCTCAGGGATGAGCAATCACTTTAGCAGGGGGTGATGATAAGCCCCAAATTTGGTAACATTTTGGGCTCATTTGGCCTAATTATCCTTGTTCAATCCTTCATTTTTCATAGCTTATGCATTATTTTCTAGTATGTTTATGTCATTTGTATGAATAAGGGTAGTCACTCTTCCTAGGTGGCTAACACGTGCTCATTTCAGGTTTTTTTGACACATGTTGGAGCAAAACCAAGCAATCATGGGCTAGAAGACAGCCAAGCTTGGGTTGAGGATTCGTAGGGGGGTTATCTATGGCATTAAATAGCCTTCCTTGGGATCCTTACCCCTAACTCCGAGCTCCAAAGGCCACCAAAACCGGATCTAGAAGGCAGCCAAACAGATTTTGGAAGGAGCTGTTCACTCACAGTTTGGGTAGCCAAGTCCCATAGATTTAGGAAGCCAGGTAGGACCTCATGGTGTATAAATGTTAAGGCCTCAGCCTTCGTGAGGGACTTTTGAAAAACTCTTGCATACTTTGCACTACAGTGCTGCTAGCTTCATTTTGTTCTCTTGTAGCCATTTTTGGCTAACTCTTGACTTCTGATCATGTTTTGATAATGAGAAGCAGTCCGATTTTATACCAACTCTGAGTTTTCTATAGGAGCCATAGCTCTTGGGGTTGGGCCCAACCTGAGAGCCTAGGGCCTCCTTCTTTGTACTGTTACCTTTTCTTTATGCATCGTGATTTTCCTCTTTTGCATTTGAAACGTGTTTCCGTTAAGCAGATTTAGATGTGTTGGTTAAATAGGTCACTCGTTACGAATAGAATTGTTTCAGATGTTTAGAATAGATTGGTAGGATAATAACAGTCAAAGCTCCAAGAAAAGGGTCAACAACACTCTCGGTTTCACCTCATCCTTATTGGATCAGGGGCTGGAATTGCAGAAACAGTGCTGCCCCAACAAAAACACTAGTTTGCTTGACCATGCAATCCTTGGTGTAATGTTTTCATTTGTAGAAGTTAGTTATGCATTCAGACCTTTGAAATGTTTCTTTGCTTAAGTGCTGTACATGGTTCTCTTTACAAATAAAGTTGCTGTTCATTTGTTTCATTGACAGTTAGAGTAGATTATTGCTAAGAAGAAATTATTTTATACTGGAGCCCACCAAGAATCCAATCTTGATCAGACTGGTGGCATTGGAAAGAGGATTCAAAGGGATACCTCAGGTCACAATTTCAGACCTTGCAGATCCAAAATTTCAAAGATACAACAGATTCAATATCAAGCTCCTAAAATCGAGAAAAATATCGATATGAGGAAGTTTGATGGCAAGGATCCCGTAACATGGATACTACATATGGAGCAACATTTCGATCTACATGATGTAAAACTATTACAAGAGGTAAATATTGCATCTTTATACTTGGAACCAAATCTATTTGTATCGTATAGAGGGATTTGTTCTCGTAAACCACTTGTCACCTGGTCAATTTTCATGGAGGAAATGATACCACATTATGAGGATACAAAGAGCAACACCTTCTTTAGCCAATTCATAAATCTCAAACAAAAGTGTTTAGTGGCAGAGCACATTGAGGACTTCCAAAAATTGAATATAATGGTAAATGATATTCCAGAGAAGCAAAGGATTAATGTCTTCATAGCGACTTTAAAAGATAACATTCAACATGAGGTTCATCTTTGGGAACCTAATTCATTGGAGAAGGCATTTAGGTTGGCAAGAAAAATTGAAAGCGGAATTATGGAAACAAAGAATCCTACCACTCACAACTATAAATATGGAAGTGTTTTTTCTCCTATCCTTCCACAACCTACAAGGTTTACACCACAACAATTGGAAGAAAAAAGAGAAAAAGGGATTTGTTACAGTTCTAATGGAAAATACACTAAAGGTCATAAGTGTGCTAAGAAGAAATTATTTTACATAGATTGTGAAGAGGAGGAAGAAAAGTATCAAGAAATGTCAAAAGAAGAGGATATACACCAAGAACAAACCCTAGAGAAAGAAGAAATGAATTAGACCATATCTTGTAAAGCATTAGCAAGAATTACCACTCCTCAAACTCTCAAAATAGAAGGATGTATCAAGAGGAAAAAGGTTTAAGAAGTGAAAGATCACATCAAGCATCAAGAAATGAATCCAACCATATCTTGTAATGCATTGGATAGAATTACCACTCCTCAAACTCTCAAGATAGAAGGACATATCAAGAATAATAAGGTTCAAGCAGTGAAATATCACATCGAGCATCAACAACAAGTTCTCCAATTTTTAAAGGATAACCCCACTTTGGTGAAGAATCGAATGAAACTATAGGAAGATCAACATCGTAGTGAAAGAAGTTTTGATGTAGACAATTGGGTATTTTTACGAATACAACCATACAAACAAATGTCCCTCAAGAAAGCTAAGAAGGATAATAAATTATCACCAAAGTACTGTGGTCCTTACAAGGTGCTGCAACAGATTGGTACTATGGCATACAAATTGGAGCTTCCTGCATCTTCCCGAGTGCCCCCAGTTTTCCATGTTTCATGCTTAAATAAGGTTATAAGTGACAATCTCCCAGTTCAAACAATATTGTTGGAACTTGACGAGGAAGGAAAAATCATATTGGAACTTGAAGCAGTCATGGAAACAAGAACCCGACAGCTACAAAATCGATCAATTTCAGAGTATCTCATCAAGTGGAATAACTTACCCGCTAAAGATTCTATATGGGAGGATGAGAATTTTATACGGAAGCATCCAGAACTACACAAGCATTGAGGACAACACCTTTTGAAGCGGAGGGGCATGTTAGATACCTATACTACTAGTGTAACCCCTTATTGTTATTAGGGCAACCCCCTTATTATACTATTGTGTCCATGTAGTCCCCATATTGTTATTATTTTGCCCCATAGAAGCCCACTATTCTTATTTTTGTGCCCTTACATTATTATTGTTATGTCAGCTATGATTATATTATGACCCCTTAGACTCCTATACATAGACAAGAAGTCTTGTCATTTGTATCATCCAAGAATTGTTCATTTGTGTAATCTAAAGGAGGTTCCCCCCTCGAAGAGGCTGATTTTCAAGGCATTGATCTATCTATTCTATCTTTGTGTGAGCTAGTTTCATAACAGATGGCATGCCTCACACAAAAGTGAGTTCAGAGTTATGTGAATCCCCACAAATTCAATACCCATGAAGCATATAGAGGATACATGGCTTCAAAGATTCAAGGATCGAGTATGAAGTCTAGAACTCAGCATAACCATGGATGGAATCAACTGATATTCCATTGAAAACACCAACTATTATATCTGATTTGTAGTATTGATCAATAATAATACCCCCCACGATTGTCTATGAAGAATGAACATCTTATGTTGGCTCTCATAGTCCCTGGTAGAAGACAAGTGAAGAATTTGGATGTCAACTTATAACCGTTGGTAGATGAATTGAAGGAATAATGGGAAGGGATACATGTATACGATGTATCAAGACCCATTGCAACAAAGAGGATTTTTACATTCTATGGAAAATGTGCTTGCACCATACATGATTATCCAAGATTAGGATTTTTGTACCGTAAATTAAATGTTTGTTGATTTGTTTATATATGTAATAACATTTTTTTGAATATTAATTTAATTTGCTGAACTTTTCTAGTCTTCATTATCGTTAACGTGTGTTGTATACAACAATTTCACAGGTCTTGTAACAAAAAGGTATCATGGATGTAAATGCTGTGGACCTTCTCTGAAGGCTAGGTGGTCTAACCAACTACGAAGGCCAGTGTATGACTGCTCCAGGGTATTCCTCCTAGAAGAACACCCTTATAGAAGAGAAACATTCGTTTTCAATGGTAAACTAGAGAGAACCCAAAGGCCTGAAATAATGAGACTAGTTTAATGGCCTAGAACATATGAGAGAGAGAAGGAGAATGCGTTAGTAGAAATTTTAGATTGAAATGGGGATCCTATGTTGATGATCCATACTTCTTTAACACACATGTTGAGAAATTTCCCATTGGGATGAAAAGGAAATATGTCTTTTATGAGCTCCCATATTAGGAGAATCTTAAGATTTCCCACTTACTAGATCCCATGCATAGATTTAAAAAGGTTTCATCTTCTTTATGTAGGCACATATCATCAAAATAAAATGACACATTGGTTCTTAGGAGAGATCTTATTTCTTCAAAAACTAAGAACAAACATTGGCCAAGACAAGAAACTAGAGGAGAGGTTGGTCCCTCTCAGTCTTTCAAAGAAGGTGTGTCCCATGGATTTTAAGGAAAGATGACCTTTATTTGGAAAATGAAGTTATAATGGGTGTGAGTGTGCCTTATCTATATGGGTCTTCAATATGAAATTTCTTCATTATGGCAGACCATTTGTCAAGGTTGAAATCACATGATCATTTGAACCTTATAAGAGTACGTATTTCAAAAACATGATTTCATTAATTTTATGTAATGGAATAATATATAATTAATTTTTTATGTGTTTACTTTGTTGTGTAATTATCCTTTTCTTGTGCATGGGTGTGTGAACCACGACTTCCCCAAGACCTATGATGTGCCATATGTAAATTGTCTTCTTTTATAAATTATATCACAGCAAAGGAGATCCATATGGCTAGCATTCCACAGTGGTATCAAGAGATAGCTCAAATGGTTTATACGTTTCAAAAGGATTTGTTGATTATTTTCATGGACTTGTTGGTTCATCTTCTAATTCACCTAGTAGATAAGGTTGAATTATTTGGGGTGTTTTCTTGTCATAGGATATTCTTCTTACAGAGGTACATGAAGAATTTGAAAATATTTGTTCAACAAAGGGAAATCCCAAGGGGTCTATGGCAGAGGGGTACATATCATATGAATTCTTCTATTATGCTAGTGAGTACATAAAGCAGATCAACATCACACCAGGTGCGGTGATTCGAGATGTTGAAAGGGATGAAGACAAAGGATAAGGGGGGCTTCTCCAAATGAATGGAAAAATACGCATGGTAAAGAGTTAGTGACTTATCATTAATCAAATTTCCACACAGTAACTATTCACATTGGACTTCATATTAATGAATATTTTGATCTCATACATACTATATATGTTGTTTTTATTTAATCATTGAATTCAGAAATTGAAGCCATAAACCAATTCACTCTTTACAGTATGGAAGAGACACAAAAATGGGTTGCATTGTATGAACGAAAGAAGAGGAAATGGGACAACGATAGGAAATAATTCAAATGGTTGAATGGTAGAAGTGTGCCTGATCCTGATCATTTAAAAGAAAATATGCCAATGATATTCCCTAACAGTTGGGTTGTTGATCAAGTTAAAGAGAAATACAGTGCATCTGGTCATTAACCGCATTCTAAAGAGGATGTGCTAAACATAGGGATTAGGTGTAGCAAATTTGTAATAATATCCTTTTGTACATTTTTAAATTCATAATGCACCATTGAATTGTAAAATCTATATTTTATATTTTAGTTATGTTCAGGTTATTAGACATGTGACACTGAGATGTTTTCACTTTTTTATAGGAGTATTTGTTCCCATCTATTTGGGCATATGCACATCATTTTCACACAAAGGATGTCAATGATGGATGCATGACACAAGACTATGGAGTGGAAGTCGAGTTCGACGAACGTAGTCGTGCTAGCCACCACGATCAAAACCTAATACAATGGGACATTAGGTTACATCAGAAAGACACAGGAGATCATTCAAGTGGACTTCTCTTTGTTCCAATGTGTTATTTTTAGGTGCAAGTGGTGGGACAACTTTGAATGGAATAACATGAAGGAAGATCGCGAGAGTGGGTTGATCTATATCAACTCTAGAAATATGTGGAATGAATCTAGGGAGCCTTATGTTTTCCTCAAACACTACAACTAGGTGTTTTTTTACATAAATGCGTTGGATAGGGATTGGTGGTTCGTATTAAGACATGACCCTAGATCAAAACATATTTTTTAGAACAACAGTGTTATCTTGCCAAACGAGGAAAATAATGATGGTGATAACAATGGAGAGTGATATGTACTTGTGTTATTTCGACATTTATAATATTGTTGTATGTTTTTGTTTTCTTTATCGCACTAATTATATTGGTTTTTATTCGTCTTGTTGGCATTCTATATAATTGGTAAGATTCACAAGCGTTTTTACATGTTTTTTTGCAATGGAAACATTTTAACACTTAGAACTAGGTATTTCCAATTGTGTAATTTATAATTTAAGAATTAAATTTTTAACATATTTTTTTAATCAGTTTAAATCTAATTTACAGTAGGTTTATTATATAGGCTTTGGAAAGACATCAAGATGGATCAAACTATTGTAATTATAAGCATGAGTTATAAATTTATAGCTATATTTTATTAAGATATCAAACTAAATATACTCATATTATATCCTTTCTCAAATGAATTGTGAGTATCAATACAAAATAACTCACAAAGTGATAGAAAATGGAGAAGGAAAACCAAATCTTTGTTATAAATGTGTACTAAAAGGCTCGCAACAACCATCGTCAAAGTTTTTCAATATATTTATATAACCTCCCATATTTTCACTATGTAATATATCTGCATAAATATAAATGCAGTTTAAAATATGGTGTACGATAAATATGGTAACAAGGATTCAAGGTGACAATCCTTCTCAAATAGAAAATGAGAAGAATATAACCAAAATGAGAAAATGTGGAATTTGGAAACAATATTGAATACTTATTTTAGTTTTAGATACTTACTGGTTTATTAATTAGTTCACATGTTTTTTCTTTAGGTTTATTTCAAAATCGGCATAAATCTTGTAATGGTAGATATATGATGAATCTAACAATGAAAAAATTGTGTATAAATATGTAATATTAAGTTCTTGACATGAGAGGTAAAACCATGTTTACTATATTTAAATTCCACTTCTTGCAACATTATGTAAACTAAAAGGAGGTGTTATACATGTATAAAATGTTGATTACATATTTTTATGAATCATATATAAGAGAAGCAAATGGGCTTACCTAGATGCATGAGAGGTTTTATTTTTTTCTTCATGGATAATAGTAGATTTTTGACTTTTCCTTTCAATGGTAATTATAAATCAAGTTGAATTAATAAATATTTTATGGCTAACAATTAATTGATAAATAATGTGATGGTGATTAAGAGGCATTTGTTTGACTTTCTAATAGACTTGGTGATGCATTTTTATTTCCTATTTAGATTATGTAAAACAAATATCTATTTTTATGTATTTATAAGTCATTTATTTAAAGTAGACATATCTTTATCATTGTAAACATGATGTAATATTAGCTAGGAGAAAAGAGAAAACATGAATTTTAGTGATTATCTCGTGCTAAGTATGTGGAAAAAATAGTATTTCTTGAGTTGTTCATTAAGAAATAATCAAATATGTTATGTCAAAAAGTTAAATCTAATATAGTATGATTTTTTTATTATTTAACTCATATTTATTATTAAAAAAGAAAGATAAATCTAAACCACAATAGCAAATAATGAACCAAAATGGCACCAAAATGTTATATCTTTATCAAGTTAGAAAAAAGTTCACTTGTCACATTAAGGGAGAACTTCCAATAGAGAAAACCCACATGAACTACAAGTAACTTCATCTTTCGAGAGCAAAATCTCTAATTTAGGTTGGTAAGAGTTGCTATAAATATTAAATTTAAATTGCTTGAAACACTCATAACTTTAGTGATAAATTAAATTTTATTAAAATATAATTTTTTAAGTTATATTAAATCTAAATTAAGTATAAAAAATTATGACTTAATTTTTTTAAATTTAACAATAGATTGAATTTTATAAACCAATATAGATCCATCTTAACAACGGATCTACCAAGAGCTGAGAGGGATCGAATCTCATTATCTGAAAATATCTTTTTAGAATGTAAAACTTGAAAAAAGATGTACATGCCCAAATATTTAACCTCTTTTAGTGATCCATAAATCTATGATTAAGATGGATCTATATTGGTTTTCTATATCTATATATAGATCAATCATAGTGTAATGTTTCATTGTTTAAATTGTATTTTTGAAAATTTTATTATTATTAATATTTTATATTAAAGATTGAATGAGTTTACATTCTCATCTTATTAAGAATTAACTAAATAATTTTACTTTTAATTATTTTTTCCTTGTTAGTATTGAAATAGTTTACTAATTAGGTTAGAATGAATATGAATGAACTATCTAAGTAATAGAAAAATGTTTATGGTAATTTTACAATTATAGTTTCAACTGTAATAAACTTTGTAATTTATAAAAATATATTTGCATAATTTTTTTAAAGTCGTTTTGCATGTAATTTTATAATAGAATTTTGATATAACTTCACTAATACATAATCTATAATAAATATTATTTCAGAAAAATAAACATCACAATGATAACCATCTAAGAAACATAAACATCATCTAAATACACATTCAAATTCACTGACATCATCTATATATATACACCTCTAACACATATAAATGTCATTAGCTAACACACAAATTTAATAATATAATAGGGTATCATCATCGTGATCACATCTAACAAAACACAAGCATTGTAATCTAACATTATCACCACACACATCCTCAAATATAAATCTCATGCCAAATAATTGCTATCACATACACATCTATCTGTAAGCACACTAAATCAACATATCTAACATGACCTAACAATATACACATCAAAACCAACATATAATTTAAGTACATCAACATGAATACGAAAATGCACCCTATGTATATATATACAAACAAGTAAAATAACTACATGAAGTCAAATAAATTCTATAAAATATTTGATACAATAGACGCAATAGCGGAATCCTGGTCTATAGCAGAAGATGATGGTTAGTTAAGTATTTCCTCAACAATCGAACTATGAGGTGCTGGAAGAGAATTTGGTTAGTCTGATCTCTTAGGAGAAACCTGAGACACTGCCACCAGTACTAAGTGGTCATTATGAGGTGAATGATATGGAGGTGGAGTATTACCAGAAGGATCATTGACACCTCGACCATGATTCGATGGGGTAGTCTACCAGATGCATCACCACCCTCATCATCATGATCTGATTGAATAACACTGGGTAAAGACTCATGGGACGTATTTTTTGTGTCATGCCCATCCCTCGTTGTTACTAGTAGCTTGGTAGCTCTAATTATATGATGCATAAGAGTCATCATATCATGTGAAGAGACCTTGAAGAGCTCTAGGAGCCTAGGATCTACCCTGATGTCTCTAGCCCTTGTAGGGTGGACTCCCTCCTCAAAAAATAGCCTATACATTCGATCACAGTAATCAATCTTGAATTGGACACCAACTCTACACGCCCACATGCATGTGCCCCTCTACATATGAGGATGTGCCTCACCATTTGGGGACTTGCCCATATCTACATCTCCTTCCAGTGGGGGAGGAGGCATGTCCCCAACAAAACTATTGATGTATAAAAAATATATAATACACAACAATAATTAGGCAATTTCATTACAAAAATTAATAAAACAAGTTAAAGAATGTGCTAGAATAATTTTTATTCTAATTAATTAGGACAATAAAATGAAACAAGATCAATTTAAAAAAAACACCAATAGTACCTCTATAATCTGCATGCTCATATGGTGTGAAGAGAATGTTGGGTCAATGTCTCCAATCCATCCCCACATATGGACACAACACTAAGACAAACATGTGGTCATCCTCACTCACCAGTAGCCCCATTGCCTCAGCGGAAATCCTGGTCGGGCACTTCAGTAGTTCCCTCTTAGGCATCATCTTACCCCACATGTTCATATGCACCTCAGTCATGGGACTAGGAGGGTGATGGTCAAAAGTAGGTCTCCTCTCTGAAAACCTCTCAAAAAATAAACAAAAAATATATGAAGTGAAAGGGAAGTTCGTCATCCCATGTATCATGGTAAGAAATTTATCTAAAGCCCTACAAAATTACTACAAAAAATGGAAAACCATCTAATACATCATAGTGCCTGCACCAAATAATCGACCTAAAACAAAAGAGGGCAACTAGTGTCCTTCCCATCACTATATTGTTCAATGATACTCATTAATAGTGACAAACACCTAACCTCCTGTGCATCAAAAGAATAAATCCGTAGTTGTCCACTAGAGATGTGAAAATATGCTCGACACACTGCATGAGCCCCAACATATCTTAGAGAGTAGACAAGTTGACTATATGCTTCAACAGCATGGGGCATCTTGTAACACTAGAGACAACCTCTTGCTGAGAAGAGGTCAACACCAATGACATCTGTAAAAAAGGGTAAAAAACTTTGTTTGTTGTCCCATTATGATTATTTAGATACATGTTATATAGGTAATGTAAAGAAAACTATGTGGATAAATATATCCTTTCTAGATGGCCACATTGTCTTTGAAAATGATTTTAAAGTCATAGTAAGGTGAAAGAATGAAAAAGTGGAAGATTTAGAATATAAAACTACAATTGCAGAATATTTTATTTTAAATCTTAGAAGAAAAGCATGAAAGATTCAGAAAATGAATGTATGCAAATATGGATCACAGTTTGAGGTTATTAAATTGAAGTTTGCAAGTACTGTGAGCTCTCTCCAAGCAAAGTAAATCTATATTACATAAAATAACTAGAATCTTCTTTACACATTTCCAGGAGAAGAATAACAATTAATGACTTACAATAATAAAGGAACACATATCATATTCATAAGACAATTGGAATCGTCCATAAATATTTATTATATCTTTAAGAAACAGTGAACACATTACACAAGAATTTTCTCTCTGAAGTCAAAAATTTGGAACCCCAAAAATGGCTCCGCAATGTCTTTTTGTAGAAACATTACAAAGTGCATAGTTATAAAAATTGTTAACTGCCATAAACTAACTTGAACTAATTTGTAAAACTACTCTAAACCTTATTTGGTCCTTTTAAGGGCTTAAGCTAAACTTAAAAACTTAAAATAACTTGTTTTTAAATTACAAAATACAATATATTTTTCAAAATTTATTTTTTAAAATTAAACATGTGGTTGATTTTCATTCGATCTCTTCGGATCCTTTTGCAGGCTCCCTTGAAGAAGCTCCAAGTTCTGCTAGTTTAATTGGTGACAACAATGCTCAGCATTTTTTACATGTTGACAAATCAAAGCTTGGGCGTTTAATCAATCTGTCATAAACCATTTTGAAATTTGTTATTCAGTTGTAGGTTGGATTCTCTATGAAGAGGGTTCTGACCAACCATAAAAATTGAAAATCCCTCTGTAAATGATTAAGAATGGTGGACCTATTCATAATTGTTGTCTTTTTATGAGAGGCATTGATTTTTCTCTCTGATTCAACTAATAAAGTTTCATATATCTCCCATGGAGGAATATTTCCTTGTTGATGTCAACATGAGGGAACTCTTTCTCTGATTCTTTTATCAAAATTTGAATTGAATGCCGATACAGATTCTTTAATTTCCCCTAGTTTTGTCACTACATTTTTTCTGTAGATATTCTTTTCCACCATTTTTTTTTATTTCTAGAACAATGGATGTTCTATCTTCAATCTCTATTGTTCTCAACTCCTAAGAAGACTTAGCATTTAGGAAATCAATAATTATTATATTTATCTATGCACTTGATATGATTTATCCTTGTTGGAGGCAATACACATTTCTAAGTCCCTTACAATCATTTTTTCCTCTACCATGACCAACATGTGATCCCAGATTTCCTTCACCTCCTAGATGATATCATTCCAAATAATTTCTCTTAATTGTATGATAGACATATTACCTTTTACTTTCTCTTTTATCTCTTTCATTTCATAAAAAGGTGTTTGATAGTTTTTTTGATGCTATGATGCACTTTCCTTAGCCATATTCAGTTGCCTCTCTTTGAATTTTAACTGCTCCTTTGTATCATCCAGATTCTTGGGTATATTCCTTATTTCATCTTTTGAAATCTTCAGCTCAATCATGAATCTGGTAAGCTTGTTAGTAGGGTCTTCGGAGTCTAGTTGAACCACAATTGTGCAAACATGTGCATCTATTTTTTCTGCAAGCTTGCATTTATCTCTTTCAAAGTGACCACCTTGTTATTTCTTTCTAGCAGCTCATGAGTTATTATTTCCTTCTCTAACATCAATTGATTTATCACTTTCCCTAATAAATCGTCTGCCTTACTTCCTGCTAGTGACTTTTACTCAAGTCACTATAAATGAGCTCTCTAGTTTTCTTGTGCAGATTAATTTTATTAGGAAATGAAATATATTTTTCATTTATAGTCAAGCTTACAGTTTTAAATCCAACTGCAGAAGAAATTTCTAGTGCAGAAGGATGTGTGAAAGAAAGGTTCAATTGATTTCTCGCCAAGTCCATAAATGACAGTAATCTAGTTTGATATTCGGAAATAGATTGAGCTTCCAGCTGAGTAGCAACATTTTCCCTGATCTTTCTATTCATCTCTTCAATTTTCTCATAAGACTCCTTCAAGACAGTAAAGGAAATATTCCTAGCTTCTTCAGGAATGGGAGAGGAAGGTGCACATCTTACTTCTCCTAGCTGCATTTGGAAATTGGTTCCATTAGAAGGCCTTTCCACCAAAGGCTCAAATTTTGTTTCCTTTGTATGAATTTTTGGTTTCTCAGAACTATGGGTAGTTTCAGCATCCAAATCAATGACATTTTCAACTCCTCTTTTTAATCCTTTCTTTGTAAGGTGAGTAGTTTCAACCTCCATCCATGTTTGTGATTGAGATTGACCACCATTAGCAAGTTTTTCAACTTCAAGTCTAAATTCATGTACATATGGTTCATAGGATGTCTCCACCCTTCTCTTTCAAATAATCTGATGAGGGTCATATGACCACTTATCCCCTTGCTAAAAATGCATCTCCTGAAGCTTTTTATCTACCTCTTCCAAAACTTGTCTATTAATAACAATAAAATGCCCAACAGTCCTAGGAAACTCGAACAAGTATCCCTTCTTACCTGGCACAAAATGCACCTGCCCTACATTTAAACTTTATCTAATGAATTCTAATGAAAAAAAACTCATGGGTACAAAACATGGTAGCCTATAAGGGGCAAATTTTGCTCCATATAACATAATTTATGTATAATATTCAAATGCAAACCAATCTCCCATTTTGACATCTCTACCCAACTGTAAGAATGAAAGGGATTTTGGAAAGATACAAGGTGGGACAGAGTTGTTAATAATGGTATAGACCACTGACATGAAAGAGGCAATAAAATATGAAAAACATTCATAATTAGGATGACTTATTATAGCCTCAGTCCAATTTATCACTGACTGCTTCTTCTGGTGGGGGTCCGTTATGTTTAATCTTAAGTGCATGAATTTCTCCACATGGACATATAGGAACAAATAAGCCAAGAAAGAAGGGAATCTAAAAAAACCTATGAGATTTAAATTCAATAAGTGAGAATTAAATAAACCATCAAAAAATGTTGGTAAATTGAGAATCACGTTAGGTATCATTACCAAATGAAACATTTCTATAGCTATTCGATCAACAATAGAAGTGTCATATTTTCCCAAAACCCTATAAATTACTTGTAAAATGTAGGTTTTAACTCCGTACAGAAATTACCTGCATACAAATTCTAAAAATAGAATATAAAAAAAGGCGAGAGCATAACACATAAAACAAATATACACAACGATTTTCCCCTAGATCCCAAAACCGAGACTACTAGACTGATTTTTCATTATATTCCTTTCAATGTTACAATACATATTTATACATGTTGAAGCATCCATAAACCCCAATCCATTAACCCTGAATTAGAACATAATCGTAGTTCCCTTAACCAGATCTAAAAAATACCATGGATTGAAAACCATCGTGTCCAAAACCATGTGCGAAAACGATGCACAAAACCATAGTTAGGTTCTCCTACCTAATATAGGGTCTAAAAAAAAAATTCTAGGGGCGCTGCCCCAGACCCCACAGAGGGGTGCTACCACCCCCTTGTGACCCCCCCACTGCACATCGATGCAACAAACCCAACATAAAATTGATCTCAATTCTACAAAATTATCTATAGGGAACAAGGTTGGCTATAGAAACAAAATGCTTCCAGGTGCCATAATGTTGAAAGACAGTTAGGCATAATCCTCTGCAGACAAACTCTAGAATGTTCCCACAAGGTTTTCTTCAGAAAATGACGTGTGTTGGTTAGACTTTGGAAAATCTAGGGCTTGTTGAATCAACAACATAGAAACCCGAAACATATTTTCTCCTAATGAATTCATTACAAAGCATTTTTTAGGGTAGAGAGATAAGGTTAACGAATTAATAAATTTAAGAAAAGCGTGTGTCTAGGAAACAATTGTAGCTAAGAGACCTGATTTAATAACCGTAGAAAACACTACTGACTCCAACTGACTAACTAGGGAACTGTGACGTAATTCCATAAGATTTAATGTGCACACAAGGTCAAAAATATCTTTCTTTGTGTCCATAAGTGGAATATGAGTTGAGATTTCGATTGAAGGAGCGCTACTGCAGAGAAGTTAGGGTTTTCATTCGGCTCTTGCTGCCGCCGTTGCGCCTGCGGCGGCAGGGCTTGCCTCTGGTGTAGTTTCTGGCCGTTGTCGCCATCCTGTGCCGGGGTTCGCAGATCGGGTGGGGTTTCAAGTTCTGCGGTTTCTGTTTCCTGTGGAGGGGATTCGCCTTCGCCCTCCGCTCCCCTCATTCCAGTGGACCTCTTCCCTTCCGACGTGCTTGTCTTTCTTTACCTCAGCGCGACTCTGAGTCCATCACATCGTCTTCGTTTGACGATCCCGGGTGTGTGGCCCGCTCTGCTTGGGCTCTGAGGTTCATCGACAGGACTCTGGTGACTTTCTCTGTGCTTTGAGTTGGGAGGCGGCGGAGTGTTTTACTGGTTTTCGGTGGTATTTGCACAATATCCATGCCGCTCTGCTTTGGCTGTCACACCTTGAGGTTTCTGGCCTTTGGCGTTTTTTTGTGCTGAGTCACGGAGCGGGTGCGAGGGTTTTGTTGGGTTTCTAGATACTCTTCGTGGGGGCGAGGTGGCTGCCCTAGCCGCCTCTGCCCCCGGAATCGACCCGCCTCTACTCTGGTTGGGACCTGATGGGTTCCCTTGCTGAGGTGTTGGGTTCTATTTTTGGACGCTTGCTGCCTTCCTCTGCAGTTTATATGGAGCGTTGAGGGATCTGAGGTGTGGAGTCTGTCTCTACATTGATTCGTGCCGCTTCATCATGGCTGTTTCTGGATGGTTTCTTCTGGCTTCTGAGGATGTATGGGTGGTATCTTCCTCTGGCTACCTTGGTTTCTGGAGCAGAGTTCGAGGGGGTGGGGGAGGATGTGGCCTCCTCCATTTCATGCCTCTCCTCCTTGTCTTGGCGACCATTTCGAATTTTCTGCACATTCCTCAGGAGTTATTGTTTTTTTTTTTCTGTTATTTTTGTATGAGATGGGTAGGGGTATCCTCTTGTTGGGGTTTACATACCCATTTCCTTGCTGCCCTGCCATTTCCTTGCTGCCGTGTCAGAGGGCTTTCTGCATACTTCTCTTGAAGTATTGCTTTGTAAGTGGTTACCCACACTACAACATATGCGTTTAGCATCTACAGCATGTAATTTTCTAAATTAATGGAAATTATGAATTCTCTTCTTCGGAAAAAAAAAAGTGGAATATGAGTTGCAAAACCCAAAATGGAGGCTTTCTTTGACATTTTGAGACAATTGAACAAAATTGTATGGTGGATAAATACCTATGAACTATTATCTAATGTCAGATTTTGAATTGGCAAGCTAGCAAGAGCAGGTGGGTGTCAGCACACTCTGGAAAAATCAATAAATAAAATGACTTGGGTGAAAAAAAAAATGGGGTTTTATAAGTAAATGAAGGGGGAAACAAAATTAATAAATGGTTGCAAAATGTATGACATGTTGATGTAATGTTGACATGGAAGATGATGTGGAAGGTGATGTGGAATGAAAGGTGAAGATGTAGATGAGGTGGCAGGGTGGAGGAGTTACATGACAAATGATATCCAACTCGCTTCCCATAGTCATAGTGAATACGACTTACCACTCATGGGGGCACCTATGGTGCTAAGATTTTCTAACATTGAGTGATGTCAGCTGAGATCTCGATTGTTGATTGGTCGACAATGGTTTCCTGGCATACAACTTACATTGGCATCCCTCACCATAAGAATCGAGCATTTAGTTGTGTCAAGTTTCTCCTATGGAGGATTCTCAATGTCATGAATGACATCGTGCCCGAAAAATGCACGTCCTTTAATCTTATTTCATTTCCAAGAGAGAACGTCCCACTAATTATTAAATTTATTTTTCTTTTGAACTCGCACCATCCTCAGACCGACATTAATCCTTTTCAAAATAAACCACCTGTTGATGGTGCTGGACTGACTGACATGTCAGGTGATCTCCCTGGTAAGAAGTCCCAATTAGGCCTTAAACCGTTTGGTGTAAGAGTCCCAGTGGTGGCTAGTATGGTAATTCCTTAACAACAATTCTGCACAGAGGCAAGTAAGATAACTCTGTTGGTAGAAAGGGCATGACATATGTAGTGAGCCAAGGAAGGTGCATGAGAGGTTCTAATGCACGGGGGGTTGAGATGAGTTCACCCCTTGGAAACCTGTGATAGCACGTAGTTAAGAAGGGAACACATGAGCAAAGATGCATCACAACATGGAAGGCAAGTTAGCTAGCCATCCAAAGTGATGGTTAAACCAACAGCACGTTTCAGAAAGATTCATACATACATACACAAAAATCTATACATGCATGCGTAAGAAAACAGATACATATATCATTTAGATTAAACCAGATAGCATAGAATACAACACAACGTATGCATGAAATGTGTTGGATATGTTATATTAAGAAGTGTAAGTTCCAGTCATACAATACATCCATGTGCAACCACTAGTTCTGATAGCAGAATGTTACAGCCACAACCACCTGCTCCTCTAAAGAGATGTACTAGCTCTCCATAGTGGAGAAGCCAAGGCTCGTTACAATACTTTCCAAGCTTTCTCTAAGATATTCTATCAGAAGCTTGGCTGACCAAAAGCCTTTACAATGTGTTATGAGGGACTATTTATAACAAAGGGTGGGGTGACCCTTGACATTCCCCTTTGTGACAATTCATCTCCCCTCATGATTCTTCATCTACTCTATGACTGTTACATCCAACTATTGACACTTGAACTTACACTTGACAAGATGTTACATTATAATGGATATGTGCCCATGTGAGTCAAAATGGCTTGAGTAAGCCGTGCTAGACATCACTATCACTCAGATAACTGTTGGAAGACCAACTCTTCAAAATCTTCATTGTGGCTGACAGTAGTGGACTGATACCAAGATTAGTAGTTTGCGATGGTGTCCTTGTGCTCCAATGTGACATCTTTTTGGAACCTATCTCTTTCCTCCATAGCATCCAGGTACACTTCTCGGGCTCCTATTTCCAACTCATATAAAATCATGTACATCATTGTATTCAATGCAGTCAAACCAGAAACATACTTGTGCATGGTGTCTGCACTGATTGGCAAGTCTGGGCTGGTGGAAATGCACATCAACTTGTCAAAGTATGAGTCAATCTTTAGTCAGAATTTTGCATTTGTCTTCACCTAGGTGAGAGTCCCAATATATGTGATTACATGTCAGCGCACCACGACATCCATACTCTTGAATACATGTGCATGGGAAGCTTGTAGACTAGTGATGACCTGCGAGATCTCTTCATAGTTCTAGATTTGACTCTTGATACATGCCTTCAGCGTGACTGCTCTAGGCTTCCTCATCTAAGGCAAGTGAAGTGGGGCTCCCTTGTATCTCATCGTCCATGTTTTCATGTAATCAACAACAGCATGCATGTTCACCAACATACGTGCTCTTCTAGCACATCGTTGCTACCATCCATTGAGATGGACGAATGCCTTATGCATGGTACCAAACTTGGACTACAATGCTCGCATAACTATGTTAATGGACAATACTTCATTTAGTATTTCCTTCCTCAGTTCATCTCGGGAGATGCTATCACTAACTCTCCTCCTTGCTTGGCCACCTACAGTTCATTAGTTATTCGCTCATTCTCAACTATCAGAAAGCAAACACTTGAGCTAGTGGCTTCGGCATACACTCTGGTAGCATTGTCCAAGGCTACTAGATGTTTGTGCACGTTAGACACGATCAGTTGTTCCTGAACTTGCGCAGGAGATGTATGATCATTTGGAGTCGATACTCTGCGAGACTGCACAACGCTATGTTGAGACTCGTTGAATGAGATGTTGTGCATCTCTCCTTCCAGCTGATCTCCAAGGATCTCAGTGCCTCCTTGGTCACTTGATACTTTCTCATCTTGGATGCGGTGAAGAGGGTAAGTCAACCTTTTGGTGATGTGGCATGAGGTCGACATATTTTTCTAACTCTTGTTGCTCCATATCCATATCCATTTGTTCAAGTGCTTGCTATATCTCTCGAGTGAAGTCCTGCTCCCACGATGGTTCACCCTGTCTGCCTAATGCCAGCGGTTCTGATGAGTCCACTACTTGTATGGGTTTTGCTTCATCTATTTGCACATGTTGCACCCCATATTGTACCTATTGTTGCCATGCTTCCCTCTCCTGTTTGTGCAGCTCTTGTTCCTTCCTGAGTTGCTCCAACTCATGAAACTCTTTCTTTGTTTCCTTCATCCTTCATTTCTCCCTTTGCTTTTGCACGATTCGCTTGTCATGATGTTGCCTCTTTGCCTCTATAGCTGTAGCTTCTTTCTCCACAAGTGGATATGCTTGGAATTTGCAGCTTTGCTCTTCCTCCATGCGATCGACAATCTTCCTCTTGCCCTTGTCACGCAATAGTATCCTTACTTCTGTTGTTGTTGCTGGTTCTAGTGCTCTCTGGGATGCTGCTTCATGTTGCTTCACTAACCATTCCACACCGAAGTTGACTTGTTCATTGGTTTTGGAGAAACTATAGCAATATCTCCATGGGCCCTCCTTCGCCCAATGAAATTACCTATGGATCCAGTTGAACTATACTCTCACGCAATGATCTTTCACAAGATGATGTGGGTCATACATATTGTAGCTTCGAAGGCCGAATGGGTACTTCTTCATCTGTTCTAATTCGACATCTGCTTGATTGAAACTCTAGATCTCGTATAACCCAATCCGCAAAGAAAGAGTGGGCCAAGGTGCCTTCTTCTTCCAGTGCAGTCTAACTGTCAATCCTGCTAAGATTTGATATGCTACTTCCTGCATGACAAGTATGTCCAATGAAAATTTCGATAGAACATGCGGAGGCTTCTTTGCGCTGTACATCTGTATGAAGGTGCCCGATGGTGAGGCATACCAACCAACAATTTCTATCAGTGCCTCCATTGTTGCCTTCGATGTGCAGGGTGGACCCTGTTTGAATATCATCTTGTAAACTGGGGTGACAAAATGATCAGACAGTTGTGTGATAACTCCTCTGAAGTTGCATTCAAACAACACCGTAAAATAAGTGTTCACAACAATCTTCGTTGGTGACCATGCCCACTTCAACCCCAAGAACTCCTGTTGGACACAAATTGCATCCAAGATGTAGGTGGAGATGCATATTTCTTCTTGCATACCTTTGGACGACTATCGATCCCTTGTTACCTATTCCTTTAGCTGATGAGCCAACATGTCAGACTAGTTACAGGGGTTTCCTTCTCTGGCCAGTTGGTCCAGTGTGATCACCCAACTTTGTGGAAATGTTTCCATGCTTTCTTGGCCATACATTCGACATGAAAATATGACCAAGTATTGATACGCCTTCTATAGTATGTTCTTCTTGTAGATTTAGTTGGGTGTCATCCTGAATCTAGCCATCTCCTTTACCTAGTTCTTCAAAATGTCTCTAGAGTTGGCATTAATGCTAGGTAAGCAGAAGGGAGTCTCCATGATGGTCACGGACTCAGAAATCTGATACATCTCATCATAATAATGTGCCTAGAAGGTTGCAATCTTCATACCACTGACACTGCTCACTATCATTATCTCACGATCTGTGTGGGAGAAAATCCAGTGTATCGTGTCCGCACATGGGAACACCGGGTATCTTCATGCAATCTGGTACAATCCAGACTTGTGAATGTTCACATATACCTAGCAGTCTTCGAGGTCTTCCCCAAATGTGGTTGCAAATGCATCATTGACCGCTTGCCATTTCAGCTTGATGTCCTTGTCTAGAAACAACTTGGTATCTTCATAGATCAGTAGACATGCGGACATTCCCTCAACTGCTACTCTAGTTGCACTTTCGTTAGTGTCCTTTGATCCTACTGGTACAGGTATATTTGGGCACATCACTTCCGATGATCAGATTAGTACAATTAGGGCTCATCAAACCACAATTCATTTTCTACATGCCCAGGACAAGTCATCAAATTGAATGCTTTCATCCATGAAAGTTTCCTAGCGCGAAACCCTACTGAAATGCCTCCTTAGGACACCAGCGCAGCCTTGGTCAGGGGCAACTGTGCTGCAGAGCAGACAAGCCCATTCAGACCTTCACTGCAGTGCACTTAGGCCCAGTTTGACCTACACTGGGTGAGAATGAGCGAAATTGGCATAGTATCCTAGGAATATTCCTTGATTCTAGAGCATTCTAGAAGGATCCCAGCTCTTATCTCATCCTATGAGCTCAAATTTTGATAGGCTATGGATCAATTAACCTCCTATCCTCTCATCCCTTGCTCCATGGAAACTAACTCCAATTTTGGAAAACCATTCAATCCCTAATTTATGACAAAACCACCTCCAGTTCCCTATAAATTGAGCACTCATCATAGTGATCAAGGGGCTAGAAATTGAATATTGTAAGGAATATTGTTGGTTTGATATTTGATTTCATATCAAGTAATGTTATGATGCTATATTGGTGTGCTTTTAGTGTGACGAGGGTTGGACTGAAGCTGGATGAGTGACACAGGATCAAACCGCATTGAGTGAAACTCTTCCTTCTACTTTAATAAAGTTGTTTATTCCTTTTCTCATATTCTTGGTCATATCTATGATCATTATGTGTTTCAATTTTTTCGATTCCATTGGTTTATAGTAGATAGATCATGTATGCTTTGTTCGTCGCCATTTTTGTTTCTATTGACACAAGTACCAATTGAGCGTATTCAGTTTAAGTGGGAGTGATGGGAGAAATTCAAAGGAGATCAAGGAAGAAAAATACTACAAGTAAGTTCCTTCATATCATCTATCTACTATAGGAAAAGGTTAAACTACTTTCTTTCTATTGTTCTAAGTGTAGCTACCGACTTAGGGAAAATGTGTTTATCCGTAGATACAAATTACATATAAAAAATTGGTGACTCCACTGGGGAATGACCATCGTTCCTAGTAGTTTATCCTCATCATATTACATCCTAGTAGACTTTACTTGACTTCATTGATCTCGTTTCAGTAATTTTGAAGCTTTTTTGGTCGAAATTTGCACAAGAATGCCTATTCTAGGAATGTGTTGGTACCAGTGCACCCTTGGTGAGGGGACAGTGCACTGCAGTGCACTATCTCCCACTCAGACCTGCGCTAGTCCTCTCAAGTTAAATAACCCATCTTTTGCTTGATTTTTGCAAAATTGCTTCTGATGTTGTTTGTTGAAAGATCAATGTTTTCTATGGTTTTGAAATCAACTTGTATTTCTTCTCCTAGACCTACTTTGGCCTTGATTGATTAATGTTTCTTAAGTGATTTCTTTATCATTATAAATTCATTGTCAAAGTCATCTTACAAATGATTAGTCTTTTCCGAAAAATAAAGTGTCGTAAAGTCTTCATTTCTTTGAAAAAGGAACTGTCGTAAAGTCTTCGTTTCTTGCAAAAAGTATTGATTGATTGTTTGTGCATTTAGTTTCCTTTTGTTCATCTAAACATTAAAGGAAATGAAAAGAAAAAATTGCATTGTGCATATTATAGTTTGTGAATGCTTGATGGGAATAGTATAGGGAATGTTGCATTTGATGTGCTCTATGCTCTTTGTTTAAAGATTTTGATTGCTCTCTCGCTATTAGTTATGGTTTTCATTGTTCAAATCAAATGAAAGAATGTTTCTCATCATAGATACATTCTAGTAGTTTTAGAAACATCACACGGTGACCCTGAAAGGTAAACTTTTAAACAAGATCAACTAAAATTTATCTCAATTAACCTAATGGAGCATTGTAACTTAACACATAACATTTAGAGGTCTAGGCTAGAGACGTGTTCCGACATTGTTAAACATAGAAGTTGTTGCTAATTGTCTGTGATACATTTAGAGTGTGATACCTCATTCCACATATGTAAGTATATCGTAGCTCGTCCATGTACTTTTGGGTATATCTGGTGGTGTTATAGTACGAAAAGTATAAAGGAATGCTCTCATTGTGTAGTTTCGCATTAGACATTGCTAACACAAATTGGGCCTCCACATACTCTCAGGTATATTTTGGAGGACTACATTAGGTTGCTATCCATCCATAGGTAACTAAGTTAGCTGCCTTGTATACTGTGATACACTAAAAAGAAAATTCGTGGAGATTGCCTACACGTATGTTAAGTCGTTGGTTTACTGAGGTAGTATATTGCAGTTCATAGTTACTTGGTAATCCTTTTGCCTAGATTATCCCTCTTTTGTTTTGTTATGTTATTTTGATTAAAATAAAATTAATTGATCATGGATAACATCCTCCATGTCACTCCTTAGTTGATCTTAGGTTGAGACATATGGCAACAACTCTGGAGTCCATCGATCAAGAAATTCCTTTTGATGGGAATCCTAGTCCTTTTCCTCCTTTCAGAAACATTAGTGCTCCGTATATGGCTACATTGTCCCTTTTAGGACTTACCATCGGCTTTCCAGTATGGTTGTTCTCAACCTCCTTGGCCCCACAACTGAATATTCCTACAACTGGACAAAATCAACCTCAATTTGAAATTGTAGAGTATCAATGATCACATTCTTTTCTTCTATACATGTCTTGAGTTTAGAAATCTCTTCATAAAAGCTATCCACATCTATAGTGTCCATGTAATCATCATCTTCAAAGGCCATTAAAAGTTTATAGTCATTACCTCATTCATCTTCATCACTATTTGCTAGCCCATCACTGTCTTCATGAGTGTAGTGGCTTTTCTTGTTTGCATTCTGTTTCTCGTTCCATCTGATAGGTTCCTTTCCCTTGTCGATCTTATCCTTATGAGGACATTTGGCTGCATAGTGACCTACTCTTCCACAAGCAAAGCATTTGAAGGGCAACTTACCTCTGAACCGTCTAGCACCTCGTTGAAGATTTCTGACAAAATTTGATTCTTCTTCTTCTTCTGACCCATGTCCTGATTCATAATACTCTCCTTTGCCTGAAGCCTTGAAGGCAGCTTCTCTCCTGTCAGATGGACCTCCTTTCCTCATTTAATAAGCAGTTAGAATACCATGCAGTTGTGACATTTTAAGATGTTGTAGATTCTCCTTTTCTTCTATAGCAGAAACTTTAGATTCAAACCTAGGTGACAAAGATCTTAGAACTTTTTCAACAACAACAGCCTCTTTTATTTCTTCACCCAAATTTTTCATACAATTAACAATCTCATCCACACGAAGAAAATAGTTAGCCACACTTTCATCATTATACATCCTGAGATTTTCATACTGAATTCTAAGGGTTTGAAGTTTTGCCCGTTTTACCTGTTCATCTCCTTCATGGCTCAAAACAATCTTGTCCCATATCTCTTTTGTGGACTTAAACTGCATTACCTTAACAAATTCTGATTGAGATAAACATCCTAGAAGAGTATTGACCACCTTTGCATTTGTTTCATATTTCTTCTTCTCAGCTGGATCTGTAGGAGTAGCTGATGGAAAAGTATACCCTGTTTCTATAATGTCCCATACTTCTGTACCCAAAGATTGAAGATAGGCAGTAACTCTTACCTTCCAATATATGAAGTTTGTCCCATCAAAAATCGGTGGCCTGATTGATGCTTCCCTCTCATAGTTGCTCATGATGCTAGATCTTCCTTCAAGCGATCAAGCTCCTTCGGAAGGACCTGCTCTGATACCAATTGTTGGAAATAATACTGAGGGGGGGGTGAATCAGTATTATCAAATTCTTTTCAATATATCTTCCTTATTTATACTTTGAATTATTCTTGTATGTCAGTACCATAAAATAATGAGCATGAACAAGAAAAACAGATAGTCACACCAAAGAACACCAGATATAAGGTGGAAACCCAATGTGGGTGAAAACCACCTGCTGCAATATGTCTCTATCTTCTTTCAATTAGAAACTCCTTTTACAATGATTTTGTACTGGTGCAGTCCTTTACCAGTACGCAGGCTGCAACCTGCAGAGAGCTACAACTCTCTCTCGTTTTCCAGTCTCTCCTGGAAGGGAGCTACAACCCCCTACTTCTTTTCTTTCAAGGACCACTTTTCATGAATTTTCAAATTGGATCCAAGAAGATCAAATAATCATCAAGTACATGAAAATCATCCAAACTCCTTATACAATCAACCAAAGAGTCACCCAACTTCTCAGAATGCTGTAAACAGAAAGGTAGTACCAGAAATATAAACCCAGAACTCTGCAGCAATAGATAAAAGATAACCAACAAATGTTTTAAGATAGATCCGCAGTTTTTTCTTATCTGGGCTGCGTGGCCTCGCACCCCGCCTTCTGTTTTCCTGCGTATCCACGCAGAGCTCCTTCTACTACACTGCGTATCTCCCCACTTTTCTTTTCGCCTTGCTGTGTATCTCGACTGTGCCTCCGCACTGTGTCTTCTGCCACGCCGCGTACCCCAACTGTGCCTCCGCACCTGAGGCTTCTGTCGCGCTGCGTACTTCTACTGTGCCTCCGCACCTGAACCTTCTGTCGCGCCGCGTGCGTCCGCAACTACACTTTCTATCGCGCCGCGTACCTCCACTGTACCTCCGCACTGTTCCTTTCGTTATGCCGCGTACTTCAACTGTATTCCCGCACTGCGCCTTCGATCTCACTGCGAGCCCCCACACTGTGCCTTTCTACCGACCGCGTACCACCGCCCTGCACCTTTCACCGAACTGCGAACCTCCGCATCTGCACTGTGAATTACTTGCGGACCTTTGATTTGAACCGAATTAACACCCTTCCAATGTGCCACTGACAGTCAGATGCACAGATCTGATCATGCGCCCGTGAGATCGCGTCTTGATAGATTCACCTTCAAATTTACTTTGATTTAGATCAAGAATTAATAACCCAATATTTCAGATCTTAAGATATTCAATTGCAAAGATACTTTGGCCAAGTGATCTCCTTTCCTATTTATAGTCAAGCCCTTATTCACACCATGGGACAAAACCATCAAATAACCAATACAAGGGATCCAAACCGGGGCTAAATTAGATCCTATACCACGGGCCAAAACCATAGGATCCTGAATGACGGGCTAAATACCACGGGCCAAACATAAGAAACCCCACGTGAGCACTCTTCTCTGCCTTGAAGTGAGTGAACTGGGGGACTGCACCTTCTGAACGGATAACCTGCGGGTATGACCATATTTCCTGCACGGCGTACCTGCAGGTCCGCACCTTTTGAACCATTCACCTGCGAACCTCTTAATTTCCAACATTTTGAGAGTCTGAACAGAGTATTGCCACTTGAGTGAGTTGCCATCAAGTACAACACCTGTAACATAGAGCCATACCAGAATCATAATGCCAACAGAAGATTTAGAATAGAAGGCTATAATTGTAGAATATTTTATTCTAAATATTAGTAGAAAGGCATGACAAATTCATAAAATGAATGTATGGAAATATGGAGCGCAGTTTAGGGTTATTTAATTAAAGTTTATAGGTACTGTGAGCTCTCTCCAAGCAAAGTAAATATGCATTACACAAAATATCCAATAGATTATTTACACATTTCCAAGAGAAGAAGAACAATTAATGAGTTATAGTAACAAAGTAACATGTATCATATTCATAAGACAATTGGAATCATCCATAAAGCTTTATTATATCTCCAATAAACAGTGAGCACATTACACAAGAATTTTCTCTCTGAAGTCAAAAATTTGAAACCCCAAAATGGCTCCTGAATGTCCTTTTGTAGAAACATTACAAAGATGAAAATTATAAAAATTGTTAACTACCATAAACTAACTTGAACTACTTTGTAAAACTACTCTAAGCCTTATTCGGTTCTTATGAGGACTCAAACTAAACTTAAAAACTTAAAACACTTTGTTTTGAAATTACAAAATATAGTATCTTTTTCAAAATGTATTTTTTCAAATAAAACATGTGGTTGATTTTCATTTGATCACTTGGGATCCTTGTGTAGGCTCACTTGAAGAAGCTCCAGATTCCATTGCTTTAGCTGGTGACAATGACGCTCAACATTTTTTCCACACTGAAAAATTATAGCTTCTGAATTTGATTAATCTTCCATAAACCATTCTAAAATTTGTTATTCAGTTGTGGGTTGGATTCTCTATGAAGACGATTCTAACCAACCATAATAATTTAAAATCCCTCTGCAAATGATTAATAATGATAAACCGCTTCAAAAAAAAAAATCACGAGAGGCATTGATTTTTCTCTTTTCTTCAACTAATAAAGTTTCATATATCTCCCATGGAAGAAGATTACCCTGTTGATCCCAACATGAGGGCAATCCTTATTTAATTCTTTTATCAAAATTTGAATTGAATGCCAACACATATTCTTTGATTTCTCCTAGTTTTGTCTCTTCATTTTTCTATAGATATTCTTTACCATATTGTCTATTTCCAAAAAAGGGCATGTTCTATATTCATTCTCCATTTTTCTCAGTTCTTGAGAAGACTTAGAATTTAGGAAATCAATCATTCTTTTAGCTACTTGTGCACTTTGTTCTGATTTATCTTTGTTGGAGGAAATAAGCATTACTATATCCCTTACAATTATTTTCTCCTCTACAATGACCAACATGTGATCCCAGATTTCCTTCACTTGTTGGATGATATCATTCCAAATAATTTCTCTTACATGTATGAGAGACATATTACCTTTTAATTTATCTTTTAGCTCTTTGATTTCATCACAAGTTGTTTGATGATTTTTGTGATGTTGTGATGAAATTTTCTTAACCATATTTAGTTGCCTCTCTTTGAATTTTAACTACTCCTTTGTATCATCTAGATGCTTTTGTATCTTCCTTATTTCATCTTATGTAATATTTAGCTCAGTCATGACTTTGGTAAGCTTGTTAGTAGGCTCTTTAGAGTCTAGTTGCACTAGAGTTGTGCAAGCATGTGCATCTATTTTTTGTTGTAGGCTAGCATTTAGCTCTTTTAAAGTGGCCACCTCCTTATTTATTTCCAAAATCTCATGAGTTATTAGTTCATTCTCTAACTTCAATTCATTTACCACTTCCCCAATGAATCATATGCCTTGCTGGCTATTAGTAAAGTTTTACTCAATTCATTGTAAATGAGCTCTTCAGTTTTCCAGTTCAGATTAATTTTTTCAGGAAATGAAATATCTTTTGAATTTACAATCAAGTTTACAGTTTTAAATCTAGCTGCAGAAGAAACTGCTAGTGCTGAAGGATGTGTGAAAGAAAGTTTGAGCTTATTTCTCTCCAAATCCATAGCTCACAGTAATCTGGTTTGATATTCTGAAACTAATTGAGCCTCCATCTAAGTAGAAACATTTTCCCAATCTTTATATTCCTCTCTTCAATTTTCTCATAAGACTCCTTCAAGACAGTGAAGGAAGTCTAACCAGCTTCTTCAAGAATGGGAGGGGAAGGTGCACATCTTATTTCTCCCAGCTACAATTGGAAATTGGTTCCATTAGAAGGCCTTTCCACCAAAGGCTCAAATTTTGTTTCCTTTGTATGAATTTTTGGTTTCTAGAACTCTAGGTAGTTTAAGCATCTAGATCAATGACATCTTCAACCCCTCCTTTTAATCCTTTCTATGTAGGGTGAGGATTTAAAACCTCCATCCATTTTTTCTGATCGAGATTGGCCACCATTAGCAAGTTTTTAAATTTCAGGTTCTGATTCTTGTACATATGGTGCATAGGAATTCTACACCCTTCTCTTTGAAATAATATGATGAAGGTGATAGGACAACTTATCCCCTTATTGAATTGCATATCCTAAATCTTTTTCTCTACCTCTTCCACAGATTTTCTGTTATTAACAATAAAAGGCCTAATAGTCCTAGGAAAGTTGAACAAGTATCCCCTCTTAACTGGCACAAAATGCACTTGGTCTACATTTAAAATTTGTCTAATAAATTATAATGCAAACAACCTCATAGGTACAAAATATGGTAGCCTATAAGGGGCAACTTATGCTCCATACAACCTAATTTTTGTATAATCTTCAAATGAAAACCAACCTCCCACTTTGACATCTCTACTCAATTGTAAGAATCACTGGGCTTTTGGAAAGATACAAGGTGGGACATAGTTTTTAATAATGGTATAGACCACTGACATGAAAGAGGCAATAAAATATGACAAAACTTCATAATTAAGATGACTTCTTATAGCCACAGTCCAATTTATCACTGGCTACTTCTTCTTATGCGGGTCCATTATCTGTAAGCCTAAATGCATGAGTTTCTCTACATGGACATATAGGAACAAATAAATCAACAAAGAAGGGAATATGAAACAACCTGTGTGATTGAAATTCAGTAGTTGAGAACTAACTAAACCCTCCCAAAATGTTGGTATATTGAGAATCACATTAGGTTGCATGAGCAAATGGAACATTCCTATAGTTTCTCAATCAACAACATAAGTTTCATCTTTCCCCAAAACCCTCACAATTACTTATAAAATTGATCTGACTCCTCTCCAAAATTATCTAGAGGGAATAGGGTTGGTTCTAGAGACAAAGTGCTCCCACGTGGCATATTGTTGAAAGATAGTTTGGCATAATCCTCTGCAGAGAAACTATGGAAATTGGCCACAAAGTTTTCTTTAGAAAATGAGGTGTATTGGTTAGATTGTGGAAAATACATGGTTTGTTAAATCAACAATGTAGAAACCTGAAAGATGTTTTCTCCAAATGAATTAATTACAACGCAACTTTTAGGGTCGATTGATGAGGTTAACCAAGTAATGAATTCAGAAAAAGGGTGTGTTTGGAGAACAATTGTAGCTAAGAGACTGGATTTAACAACCCTATAAAACACTATTGACTCCAATTGACCAGCTATGGCAATCTAACAGAATTCCATAATAGTTAATGTACACAAAGGGTTAAAACTATATTTCTCTATGTCCATAAGTGGAATATGAGTTGCAGAACCTTTCATAGAGGCTTTCTTTGACATTTTAAAACAATTGGACCAAACAGTGTAGTGGATAAATATCTGTGAACTATTAGCTAACATTGGATTTTGAATTGGTGAGCTGGCAGGTGGAGTTGGGCATAGGTATTCTCTAGAACAATCGACAAACAAAATGAGTTGGGATAAAAAAAGGGGGGTTTTATAAGTAAACAAGAGGGGAAATGAAATTAATAAATGTTGAAAAAATGTATGACATGTTGACATAAAGATGACGTGGAAGATGAGGTGGAAGGTTATGTGGGATGACAGGTGAGGAGGCGGATGAGGTGGCAAGGTGGATGAGTTACATGACAAATGATATCCCACTCACTTGTAATCCTACTTTCTTTCCGCAGTCGTGGTGAATACCGGTTACCACTCATAGGGGCATCTATGGTGATAAGCAGTTCGAAAATTGAGTGATATTGGG
Organism: Pinus tabuliformis; assembly: GCA_031772625.1. NCBI lineage: Eukaryota > Viridiplantae > Streptophyta > Pinopsida > Pinales > Pinaceae > Pinus > Pinus tabuliformis. The sequence continues at coordinate 311,427,323 of CM062820.1, read as the reverse complement.
TGAGATGGTTGATCAGTCGACATGGTTTCCCACCAGACCACCTACAAGGAAATCCCTCCCCATAAGTGTCAATTCTTTAGTGGTGTCGGGTTTCTCCTATAATGGATGATTCCCGATGTAGCGAATGGCATCGTACCCAAAACATGCATGTCCTTTAACCTTATTTCTCTATCAAGAGAGAAGGTCCCACCAATCATTAAATTTATTTTACTTTTGAACATGTGCCATCCTCGGACCCACATTAATCCTTTTCAAAATAAACCAACACAAAAAATAATTTCAATGTTTTTCTTTTTTGACTTTGCTTTATAAGTTTTTTTTGCTTTTGGCATATATGATTTTTTGCTTTTCTTGTTTATGGAAATCTTGAACAAGGTGAAAATGAGATACAATTGGGCATGTGAGGGAATTGGGTAAAATATTCATCTCACTTGCATAGGTCAGTGATAAAATATATTTCCTCATCACAAGGCCTATACCATGTGTCATTACCGACACAAAAAGGTTGTTGGTGGACATCCCACTGACGGATCAATTGTGCCAACAACCCAGAGTGTGTCTTCAGGGATGTATCCTCCTCATAGTACTTAAGGAGGGCTACATTCCTTAAAATTAATCGGGTTGCTCCGATAAGAGCGCTTGGGTCCTAGATGTTGGAAACCTTTGAGAACTAGTGAGAAGGGGGGATGAATCAGTAGTGTGCCCTATTATCAATTTTACCGTTTTAAACTTATCCACTGAATCATGCACCATGAACCATCAACATATCATATAAACCATAACATGAACATAAACCATGTAAGAATATAAATAGAAATAAACATGATAGCAACAGTAAATAACACAATAGAAACACATCCACATAAGGACACAAGATATCTAGTGGAAAACCCTTCATGGGTGAAGAAAACACCCTTTTTGTTGTTGCGTTGCTATGAATCTTCTATTAAGTAAAATGTGCCTTCTACATAGATTGTTGACTCCCATAAACATGGAGACTCGACCTCATATATAATCAGTTGACTCCCATAAGTCAAGAGACTCAATTCTACTTATCAACTTGGAATACTATGTTCTCACCTTGATCTGGGGACTACCATCTGCTAAAAGTCACCATGATCAACAATCCTCACTCAACTTTGATTGGACTATCCAACTAATGTTGCACTGTGAAATATTTCCTTTCACTGAAACTTCACAATCACTACTCCACACCCATGAAATCACTACTCCTCTACTTTATGTGGACCTCATTTCATCTATTTTCATACCAGATCCCAAGACTATCTGCTCAACTTGATTTAGCTCTGCAATACGATCTCTAGCAGTAAGACAATCTCTTCAAATCAAAATAACACCACAAGTATGATCTCTACTCTAGAAAAATAGTGGCCACAATGAAACCATTGAATCTGAATAATATAATCACTAGAAGTTGAAATAAAACTCATACTCATCCATAATAATAAACCCTCACATCAAAATATGAATGTTTCATAATAAAATCAATAGTATAAAAGACAATGGCTATGTTCCAAATGCATCAGCAACTCCTGCAAAAACAAATGTGAGAATATCAAATGTGTAGATATACCTAGCTCTCCATCAGTACCAACACCTCTGCTACAATTATCAGCTTCTTTGATCGACAAAAAAAAATTATGAATTAAAACATTGCTTCAACAAATAGATCTTCTCATTCTGTTGTGATTAGAACTCATACAATGAATCAATATTTCTCACCAATAGATCTATATCATGCCCACTCTATTCCACCTTCTCTTACAGACATATTGTTAAAATTGGAAACTAGGGAAACAATCCACCTTGGACAGCTCATTTGATGGAGATGATATTTTTATTGGATTCCTCTTTCCAAGAGGTGCACGATTGAACTAAAGATCATCTCATTCTGACAAGTATAAATGGAATTATGAATTTATTTCTTCCATGGACAAATTGTCAAGGTCAGCCAAAAGTCTAATGTAGGCTCATGAAGACCAACATACGTGTCTCTTCACCCTCAACATTGTGTATATATAGAGGATTCATTTTCCTCATTTGGTCACTCATCAACACACACTTGTCTCTCTCTACATATGATTGGGTTGTACAAAATTATAGGCACCCTGTTCCTCTCTGCACCTGCAAAGATTTGACTGGGATTTTTGTTCTCTGTGTTGACCGAGTTGCAGCCAAATTTGAGTAGTGTTGACTGGGAAGTGTTTGACTTTGTTTGACTGCATTTTTTGTGGGGAATTACCTGTTTGGGTAGGCTGCATATTTTGGGACAAAAATCGATATTTTCTGAGCAGGTTGCCTAGTGTTGATTGCATTTTTTTTACCATAGAAAGTTGATTGTGTTGACCATGTTTGACCAAAATTTTTAGGACTATTTTGGGTTGATTTGGACTATATTTGGAGGTCTAGTTGATTGGGTTTTACTGAGCTGAATTGGAGGAGAATTTTTGCTAGTTTGACCAACATTGACTTTTAGGTTAGGGCATCCCATTAACTACAGTTTGACTAGATTGTTTTTGACAATGTTTGGGCAAGTAAATTTTGTATATTGTACTCTCTCTCTCTCTCTCTCTGTTGAAATTTTGAAGAATAATAAGAATATTTGATCAAAGGGTTTTCCCCACATTCAGGTTTTTCCCTAGCATTTCCAAATATTGTGTCCTCTTGTTTTAGCTTGTCATCTGCTTATTGTTTATGTTCTATCTGTATTTAGTATCAATTCTAATGTGATTGCTAAGCTAGAAATTGATATTGGGCTAATAATAAAAATTGAAGAAAATTTATCTTAAGCATAGATCATACCATTGTTGTTGGCATTATGATACAAGTGTTGTCCTTGATGGAAACTCACTCACAGGTCAGTTCAATTTTCATAAAAGTCAAATCATAGTGTAACAGGTCAATTCAGAGGTAACAGGGCATTGGTACAGAAGAACAGGAAGTTGGAACAAAGGTCTACTGATAAGAATGAAGAAGCTGAAGGAAAAGGATGATGTAAAGCAATTTAAGCTGTATACACAGGTCCACTTTGTCAAAGAAACATATACACACAGGTTCGTAGAACAAAAACAGTGTATGCACGCACTTTCGCAAGAGAAAAGCGTGTATGGGTTGGAAAATCAAGGAAATTAAAGAGTTAAGAAAACCAAGGGTCAATAACATGGTATTAGCCCACAATATTGAGCAGAGTAACGACTATTTAATCCAGTCCAAGAATACCATAGGTCCTAAGTGTTGTTTTGGTTCAAGGTATTGAGAAAGGCCAAAAACTATATAAGGAGGAAAAGAGCTAAGGGCCTAGGTGTGCAAGTGAAAGTGTTTCTCAGGAATACTTCTATTTGAAGTATATTTTATGTTACAAGGTCTATGATTATGATATGATTTGAAATATTTTGTGCACCTTGAATTCAATGTTGGATCAGGATCATGAGACCTGAAATGACTTATCATTGAATGATCTTATATTGGTTGAGATAGATCTGATTTCTTACACATGTTTTTATTCTTAAATGTCATGATCTGGGTATGTCTGAAATCTGGAATAGAAGTGAAGTTGTGAGTTAATATTTGCAGATCTATATACTAGTTCGCCTTAGTAAAGGTGTGTATACATGCACATTCGACTCTTCCAAGTAGTGTATGCCAAGGAAAAGCCTATTGTTCATAAATGACTAATCTATCTGACCAGTGTTGTTGTTTTACTATTGTCTGTCAATGAAGTCTTCTTAGATTTGAAAGTAAAACTGAATGCATAAGGAGTTTATGTTTGATTTATTGATTGATTGATTAAGTGTGAAGGGTTATCTCTGCTACTGACTGTCTAGATCTCTATAAATTGACAGTAGATGTTCAGAATATTATTGGTTGGTACAGATCTGATTTAAAAGTTTTTATGATTCAGTAGTTTTGAAGGTATACACAATTTTTGTTAAAGGAAGTAGCCCATACACGTAGGTTGGGTTCAGTAAAGTAGTGTATAGATTCTGATGTATGGTTTTTAAAGTTACAGTTGGTTCTGAATGATGACATAGGTTTTTGGGTTCATCACAACATTCTGGTGATAGTGATCTGACTGTTTAGATTAATTGATTGTTGGTTGATGAAGTTTGAAATTTATGATGGGTTCAGTGTGAAAATTTGATGAAATGAGGCCTTCATTTTGTATTGTTGTGTACTAGGAGCATCCAGACTGAAGATTAATGAATCATGGTCCCTGGAGGAAGAGACAAGTTCGTAGCCTTCTGTAGGTCAGTGCCTACGTACTAGTAAACATCTCGTCTAGTACAAGTGCTAGGGGATTGTAGCTCCTGTTAGAGTCAGTATTTTCATACTGCCACCAGTGATCAAATATGCTCTTATAAAGTGGTCTTAGGGTGTCAAAGTCAATTTTTTTCATTTCAATGAGTCTTCAAGTAAAAATTTGGTCACTAGGTATTAGCTCTAGGATTTTTTTTCACTCCTTCCAAAGTCTTCCAAGTATTGGTCCATGTCACCATTCAGCTGAGTGTACCATCATTCAAAGAGTTTTAATCATTATTGCAAGTTCCAATGGGTCATTTTACACCTTGTTTGTGCTTCATTTGTGCTTAGGTAAGGCTCATTTCCCACTCCTAGGGTTTTGAAGGTAATTTTTCTTGGATGGTCAAATCATCAATAAAAATTGTATCCTAATCCTCATACACCTTCCCCTATCCTTAATATACCTTCTTAAACACTCCCCATCAATGATATCCCTAAAATTCATCATTTTCACACAAACCCTAGCATATTGCTACAATTTGACACTTTTCTAGGTTAGGCATATGTTTTTCCCTTTTGGACCCCTTCCCCTCACTCAATCCTTCAAATTCCACTTTCCCCTGCTTCCTAACATCCCTCCCTACTTCCCAAAAGTTTCTCAAGAATTTAGAAGCCCCTCATCCCCTTCATTTCCCTTCATTTCTACAATTCCCCTGTTCCACACATCGGGATAAGTTTTATTAAAATGATGTTTATGAGAAATAATAGACGAATTTGACAAATTTGAGAGAGGTTTTAGTCCATAATACACCTAAGAAGAAAAATCTCCTTCAGTTTTTACATAGGCTGCGCATTGAGAGGTGGCGTTGCACGTCTGTGGTTGGTGCTATGTGTTGAGAAGAAAGACCAAAAATCCTCCAAACTTCATAAAAACTTCCAAACAACCCTCTCATCTCTCAAACAAGTAAGTGCACTCTCTCTACCTCATCATTAAAGTTGGAATTGCAGGGTTTGAAGGAATTTACCATGCTAAATATGAAACCCTAGTTTCTCCCTCCATAACATTCTAGAAACACTAATCCCCTCTATTTTTCCCACCACTTATCACTAAACCCACAGTGTAAATTTGCATTGTGGAAACCTCTAGACGCGTAGTGCCAAGCCCAGACGCACAACACCACCTCCTGAATGCACATCTCCACTTCAATCCAACTTTTGACTACATTCCAGATATCCAAATTTAACATCGGATAGTGCATTGGAAATCTTTCCAGTCTAATTTCCAAAACATCTTGAATTTTTTAATTTGGAGCCCATTTGCTCTGTCAAAAGCATAATCTCCCAAGACTGGTCAAAATGTGTAGAATGAGGCTGTCAAAATGTAGAGTGCTATTGCAGTTAACATTTGTAGGTCTTCCTCAACACCAAATTGAGTCCATGATAGCTCATTGGAAAGATATTTTTGTCTAGTTATAATTTGACTCATCAAGCAAGTCTTTTGGACATTCCATCTAGGAGAAACATTTATTTTACCAAGGTCACTACAGAAGTGCAACAACTCTCCTATTGCAAATTATTGTTTGGACATTTCTCCCAAACCATGAAAACCCCTTCCATACATCACTCCATAACATCTATACCCCCTCATCCTTTATCCCACAAGTTATATTTCAAAAAGGGCCCAAACCCCTCTTCCTCACTTTCATAATTCATATCCTTCCCTTCATTTTCTAGTCTACCTAAATACCTCATAAGATCATCTCCCATCTCCAAACTCCTAAATCACTCCTTTTCATTCCATTTATCCCTTTTCTTGGAGTGTAAAGCCTCAAACCTTGCAAACATGGACAGAGAAGACCGAGACTATGAGGAGGAGGAAAACACAGGCAGTGACAGTTCAACAGATAGACCTCGACATCAGAGAAAACCACACAAGGGAGGCAGAATTATTAGGGAGGAGCCATCAAACCTCAGAGAATTGTAGGCCTCTCAGTTGGCTGTCACTTGTTTCAGACATCTAGGGTGCTATGAGTTTTGTGAGCAGGTAGAGAGAGTTTAACACCACCCTGAGCTCACCAAGCTTTTTGTAGCCAATCTTTGGGACAACAAGGTGGCTCTTACTGGGGCGACATTTACAGTTTCACCTTCCATTATTACGGATGCAACCAGGATTCCAAATGTAGGGGAGAAGTGGTACAAGGCATAGGACCTGGATGAACACTATTATGAGCCTTATATCAAACCTAGGTACATAAATGAGGCGAAAAGACTTTTTCCTTCCAGATTTCTTCAAGGAAAGTATACCCCCATGATGAAAATCATCATGAAATATTTCACTTGTTAGGGCAGATTTTACAGACTATACACCTATCACATCAGGCTTCTCATGCATTTTACCAGTGTGAGGATGTTAAACCTCCCTTATTTCTTGTTCAAGAATATTGAGAAGATGGCCCATTTTGTGCAGAAAAAGCCATACCCTCAGCAGATGAGTAGTCTTTATCATTATTCCCTAATCAAGATAATTGTGCTTCATCATCTTAGCTTCCTCAACATCTCTTGGGAGACATTTATTGCTCATGGCATCTTTCGGGGTCCTCAAATTCCTTCACCAATGTCTCGAGAATCAGGAGGACCTTCTAGCAGTGCTCAGGTGAAGATAGATGAGAAGGCCAAAGAGACTAGAGCTACGGAGGTGCCCAAGACCTACATGGCATACCAGAGGGACACAAGGAGATTGTTTGCAGCTAATAGGCAAGTGTTTGCTCCACAGGAAGTGGAAGGGACCTTGCCTTCATCATCAACTCATAGGAAAATGCTTGCTCCACAAGATGTGGAAGGGGCTTTGCCTTCTTCATGAACACAGCAGGTACAAGTGCAGCAGCTACATAAAGGGAAAGAAAATATGCTGGAGGAAAGTTTTAATGATGAGGAGAAAGAGAGATACTTTGATTTGATATAGCATGATGAGCGGAGTAGCATTATACTCATCATGGCGTGGAAACAATTGACTTAGAGGCTCAGGATGAAGAAACAATAAAGGACATCATCATACAGAAAAAGGAGGCTCAAGTCCAAGCATTGATGGACAATTTGGAGAGGGCTAAGTATGTCATCACATATCTGGAACAAGAAAACAAGCAGTTGAGTGACAAGCAGGTCCTCATGGAGCTGGAACTTCTCAAGATAAAACGACAAGGTGACAAGGAGACACCGGCCACTTTGACTCCTATTGAGAAGGAAATTCAGGATGATAGAGAGATTTGGCTTGAAAAAGTCAATTTGCACCTAGAGAAGCTATTGCAGAAGACCAATAGGGACAACCAGATGATCAGGCACATGGCCTACCACTATAGGACCCAAAACAAAATTTGCAACATGAGGGTCAAACAAATGAAGGCTAGGCTAAGGCGGGATCTAAAGGGCAAAAAAGAGGAGGATGGGCTTAGGTTGCTTGTTGAAGCTTCCTTCACTCATCAATATCCTTGATGATGGTGCTGCTCACCAATATTGGTCAGGTTTGGAGGAGATTTTGGTTTTTGCAAATTTTGGAAATTGCACACACAGAAAATCTGGCTCAACCTGCAGCACCAGCGGCACTGCGCTTTTCCTAGGGGCACCCAATGGACAAATGTCTTGGATTTTTGGATTCAGAGCGATGATTACATGCACCCTATGGATTTTCTAAGTTTTGGGGGAAAAATTGGTCCACCAAAAAGTCAAAAAACACCCTAAAAATGACCTTTCTACTGCTTTTTGGACACACAGAAGCAGTCTTGGGAGAATCAACTTTTGAGGGGTCAAATGAGCTTCAAATGAAGAAATTCCAAGTGTTTTGTAAAGTAGGCTTGAATACCTTTCCAATGAGATATCATGAGCTCAATTTAGATGTTGTGAAGGCCTCCACAAAGTACCTGAAAGTGGCACTACGCGTTGGACCAGTGGCACTACGCATAGGGCAAATTTTGCATAGGATGGCTATTTTCCTATGTTTTGACTGTGTTCATGAATTCTCTCTCATGGAGAATGTTTTACTAATGTAGATGATGACTTGCCTTGTAAATATGATGGATAATTAGTAGTAGAGGGTAGATTTACTAGATTACGAGTCATTTTGAGCATAAATGAATCAGTTTCCTCACTTTTAGAGGTAGGTTGTTAGGATGCGTAGATTCCAGTTTCTTGTTCAGTGTTGGTTAGATTAGCTCCTCATATTAGGTATTCAACCCCTGACGATGGGAAGAGGTTGAAAAAATTCCTATATCTTCTTCTTCTTTCACATTGTAAAGGGTTGGACTCAGCTGGATGCTTATGCCTTACTTGTACATCATTTTGTAGCAGTTTAGCAGAAGATTAATAAAAAATGCAGCTATTTCTTTGGGATCCATGTGGTATGGAGTTTATTTTAGTTTCCTCTTTTATGATCATATGTTAATATGTTTTGTGTACTTATTTAATCATTTCATAGCTTCTAAGTGAATGTTTTCAAGTTGATAGGAAGAATCCATAACATCACTGCTTTGCTTTGGAGAAATATTCACCATTATTATGTTTCTACAATTTAAGAGGGATCCATGGTAATCACATGCTCTTCCTAGCTTCTCACCAGTCTTAAAAAATCTCACCCATCAAGCCCTAGAGTGCTAAAAATCATGCCTACCTTGCCCCATTGAACACCCTGCAATTTTGACTTAATTCCCTAGGCCTAACTATCCAGCTCCTCATGACCTAGCAAAACCTTTCTAAAATCAAATCAAACCTTGTGCTACTATACCTAGCCTAATATCCTTTTCCTGATCCAGTCATCTTGGCTAAGATCCTTACGGAGAGAGCCCTCTCCCAACCTAGTAGGGCTAGCTACTTGGCTAAGCCTGGTTTGTGGTTACCCTGGCATTGCCTTCCTTCAGCTGAGGTTCAATCTAGGTGATAACAGCTCCCTTCCAGTAGAAGCTAGAAAATGAGAGAAGGTTGTATCCTTCTTATTGTGGGTACATGCATACTGGTATGAGTATGCACTAGTACAATATTGTAAACAAGTTATTCTTTATATTAAAATAAGATAGAGACAACAACAGCAGGTGGTTTTTCTCCCGCATTAGGTGTCCACCTTAAATCTTGGTGTTCATGTGTGTTGCTTATGTGTGATGGTTTATTTTGTTATTACTGTAGACGGTTATTGTTTAATTTTTAATGAAGTCCCGATGCACTGATTAAAGATCAACATATGATGAATTAACTGAATCATAAGTTCACTGGATATATGTTGGTTTCCCTAAGAACAGTTGCGTGCACACGCGAGTTTCTTTAATTGAAGTAGCGTATATAAATATGATTATGGAAATGAAAAAGTTATTAATTTTTAAATACTGATTCCCCCCCCTCTCAGTATTGTTACCAACAATTGGTATCAGAGCAGGTCCTTTAGCAGAAGCTTGATTGCTTGAAGGAGATCTATAGTAACAATGGGAAAGAAACAAAAGAAGAAATCACCTCAAAAGAAGAAGACATCTCAAAGGAATTGTGACAATGGGAGAGATGATTGGCCATTATGTGGAAGCAACTCTTTAGATTTAGAATCACCACAGAATGAAGATGAGAAAGTAAAAGAATTATCAGGTACGAATTTGTTGTCCTCCGGTGATACAGTTCTCTATTCATTTGAAGATAATGAATGTAACAACGAAACAACTGAATTTTCTCTCATGGGTGAAAGAGAAAGAAATCAAATAGAGGAAGAATTTAAAAATCTCATAGAAACAATTAGAGAGAAAGAAGATTTAATTAATAAAAGGTAATGTACCTACAAAGAAGAAGTTAGCAGTTTAAAAGCTCATTTGGAGGAAGGAAACAAATTAAGGAAGCAGTACAAGGAAAAGGAAGATCAATGTCAAAGGCTACAAGTTGAAGTGACATCATTGAGAAATGAAGTAAATGAAAAGGTTACAACAATCAAGAAACTTATAGAAAGATCAAAATACTATAAAATTATTGAAGCTGAGATGGTCTCTTTAAAAGAAGATCTTGAAAATTCAAATAAGAAGAATGAAGAACTACCACAAGCATATGAAGAACAGGAAAATGTGATTCTCAAATTAAAACAACAAGTGGAAGAAGGAATAAAATCTGAAGATATCATGAAGAAGCAGTATCTAAAAAAGGAAGAGCAATATCAGGTTGAGGTAAATATCCTAAAAGGTAAATTAGAAGGAAAGGATAAATTGTTACGATTTCAAGATAGTACTAAGATTTTATATAATATTCTTAGTAGTCAAAGTTCTCCTATCATCAAATCTGGTCTTGGTTTTCATGAAAATGTTGAAGGTGAATCTAGCTCACAAGATGAGGCAAGGAACTCTAATGCAAAATCTGAAATACTCAACTAGGAGATAAGAGGTCAACCCCATCAACAACAAAGGAAAGAAAGACTTCAAAGAAAATAATTTACTCCTAACTATGGAAGTGATAATCGGTTATTTCCTATGATGAATAATGTTGAATTTTTTATATGTCATAATTTTGAAAATGTTGTAGCTAGATGCAGAAGTAGAATGGTTCAAGATAATAAAAGTCACACAGAAAGATCATCAGCTTCCAGTTACTTTAAAGGATATTGTTTTTCTTGCAATATGTTTGGTCACAAAGCCATTGATTTCTATAGAAGGAGTATGGAACATATAAAATGTTATGCTTGTAACAAGTTTTAGCATATAGAAAAGGAATGCATGAGCAAATTTCGGCCAACATACCAAAAGGAACAAACATCATCACACTCCAAGGTATGGAAGAAGAAGGAATTACAATAATAAAGATGTGGCATAACTCAGTATACAAATAGAACAGACTTATAAGGAACAGAAAGTATGAAATTTCAGTGTCCTAATTCTTAGACGCAGTTATCATGAAGAAAAGTCATGTATATGCACGAGTTAGAAGTTGCACAATCACGTATATGTTGGTTTGTGAAGAAGCAGTGGTATAGACTCAGGAAAAGGGGTCTAATATGGTTCAATCAATTATCAATTATATTTTCTGTCTAGATGATTGATGACTATAGTCTGTGGATGTTACTTAGAAGTAATTTTTACCCTCATAATTTGTTGATGACTTGATGTATAACTAGTTGATGATGATGTCTTGATGATCCTTGTTGATGTATGCAATGATAAGATATGACAGTGAACAGTTGGCATAGGTTCAGGGGGATAATATGCTATGCTTCTAATAATGCATTTTTGGCATTATGTTTAGAATTCTTTGGTACCTAATGGTTCTTATCAATGGTGATGATGCTTATGTTGCCGAAGTGTTTAAATGAATCATCATGCTATGTTGTGATTATAAGTTTCCTATGATAATGTCTCAGATGATACTTGTATTTCTTGGGGTTACATAGTTGTTATTCAAATAATATTTATGGATGATTGTGGATGCCTATTTTGATGATGCATATAGTACATATGGTATGTTTCTTACAAAGTGACCTTCATAAGGACAAGGAGAAGAACAAATATTGAGTACACAACTTCATGATGATAACAATCACTCATTTATTTTATGTTTTTGACATCATGCCTTCAAATATGCATAAGGTTCATATGGTGCAATTATGGTGTGGGATTCCCATAGTTCTTGGTTTTGACATGATATATTGGTTGAGGATTGTTGCTCTAGATGGTATCAAGAAAGATTGACAAATAACTATGAGCTCATGGTTTTCTTTTCACATTGATGAGAAGGTAGATACATATTGCTATCTCTATGATGGATACATATTATGATGGATACATGGATGATTACTTAAGTTGCATATGTTGGTTGGCCAAGAGAATGGTGCTATTGCAGGTTTCATGAAGACATAGTTATATGAAGACATGGATATTTGGAGACATGGCTTACTTAGTCACATAATGATGATGACATCTTACTTCATGATGATAGATTTGATACTCACATATGTTGATTATCATGATTGATGCCTATCAAATGTGGTATATTAGAAAACTCTCTAGTAATCAATCATGGTTGATATATTGAGGGTTGTTATGGAAAAATCATGTAGTTCTTGGTACAATGATGATGGTATAGTTGTGGTGAAGTAAAATTATAAGTGCGGACTTGAAAAAACTCCTATAGCCCGATGATGGGTCTAGCCACAATAGATACATTCTACGAAAGATTTCCTTAGATCAGAATCAATCAAGAGGGCCTACCTCTTGGTCCGCTTATCCTCCTTGATGATGTCCTTGCTTGCTTGCTCTAGGTATCTCTCGCTTCCTTCTTCAAGCATCCAAAACAAGTAAACAACAACAAACAAAAACCATAATAATAGACAAATTACAATTCAACCTACTTAACAATTCAAGAAACATTAAGCCATGAATATGTAATATTACAAAACATGTAGGAAATCAATCGATAGTTGCATATATTAATATCAAAGAGAGATTACAACCATTTGTCTTGACGTTGGAGTCCTCCTCTGACAAGACCAGGTTCTCACACACTTTTGCTAGCATTCCATGATGGCCTCAATCAACAATAGTTTAAAGGCTCTTCCCTTTAGGCTTCACTCCAAACCAAATCATAGTTCTCCCTCACACAACTAGATAGCTACAACTAGTAATAGCTTGTTGTCTACTCCAAACCAAAATAGCATCAACACTCAGCCAAAAACTAGCTTCTCCTTGGGAAGAAGGGAGGTTTATATAGGAGAAATGGATGGGAGATGGATCCTCTTCTCATGGGAAAAGGTCTTATCCCTTGAGGTAGTTCCATCATTATAGGGGAAAGGAGCCCAAACTGACATCTTCAACCCAATCTGACCAAACCATTTACTAGACTTCCGTTATGAAGCTTCTAGAGTTGGAAGCTTCAGCTCCTAATTTAAAAAAATTTCTAAAACAAGACCAGCACGACTGGAACACAACTGAGTCACTCCAGTCGGCACGAGGAGTAGTGCTAATCTCTACAAATCAGTGCGATGGGGAAAAAGGCCATTAGTGCCGGTCTTGTAAACTGGGCAAAACAGAAGTTTCAGGGGAAATGATGCAAAAGGGAATTGATCTTCTCATGAAGAGGGACACAATGGGAGTTTCTTCATGAAGGAAAAGCCTGTGGGGTTCACTATAGAGGTCCTCTAGGATCAAGGACTGGGGAGTACAGGGACAGTGACAAAATTTTGTATAATAGATGCCCCCTAAAGCATGAAGGACGAGCTGGAATGAGGGATGAAATGCTTTATAAATCAGTGCTGGGAACTGATCTACCATCAGGAAACCTACAAGAAAGTACAGATACATATACATGAACTGAGATCTCTATCAAATGATACATGAACCGTGGCAGGGATGTAGCCATCCAGATAATGACCATGCAAACAGATCTAGGTATGGGCGCAGCCATCTGTCAAAGTGGATCATAATGAAACCATGGTATAGTTGCAGCTATCCAATAATGAGAAGGATCACATATGATAACTCATGGTTTGGTCTCAAATAGCCATCTGATAGAGACATGCATATCGTTATAACCATGTCACACCACTTCACAACTTGGACTTGCGTGATCTGAGCCCAAGGTCTTGCGCTCCAACACGATCCGATCAAAGTAGAGATTCTAGCATGTGAATAAATGTGTTGACGTCAAACATGCTAGAAAGTCACTTGATTACCAGTCAATGATGTAAATTGTTAACAAGCATGAGAGGAACCACCAATAATGACAATGGTCCTCAAGGTACTATCAGCACAATCCACAGAATGTGACTAGAGGAATTGAAGTTGAACACCTGTGAAATCATTCGATCGAAAGCCAATGATGTGAACTTGCCATTGAGTGAAAATAACTTGCCATTAGGTCATGCAAGCTCTAAGGTACCGGAAGGGAGTCTCTCGGTCAAATTCCCAAATAATGAGTTGAATTCGATGGGAAATGACTGTGTCGAAGGGGGGCCATAATGAATCCCAAGAGGATGCAAAATGATTTTGGATGATACAGAGAATCAGAGGTAAGTGTAACTGCAGAAGGACAACTCTTGAACATATCGACGACACAACTGGAATTTTGGCAGCTTTTGGATCCATAGGATCAGTGGTCATGATGACGTAGCAAAGATCAAATGGAAGGAAAAAATGAATGGCCCAAACCTAGGAAGGTCAACGATACAAAGGAGGATATCCCAACTTGACATGAAGAAAAGAGTGTCATGTTCAAGAGTGAGATGCCGACGCAACTGATAGATTTCCAAACTTTTCCCCACCATTTTGGCAGGTACCATGTTGGGCCTCCAAATGTCTTCAAAATGACATCCACTTTCACCTTTATCGCCACCATTTCACTCACATGTCACAACTCCATAATGATATAACCTTTCATTAGCCACCATTTTCATAAATATATGGGCTAGGATCCTTATTTACCAAAGTTATTTATTTTATGTGTTTAAAGTGAATTTATGATTAAAAACTAGGAAATTAACATGGTTTCATGTATCTATATATGTAGCTTGAGTTTCATGACATGTGTAGGTCATTTGGAAGCTTCCAAGGCACCCTTATGTGGCCTCCAATGCTCAAATTCGAATTCCCTTCAAAGGAGATTTGGATAAAGGTCAAAGAAGGATATGTGTCCTATTTGGATTGTAACTCTATGAGGTCTCTCGTCATTTCTTTTTTGAATTAGAAGTCTATGAGACACTTAGGGGATATGTGTCTCATTATGAGCTATTTGGTTGTAACTATATGATATTTTAGTGGATCCTCATTAAATAGGGTAGCTTCTTATGTTTTTGTATAAATAGGAGAGCCTTCTCCTTTGAAAGGCATGTGTAAAGTTGGAGGAATGCTCATGTTTTAAATAGAGAATTTGGAGCTCATACTTGGAGATTTGAAGATTTATTTTTGCTTGCATATAGAGCTTCTTCACTTTCCATCCTCATACACCATCGGAATGGCCATCTAATGATTGTGAGACTTAATTGTTTTTATAGATTAAATTTTATTTGCTTTCTTAGTATTAGTTTTAGAATGACTATGTAATATTTTCTTTTCTAAAAACATTTCAATAGGGAAGATTTATGTATTTTCTAATTGGATTAAGTTTGAGGCAAGGGCTCATAGTTATTTAGTTTCCTTTCATGTTTTGTTATTTACTTTCTTAGATCAAAGCATCAATTCATTGTATAATTGAATAAAGGATCAGGCTAAGAAGGTGACTTCAAATTGGGTGATTGAATGTTCAACCTATGCAATCATTGAGCTTTACTTTTTCATGTTTCTAATTTTTTCTTTTAAGATCCTCATTTAATTGCATTAACTAATGTTCTTAAGATCATTCTAAGAAATTGATTTAATCATATTTCAAGATTGAATGGTTGAACATTTGATACATGCAATTACTGAGTTATTTTCTGCACACTTTACTTGCTTTTCTAGGACATTAGAAGTTAAAATATAAACAGTTGCTTACACATCATCTCAATAAGGTAACACTTCATAATTGAATGTTGGATTAACTAGACATACATGAGTTGTTTTTTATTTCACAGGTTAGTTGAATTTCATTTTCATTATTTCATTTCATATATTAGATGAATTGGTTTTCGTTATTTTGTTGTTAGATTAATCTAAACTGAAAGACAATTTCTAGCACATACAGTGCACGCATGCTTCGCAAGTTTACGAAACCCACAAGTTGACAAGTTAAATGACAGGCAATCACTTTGCCCCAAGATTTTGGCGTCATTGCTAGGGAAGTGTGCATAGGAACTAACTTCCAGTTTAGAGTGTATTTTATTTGTTTTTGTTTTTACTAAACATTTATGGACAAAGGATTAAGAATGTAGCCCAAATACTACATTGAGGAATGGTATCAAGAAGCGGTTACGCCACAATATTCATCAATTCTTCAAGAAATCCTTGTGGAAAATCTAAAGGTTAAAATGATTTCTCATGTCCTCATTCACAATTAGGTACATTTTGCAAAGTTGGGTATGAACATTTTAGAAAGTTTAATAAATGGCTCCATTGAAAACATTCATATATGTTAGGCCAGGCAATAACTCCACAAAACAAAAACTAATTCGTATCATTTATTCCATCAGGTAGGTCTGTTATATACATGAGAGAGAGAATGTTCAGTTCATCTCCCGATGACTGTTCATATTTCTCATTTATTTATTTACATATATTTACCCAATCACAAGGATTAGGTGTCAACATTCCCCCCCTTAATCTGAAGGGATTTTGGTGAGTCCAAGCATCATTCTGAATCGTTCAAGCTTTTCTCTTCCAAGCGCTTTGGTGAAGATGTCTGCAATTTGCTCATTTGTGGAATAATGACAGAGATGGATTGTTTTGGCCTCAACATGATGTCGAATAAGATGATATTTAGTATTGATGTGCTTTGTTCAATCATGGAACTTTGGGTTCTTGGCCAACTTTATTGCAGAGGTATTGTCAATCATGAGTGGAATTGATTGTACTTTTTTTACCTACAAATCTTCAAGAATTTTCCTCAGCCACACAATTTCTTTTGTTGCTTCAGCTGTTGCCGCGTATTCTGCTTCTGTTGTGGAATCTGCTGGAACTGATTGTTTGCGTGATCTCTAGGAGACAGCTCCTTATCCAAGACTCATAGCATATTCTGAAGTTGATACCCCGATTTCTTCGTCTCCATCGAAGTCTGAATCAGAGTATCCAATCAAGCTGAAGTCATCCACCTGTGTATATTTGATTCCAAAGTCTTGAGTTCCCTTCAAGTACCTTAGAACTCTTTTTGCAGCAGACCAATGTCCCTCACAAGGCTTTTGCATAAACCTGGAGAGGATTCCAACAACAAACAAAATGTCTGGTCTGGTAGTAGTTAGGTAGTTGAGACTTCCTACAAGTTGTCTATGCTTTGTTGAATCCTCAAATTCTTTTCTTTCAATACATTTGAGCTTTAAGTTTTGTTCCATTGGAGTAGTAAGAGGATTGCACTCTGTCATGCCAAACTTGTTCAACAGATCTCCAATGTATTTCTTTTGAGAAAGAAATATGGAATTTGGATGTTGGGTTACTTCAATGCCAAGATAGTAATGAACATAGCCCAAATCAGTCATTTCAAAAATTTTACCCAATTCCTTCTTTATGCATGCAATGTAGCTTTCATTTTTCCATGTCATCAAAATATCATCTACATATACCACAAGATATACAACCGTTTTGCCAACTTTCTTGACAAATAAATTTGCATCATCAAGATCAAAATGTTTGAAATTGAGTTTCAGAAGATGCTCAGTCAGTTTTTCATACCAGGCTTGCGGTGCTTGTTTGAGGCCATACAAGTACTTCACAAGTTTGCACACTTTATGTTCATGTCCTTTCACAGCAAATCCTTCAAGCTGGGACATAAAAACATTCTCTTTTAGATCTCCATTCAAGAAATTTGTTTTTACATCCATTTGATGGACTTTCCAACCATTCTGAGCTACTAGTGCAAAGAGTGTTCGGATGGTAGCCCATTTTGCTGTGGGGGAAAAATTCTCCTCATAATCGACCCCTTCCTTCTGTGCAAAACCTTTTGCCACAAGCCTAGATTTGTGCTTGTCAAGTGAGCCATCAGCTTTATACTTGTTCTTGTAGACCCACTTGCAGCCAATTGGTTTGGTTCCTAATGGAGGATCAACTAGCTTCCAAGTGCCATTCTTTATGAGGGCATCATACTCCTTTTGCATCACTTCTTTCCATTCAACATGAGAAGCAGCTTCTTTGAAGGAAGTTGGTTCAAAATTTGTAGACAAGTTCAATTCATAATCATAAGAAACATCCATATCAACAGGTGAATTAGAGTCATCTACATCACCTCCATTTTGCTGGTTTTAATTTCTAGTTCCTGTCTTTCCAACTTCATCGGGATGAACACTTTAAACTGTCTTTGTCACCCACTTTGGGGGACCTTTCTGAGATGTTCCAGGCTACTCCGTTGATTGAGTTGGGACTAAATCAAGATTGAGTCTCCCAATTCTATCAATTACATCACTTAAAGCATCATCTGTTGTTGGAGTTTCAAGCGGGGGAGAGTGTTCTTCAGAAGAAGATTCCACATGTTGATCTACTATAGGAATCCCCCCTTCAAGATGTGGAATCTGATTATCAAATTCTTGAAATGATTTTGCTTTTGCGAATCTATCCAATCGATCAAGTTGCCGCTCAACAACATTGTCAGTTTTGGATGATTCAAGGAAAATTACATCTCTAGATACAACAAACTTCTTATTTACTTCATCATAGAGGCGGTATGCTTTGGAGGTGTTTGAATACCCCAGGAAGATACACTTATGACTTCTACCACCAAGTTTGTTTCTATGTACCTTTGGTATCAAGGCATAAAAGGTGGAACCAAAGACCCTGAGATGCTTTACCGAAGGAGCATGTCCATACCATATTTCATATGGAGTCTTGTTTCTTATAGCATTAGATGGACATCTATTCTTTATATATGCAGCACATAGAACAGCATCAGCCCAAAACATTATCTTTACATTTTTGAAGAAGAGCATGGATCGTACCATATTTAAGATTGTCCTATTCATTCCTTCAGCTACACCATTCTATTGGGGATTATAAGGCACAGTTGTTTGATGTTTGATCCCATGTTGGCGAAGATAGTTTTCAAATTCATTTGATGTATATTCTTTTCCATTATCAATGCGAATAGACCCAATATGAGCTTGTGCATCATTTTCAATCCATTTATGAAAATTCTTGAATGTTTGAAAAGCATCAGATTTGTTCTTCAATAAATAAACCCAACACATTCTGGTGTAGTCATCAATAAATGTCATGATATATTTATTTCCATTTGCAGAAAGAACAGGCATTGTACCACATAAATCTGAATGAATGAGTTCAAGTTTTCTATGTGCTCTTGAATGTGAATCATGAAAAGACTGTTTTCTATGCTTTCCTAGAATGCAAGCATCACATTGCTTAAGTTTCCTAGGAATTGTAGGCAAACCAGCAACACCATTTTTCTTCAACAAGCAGAGACTGTCATAGTTCAAATGTCCAAATCTAACATGCCATACTAAACTTGATGGAAGTGTACCTTCTTCATGATGAGAAATGTATGAGAAATGTTGTGCATGAGCAGAGGTTCCTTGTAGTTTGAGAAGCCTTTCTTCTTCTATTCCCCTCATGACAAGTGAGTGGTCAGATGCTTTTCTTACCTCAAGCTTTCCATCAAACATATGAATGGAAAGACCTTTCTGGCAGATGTGGACCAAGGACAACAAGTTTCTCTTGAGTTGTGGGAGATATAGAACATGATCCAGAAGAAAGTGTGGAAGACCAGGCAGTTTAAGCCTGATTATGCCAAGCCTTGATGGCTTGATTTTTGATTGATCTGTAAAGTATACTGCTCCATCAACATTGTCAGTGAAATCTTCAAAAAAATCTTTTCTATGAGTCATGTGGCAGGTTTCTCCTGAATCAAGCAACCACTCATTTTTCCAAGAAGCAAGTGAAGCATTAAATAAATCTTCATTTACTCCAATGTTACATTGTGCCACAACATAGTGAGCGGATTCAGGTGCTTTACCTTTGTCTGTATCATCAGATTTACCTTTCTGTTGGTTTCTTTTCTGCTCAATTTTGTCCCATGGTAGCTTGCATGTGGAGGCATCATGTGATCCATTTCTTTTGCAGCGTATGTAGTGCAAATCTACCTTTTCTTCTTGAGAATGTCTGCCCCCCTGCCTCTGAAATATCTTCCTCTTCCTCTTGAATGCATACTATAAAAAAATAAAATACTTTTGCTGATAGAAAAATACTTTTTCTATCAATGTATAAAATTGTACTTCTCGTGGAGAAAAAAATGCAGCTCTGGTATATATAGGACAAAGGTATTACTTTAGGGAGAGTTTACCAATTCCTATATGGTGGAGATGATATCACTCACAACACAAAGCTTCAGAGAACCACATAACCTCGAGCTAGAAAACTCGTGCAATGTACCAAATCGGCCAAAAGCAACTAGTCTGAATGTAAAGAGACCTAGAAACCAGCCGAGATGTGGGTTATATGTGAGAGGTTATATCACAGTGGCTTTGACTGTAGAGGAGGTCCAGTTACCATCATTGTACGCAGAGTATGGAGGGGAGTGAGCATTGTATGGCAACGTTCAAATAATACATATGGCTGCGTATGGGAGCAGAGGTATGGGCAACGTTGCTTATATGGACAATGGTGGTATTAAAGGCAGAGAGAGAATTTATGTATGGACCGTATGGTACCAGTGGTTAACACAGAGCGCTATTACCTGTGATATGGTAACGGCTCCTGAACAGTCGGCTCATACAATTTTATACAAGCAAAACGCTACCACAATTATAAAACAGAGTCTTCAAAAAATGTTTAATGTAGAGGCATCATACTGTCTTCAAAAAAATGTTTAACGTAGAGGCATCATACTGTCATAAGAAATGTTTAACGCAGAGGCATCATACTGTCATCAGAAATGTTTAACGCAGAGGCATCATACTATCAGGCCATTCCGCTACAATACCATTCTACTGCGCCACCCTCCAATGTGGTATGGAGGTCGAGCATTGTTCCTGGTATTGAGGTCGAGCAGTGTGCCTGGTGTTGAATCACGGTGGACACCCTCTTGCCTTGACATATGCAAACGAATGTAAATGAACCGAGAACTGAGAAGATGTGACGTGAACTGAGAACTTACAACCGCAGCATGCCAATACTACAGGGATCCTTGAAGAAAATCGGTGTCGGAGGACAGGTATGTCTCTACCATAGCCGAGGGGATAAGGAGACAGACTTGAAACCAAGACTTGAAACCTGCGCGGGCGAAGCTCAACAGATTTCCCACAAACGGTGCCAGAGGGGATAGCGAGTAATCAGAATAGGTTCATGTGAGAGGCACGGGGTTTGCTACACCGCATCTCCACCAGAAGAAGCAATTCATGCAATGGAGGCGGCAGGTGCAATCAGATGGATATGGGAAGCTGCAAAAATTCCCTCTTTACAGGAGACAAAGAAAAAAATATGCCATTTCAAAAACTTTAACGCACAGGACAATGCTTATTTTATGTCAGTACAGTGCCCTTTTTTTGAAACGTTTATGGACAGTCAGACAGGATGGACAGCGTTGGATAGTGGAGCAGTATGGGTAGTATGGACAGTGGGGCAGCTACCATGTCAGGAGCAGCTAATTTTATGGAGGAGCTGCTCAGCTATATGGAGAGCAGACAGGGAGTTACAAGGGACACAAAGGCTAAAAAGAGCTGGCTCTAATACCATGTCAGGCCATGCAATAACTCCACAAAACAAAAACTGATTCATATCATTTATTCCGTCAGGTAGGTCTGTTATATACATGAGGGAGAGACTGTTCAGTTCATCTCCCGATGACTGTTCATATTTCTCATTTATTTATTTACATATATTTACCCAATCACAAGGATTAGGTGTCAACAATATACTTAAAATTTAAAAAAAATAAAAATCTTTCAAGTAGGATAAACTAGGAAATAAAATCAAGTTTGATTGCATTTTTTTTTTTAGAGTTCTTGATTGCATCTTTTAAAATTTTTTAGACATTAAAATCTTCTAGAATTTTATTTATTTTCTTGCATTTATTCATTAACCTCACAAAAAATATTCTCAATACAAAAAATCATGTTTTGATTGTAAAAAAAAAAAAAAAAAGAAAAAAAAAATCATGTTAGATTTTCAATAAAAAAAAATAACAAAAAAAAAAATCTTCATGTTTTTGAATAAGGGAAATGTAGAATTTTAAATAAAAATGATCAATTGATAACTGGTTCTAATGCGACCTGCAAAGAAAAAAAATGTTAGCTTGGAATCCAAAATTCAAAAATCCATCATAATAAAAAATTATTGCTCGAAGAGGCTGCAAAATAGGAGAGGGAAATATTTGTTGGTGATTTGCAGTCACTATCATGGTTGCTACTGTTGTGCCATTCACTTCCCAGAGATTTATTAATATCTTCAATGCAATCCCTTTCAACCTTTGGCCTCGAATTCTTCAAGGAACACTCTGTTGTGCCAGACTTATGAAAAGAATTGGAGCTAGCTTTCAGATTCCTACCCTCATTTATGCTTGGATGTTCGAATTGATCAGATGCAATTGTAAGAGGTTCACCTCCCTATCAGCATTTAAATAAATTTTAGAACTTCCAATCTGTTGATTAATATTTCATGAGGATAAATACTTGGTAAGAGTTTTCTAGGTAGGATCAACGAGCCCAGATTTTTCATCCTTGAAATGTGATATGCTAAGATCTCAAATGTTATGGTGTACGCCCACGAATACCTTCTTTTTCCATGTCTTTTAAATTGTTGAACACTGAAAATTCTCCCCGATTTTAAGATCTTCATTCAACTCAACAAACCGTTTCATAAGCCTATTTCTCATGTTCTTCTAGTACCTTGCTATTTTTATCTATCTCTATCAAAAAAAAGAATTAATGTGAAAATCAAGATTCAGTTAAATGAATTGATGCTTGCATTTGTTGAAGCTCGAACTTTCAACCTAAGATCTTCCAACTCTTGAATGTATTGCTTTCCAACAGAGGTAGCAGAGCTTTGTGCTTCAAAGCAGCATAAGATTGGTAGGATAAGCAACAACCATTATTTAATTTCAAGGCCAACAGTTACCTGAGTATTTTCCAGAAATGCGTAAACAACTGAAAAATGTGAATTTTTAAATGCGATTTATAGCCAAGTCAAAATAAATTTAGGAAAACTGAGACATGGTTTTTTCTCAAGATAGGCCGAGTTAAATAACCCAGAAATGGTTTCCTCAATTTCACAACCGTTTGAGAGAAATCAGAGATTCTTTGGGACACTATTTCACTGACTGTGTGAGGAAAAAATAGATTTAGAATTTAATGCACAGATAGAAGTTGCGGCCATGCAAATCCAATTTTGGATGCTACGGTTGTTTGAATAAATCAAGATTGTGATTTTCTGTCATTGAAATCCATGGATTTTCTACCACATAAGAAAAACGTGTAAAAAGGAGCTACAAAGGAGGTTTGGGGATTTGCCTTGAGATTGCGCTGAGGAAGCTGCTTGACGATGGTTGAATAGTCTGGATTCGATCTGGCTCTTTGAGAAGGCTGTGGAACTTGTGCTGGCTCAATGTATCTTTGTGTTTTCACCTTTTCAATTTCTAGTTTACATCTTTATCTTCGTTCTATAATTTTTAGTTCATTTCTTTGATTTCTTACTACGGGGCTTTTATGTTTTGGTTTGATTCCATGGGTGACGTTTCCGCCCTACCCAAGTTCCATTTCAGGGTTATAATATCGTCAAATGGAGTTATATGGCTTCTTTGGAGTTAGCCGAGACCACATCTCAGCGTGCTACCTTTACTGTTCAGGTGCATCCTCCCTTCTAAGTTTGGGTTTATTTCACGGCTCTGTTCATAAGGATTTTAGCGCCCTTCTGGGTTCGAATTCTAAATGATGCAAAATTGAGCAACTATACACCACCAATATTAGGCATGACCTTGTTTTTCTCTTGGTTGTATGTACAATTTCGCCTACCACACTCTGTATCTCTGGAAATTTTGACCATGCATTACTTTTTTGACCGAATTTCTCATTTTCCAGTGCCATTATTGAGGATTTTCTACTTATTGTTTCCACTGCTGCAAATTCAGAATGGACACTAGGGTTAAAACTTATGTTATTTTGTTTTTCATAATGCGTATTTTGCAACAGTGGTTCACCATCTATATTTAGTAGGGTGATGTGAGGGTTTTAAATGTAAATTACATTATTGTGGAGAAAGGGTATAGTTTAGTTCAGGCAAAAAAAAAAAAATTTGCTAATAAGGGGCATTCCAATTATCACTGGATTTTAGCTCTAGTAAACCACAACATTGTTTCTTGCTCTTTGAGTTCATTTTTGGTTATTTACTAACTTGGGTTTTTTGTTCAGGATTTTAGCTACAGAAACTGTGCACATTCCACAGCTGTACAGCAATTCTGCAGCTAATCGACAATTCTGTAGCTGGAAAAGAATTCTGCAACTATGCGTTTGACTCAATGATTTATTTGTCAAACAATGCATTCTAACCATTTCATCTTCTTACGTCATATTTCAGTATAGCATCATGTTCCCATGCCACATTTTACATGACAATTTTCACTGTTTCATAAAAATTTCAAAACAATCTAACTTTCTCATATGACATCGGAATTCGATGATTCAAGCATCGTTGGAAAGATCTCAATGAGATATACAAAATGAGGAAGCTATTATCAGATTTTGAAACAGTAAAGAATGAAGAAATTGTTGAAAAGAAACAACAAGTAACTTGAGGCACTACTTTCAACACAGGTATAAACTCTTTTGGTTTTCTTTCATAAACTTGTTTAATAGTACCGATTCTTATTTTTTTTTTATGTAAATGTCATTAATAGAGAAATTGATCACCTCTCTATTTGATAACCTTACAATCCATTGGAGAAGAGGTACTAGTTTTTTGCAGGTTCTAGGAGAAAGACAGAGGATCATAAGAAAATAGTGTCTCTCAAAGACCACATTTATTTGACAAGAAAATGATCAGAGCAGCAACAGAGATGAAACATCAATGCATGAGCACATGCTAATGCATATTAGATCCAACAATTGCAAGCCTTTTAGATGCTAGTGTTTCCATTGCATTCATACTTCCTCAGTCAATAAAACCTTCATCTCATTTCCTTTGCAGTCACATTGCATTTCATTTAGTCAGTCAATAAAAATTCTCATCTCATTTTCCTTCACTGCTCATTTTTAGTCATAGAAAAAATATTTTCCTGCCTTGCTTTCACTAACTCATAACCCATTTTCATAAAGATATTTATCTCGCTTACATGCTGATTTGTCCTTTTACTTTCCATTCACTTGTCATTTTCCTTTCTGTTAAATAAACCTTGATCCACTGCAAAATTTTCCATTCATAATCCTTCAAAATCATTGTTTCATGCTCACGTTAGATGATGGAGGATTCCTTAAGGCCTTCCTTATAACAAGCCTTGGCCTATCGACATCGACATATTATCTAGGTCTAAGGCTAGAGTCCTCATTAGTACCTTGAGGCTTGTATGCCTTAATAACAAGCTCTCTCGCCAACAATCATGGGAATACATCAATTTCCCTTGATTGTTGGATCTTGCAAGTGGCTCGACATCGGCTCATTTATTCACCCTTTGCAAGATGCACTTAGGTACTTTGGCACTCGTTGACATTAATGGTGAGTTTGCCTCGCATTGGTTAACGACATTCATCAATGGTCGGTAATCCAATGAAATCTCTTCATGCTTGACACCGCCACATTTATTCACATGACTAGAGTTGTACCATCAATTTTATAGCAATTGAAGACTATATCATTTTAGCATTTTGCAGCAGATTCAACAGATTTAGCAGTAGAAATAAAAAATCCACTTCACAACCTCATCCACCATTTATGCAACCAAGAAGCAAATGAATTCTACATTTCATTCCATGATCCGAAAGCAACCACACTCCCCAATTTCCATAACTCATGCCCATTGAAGGTAAGTGAAAGTATGTGGTTTTCTAATTTTTAGTCATGCAATTCCTTAAAATACTAAAATTGTAACTTTGGGAAATTCCTCACTTCCTCTTTCACATTGTCATATATTTAGTTGGGGGGAAGGGACATCATTTCATATTCATATATCATACACCATCACACATTTTCATTTCATCCTAACATACTTTTCCTAATCAATAATGATTGCATTATGGTTCAAAAAGTTATATGATTTGCAAATAATGTCTAAATTAGGAGCACACTATATGGCTGATTTTTAAGATGCATTCTTAAATATGTTCAATGAATCTTGCTGCAACAAAAAGAAACAAGGTATTGAAACACAAGAACCAATACCAAGTAGAATTTGGTTGAAACACAAGAACCAACCAAACATGTTGCAATTCAGTGTATGACAAAGAATACTTTGCAAAAATAAATAAAATTGTCAAATGCAGAGTTTAAGGACATCTGATATAAGCCAAGTTCATTCAAAAGCAAAGACATTGCGAGCAAATCAAAGGAATTAATGCAATATTTTCATGAGGACATGAAATTACTCTAGTTGGGGGGTACGTTGGGTCTCCAAAATGTCTTCAAAATTACATCCACTTTCACCTTTATCGTCACCATTTCACTCACATGTCACAACTCCGTAAACATATAGCCTTTCATTAGCCACCATTTTCATAAATATATGGGCTAGGATCCTTATTTACCAAAGTTATTTATTTTATGTGTTTAAAGTGAATTTATGAGTAAAAACTAGGAAATTAACATGGTTTCATGTATCTATATATGTGGCTTGAGTTTCATGACATGTGTAGGTCATTTGGAAGCTTCCAAGGCACCCTTATGTGTCCTCCAATGATCAAATTCGAATTCCCTTCAAAGGAGATTTGGATAAAGGTCAAAGAAGGATATGTGTCCTATTTGGATTGTAACTCTATGAGGTGTCTCATCATTTCTTATTTGGATTAGAACTCTATGAGAAACTTAGGGGATATGTGTCTCATTACGAGTTTTTTGGTTGTAACTATATGAGATTTTAGTGGATCCTCATTAAATAGGGTAGCTTCTTATGTTCTTGTATAAATAGGACATCCTTCTCCTTTGAAAGGCATGTGTAAAGTTGGAGAAATTCTCATGTTTTTAATAGAGAATTTGGAGCTCATACTTGGAGATTTGAAGATTTAGTTTTTCTTGCATATGGAGCTTCTTCACTTGCCATCCTCATACACCATTGGAATGGCTATCTAATGATTGTGAGATTTAATTGCTTTTATAGGTTAAAGTTTATTTTATTTCTTAGTATTAGTTTTAGAATGACAATGTAATCTTTTCTTTTCTAAAAACATTTCAATAGGGATGATTTATGTATTTTCTAATTGGATTAAGTTTGAGGCAAGGGCTTATAGTTATTTAGTTTCCTTTCATGTTTGGTTATTTACTTTCATAGATCAAACCATCAATTCATTGTATAATTGAATAAAGGATCAGGCCAAGAAGGTGACTTCAAATTGGGTGATTGAATGTTCAACCTCTGGAATCATTGAGCTTTTCTTTTTCATGTTTCTAATTTTTGTTTTTAAGATCCTCATTTAATTGCATTAACTGATATTCCTAAAGATCATTCTAAGAAATTGATTTAATCATATTTCAAGATTGAATGGTTGAATATTTGATACATGCAATTACTGAGTTATTTTCTGCACATTTTAATTTCTTTTCTAGGACATTAGAAGTTAAAGTATAAATAGTTTCTTATACATCATCTCAAGAAGGTAACACTTCATAATTGAATGTTGGATTAACTAAGCATACATTAGTTGTTTTTTTATTTCAGAGCTTAGTTGAATTTCATTTTCATTATTTGATTTCATAGATTAGATAAATTGGTTTTCGTTACTTTGTAGTTAGATTAATCTAAACTGAAAGACAATTTCCAGCACATATAGTGCATGCATGCTTCACAAGTTTACGAAACCCCCGAGTTAAAAAATTAAATGATAGGCAATCACTTTGCCCCAACATACCCCAATTATTTTTTAATTGCAAGCTTGAAGGGCTATGCTTGCACTGTAAGTTCATCCTTCGGACGAATCTGACCTAGTAAGTTTAACGAGCCCTAGTAAGGAGAAGCTCACATTCATCATGGTGACGAATCCGATGTCGTTTAATATTTTAACGAGTCCGACAAGGGTGTAACTCAGTATATTTTTCATGTTTAGAGAGTTTGAAAAATACACCTAAAAGAAAACTCCACATGGTCCCTTTTCATACGTTTGTGTTTCTCGCGTGTGAAAAGGTAGAAAACAATACTTGAGAGAACCGCTTGACCATTTTAGTCAAGGAGTGCCTTTTTCGTAAATAGTGCCTCCCAACCCAAAAAAGGGGTAAAGTTATACTAGACACATGACATTTCGCATCTGTTAACGAGTTCAAAATGACAAGAGCTTGTACATCTTTTTGTTTTTAAAGGGTCAAAAAAGAGTTGAAAGCGGACCCCCCATTTTTTATTCTCCTTAATGAGTCAAAAAGGGAAAAATTACTCGGAAATATTTTCATATGAGTTTAACGAGTCAAGAAAAGAGCTGAAAATTGACTCATCATCATCGTTGAACATCCATCACCTGTCGCTGCACAAGTAATGCAAAGTGTATTATCGAGTCCTTGAGGTAAAATAGATCAAAATATTTACGAAAACCTGATATTTTCATGAAAGAATGAATAAAAAGGGAAAAAGTAAATATATTTTTTACCATTTACCATTTTACCTTTGCTGTGAAGACTTTTTACTCACTTTTTCCCTAATTGTTCCAGAGTAGTTTGCATGAGATCTGAGAGGTTAGTTGACGAGCCGCCAGTTCTAGGTAACAGCCGAAGCCTTGAGCTCCATTTATATGTCTTGTATTTATGCTTTTAGCCACTTTTTTAGATTTTTGAGGAGGTTTTTTGAAAATATTTTTCACCCTCGGTCACTGCGATTTCTGGGCACAGAATCGCACCAGCCAAGGGTGATTATTGACTCAAATTAATGGCTTTTGCAGAAGAGAATCGTTGAAAATGGTGGACTAGAAAGAACGGGAACATGAAGATGTTGACACCCAGGTAATGAATGACCGAAATTGGCTGGAGGCTTTGAGGGCTTGTGGGCTCCTCAAATTATTTCTTATGCCAGGGATGTGGGCCCAATGCAAGTTACTTCGGTACCTTATTAGTCTTTGGGACATTAATCGAGAGATTTTTGTCATTGGCGACCAGGAGATGGAGTTGGAAAATTTAGATATATACTTCATCACTGGACTATCTTGCAGAGAGGAGCCGGTGAACTTGTATGGGTCACGTCCAATCAGGGCAAGCATATCTTCCCTGCTTGCCAAACACTGCACTGAGGACCTGAAATCCAAGAGTGGGAAGATAGAGATTTCCAGTGTGCATTATCTGACACTTAGGGTGCTTCTGTTGACCATCAATAGAGTGGCAGGGTCCCAGGTGGAATACGAGACTAAAAAGTCGAAGTTTCTTTATGCTATCGACTGCACAACTCCTATGATCTTCAACTGGGCAGAGGCCATGAAGATGAACATCAAGCGCCAGCTGTCCAAATCTAAGGTGGGGAATATGAAGCAATTTTTCTTCGGATTGGTGCTTGTGACCTTCTTCCTGGAACAAGTACCATTGTTCCAATATCAGCTGATTGAGGTGGATCCTCCTATATCACGCAATCCGCGAATGGCCTGCTGGAGCTGTTTGATGCCTAGGATCACTGGGGGTCAGCACATGTCATACCGACCTGCATTCTTTTCATGGCTACGATGACAGAAGATTGTCATGGAGGACTGGCCATACAACGGAATTGATTTTCGTGGAGATTGAGACATGCCCTTACCAGATGGAGAGGACTTCGATGACGAAGGTAAAAAACAAAAATTTTTAATTTTTAATTTTTTAATTATTTTTGGTATATATGTGCTTATAAAATTTCTCTTGTTAATGTAGACGTTGGACCAGAGCAGCCTATTGGGATGTCTCCAATAGCCAGGCACGTCCCCCGCCCTATTGATGTTGTCGCCCCTTATCAAGAAGAGAGTGACAATGAGGAGGATATTGTGAGGAACCTTGAGGGGTTGACTCGTGGCATCTCGAAGTATGCTCAGGTAGGAGACATTCCTCGTCAGTACCAGAGACACATGGTGGGAGTCTCAGAGTAGATTCACCGATTACTGACTCGTGTTGCACGAGCCATATCATGCTACCATGATCACCATACTGATTAGTTCCTAGGTCTAGCACTTACTTTTTTTTTTTGAGCCCTGCGTGCCATGGATATATGAGACCTGCGAGATGCCAATATTATTTTAGACACACATATAATTTTTTAGGGTTTTGATGTATCAAACATTATCACCCCATATATATATATATATATGTTGTATTTTACTGTCTACTATGATACAAATGGTTTGTTTTATCATTTACATGTTTTGTAAACGTCTATCCAACACATGATTAGCTAATGCGTCTATCAATGTATTCATGTGTCTAGGAATATGATGATATGTAATGTAATCAAAATGCCTTTCCAATAGACGAATATGGAGATACATTCTCAATATTTTAGGGTTTCTGACGGAATATTGCCCATTGAGTTGAAGGACGACAAGCTATGAATCTAGGTTGACAACCAGTTCTCTGATTCCCGGAGTGATGGCTTTTGACAACAGTTCACTGACCGCACTGTATTCAGCAATGTTTTTTGGTTGTGTGACCTAGGCAGATACCTTGAAGGTCAATCAACTCACTGTTAGGGTCATAAATAGCCCATACTATGAATGATAAGTTCCGGGTACTTCGACAAGCACCATCAGCGAAACCAACATGGGGAGTTGCAGACATCTGCAAATCAAGTAAAGCATAGTAAACAGGAAATGTGTTTGAAAACTATCACACAAAACCATGTTGCACAAAAATGAATGACACACTAATGTACAGAAGTAACCATGCGAGATGACCTAAGCATATTACTTCTTGAGAGAGTCCATGTTGGGACTCAGGTAATCAATCAACACAGATGGACACCAGAGATTTACTGTCACCATGTTGAGTAAGCATCGACTCGACCAAATAATAGAGTAGAGCTTAGATAAGGCTTTGCCCCCATGCCCCTTGGGCGAGGGAGGGTTACAAGTCAGATGGAAACCCCATTGAAATAATGGGCAATCGGTAAAAACTCAGGGAGGGAGAAAAATCCTGAATCCATGACGGGATAAAGGTGTCCTTAGTTGAAAGATCTTGACCACGTCAATATAAACTAACATGTCAATAGGGAGTGGGAAAGAGAACTCCTCAAGACACATAGACATGGCCAGTGATCTAGGCAGGAATGAGGAACGATAATGAGTATCAATCCAAGGTGGTTCCTCGAGAGACATGATTTCCATGATACCCTCATCAGCAAGGAATGTCTCGACTAAGGGATTAGGCGATTCCAAAGTGCCAAGCCATGGGGATTGAGAATACATATCGAAAGAGGTCATTGACATATGAGAATCAGAGGATGCAGAGTTCGAAGCTAAAACAATTTCCACGTAATTGACTTCGGCGGGACTAAGCGGCATAACTTTGCCCCAAGAATCAACAAGATTCGGTGTAGGTATGACCCAAGGATCAGATTTGACTGACATCATGTTGACAGAGGCAACATGAGGAGGTGGGAGTGGAAATTTTCCCATTAAGGCATAATCTTTGAAGAGAGCTGCCACCACAATCTCATAGGGAGCACTAGTGTGCTTGACGTACAGAACATTGTCATCTAAGGAGGAAGAGGCGAAAGAAAGGCAGCTAGTTGACAGTGACAATCTTCCCTTGGTGGGGAAAACGAATCACATGAAATAAAGAGGAGGCCACAGCATGCATGGCATGAGTCCAAATTCAGCCGAGTAGAAGATTGTAATTGAGATTGGCATCAGTAATTGCTACTTTGACCTGCACTGTCTTGCCTTCTAGGGTGATGGCAAGGTTAGGTAAGACACCGAAGGGTTGTGAATCATGCCCATCGAAAGCTTCCAAAGTGTTCAAAGATTGGTTCTATGCAGGGGAACCAATAGCCTTCCAACATGCAGTTGACATGATGCAGGTGGAAGCACATTCATCGATGACAGTCTGGTGGATGGTATTCTCATTGATGATTACCTGAGTAAGAAAAGCAATCTGATGAGGGAGCCACAGAACATGGCTTTCTAGATCAAAACATATCAAATTGGAATCAGTGTATCGATGCCTCCGATAGTTGACAGCAAAGATTTCCGCTGTGATGGGCAGCTTTGGAGCACCTCGAGAGCTGACATGGTTAAAGGTGCTTGAGCCAAATCCTCAACAATATTGTAGTGCTAAGTAGCTTAGGCATTGGGATTATATGAGGATTTCCACAGCACACCTTGAGAGGGTGGCCACATAGTGGAATCAGGGTTAGGGCACTCAATATGCATAGGGCGAGAAGACGGGGTTGAAGAAGAAGGTACAACTTCTTTCTCTTTCCCTGCTGCCAGAGCAGGAGTTTGATAGTACTTCAACCTAGTAGCCACATTAATAGGCATACTCATCATGAACACTTGAGATCCAGAGGAAGCATATTAGGTTTGGTCTACCATTTGGGTCCACTGAGACGGAAATGGCTCTTTGAGGACAAGAGGGGTCCCTTTGAGCAAGTGGCTAACTTCAGATCATCACGGACAATCATTAGTGTAGTGATCCTCCTCGCAAATGAGGCAGGGATATTTAGGTTTCCGTGGGGTTATGGGTACGCCTCAAACCCCCTGCGATTCCCCCCCCGCTATATAATCGACGCAATGAAGGGGGGCTCCACCCCCTTCTAACCCCCCAGTTCACTACGTAGGTTAGTCGTGGAAAGAATATAACACAACCCAACATTCTCCCACTTGTTGTTCTCTTTCCATAGGGGGGCACAGGAGATTTTAGTCATTTTTCCAGCCCTGAAATGCCCATTGTTTCTATACACGAGGAGAACTTCTCAGAGCTCACAAATTTTGTTAATGCATCTGCAGTATTCTTCAAAGTGTCCAGCTTTACCAGCAACACCCTTTTGTCTTCTATAATATCCCTCACAAAGTGATACTGAACATCGATGTGGTTTGTCTTTGAATGATATGCAGGGTTCTTTGCCAAGAAAATTGCACTTTGGCTGTCACAGTTTGTCCTTATAGCTTCATGTACTAACCCCATACTTGAACACAATCTCTGCAACCAAACGGCTTCCTTGCTTGCATGAGTGGTTGCCATGTATTCTGCCTCTGTAGTTCATAGTGCCACTACAGATTGTTTCTTACTCATCCAACTGACTGCACCTCCAAATAGGTTAAACACATACCCACCTATAGATCTTCTTTGATCCAGATCTCCAGCCCAGTCTGCATCAACAAATCCATGAATATCCAACACTCTGTCCAATCCTGGTCATCCTTGGTAGCACAAACCATAGTCACTATTGCCACGCAAATACCTAAAAACCCACTTCACTATTGTCCAATGCTCCTTCCCTGGTTTTGATATAAACCTGCTCAATACTCCCACTGCATGTGCAATGTCGGGTATAGTACAGACCATTATATACATCAGGCTACCAGCCGCACTTGCATATCAAACACGAGACATAATCCTCTTCCTCTTCTTATGTCTTGGGACACTATTCAGCAGATAACTTTACACCTACAGGAATAGGAACCTTCACCAGTTTACTCTCCTGCATATTTAACCTCTACAGTATTGTCTCGACATTCTTCCTTTGGTTTAACCAGAGCTTCCTCCTTTCCTAATCTCTTTGAAGTTCCATGCCCAAAATATATTTTGCATCACCAAGATCTTTCATGTCGAATTTGGAGGACAATTGGGTCTTCAAATCCTAGATAATTTCTTTGTCATTTCCAACCAGCAACATATCATCCACATACAAGACCAGATAAATAACACAGTCACCAATTAATTTAAAATACACACAGTGATCTGCTTTGCTTTTGGTGAAGCCAAGTCCTCATATAAATGTATCAAATTTCTGATACCACATCCTTGGTGACTATTTTAACCCATACAGAGACTTCTTTAACTTGCATGTTAGTTCCTTCTTACCCTTCACTGCAAAGCCTTCAGGTTGCTTCATGTAGATCTCCTCTTCCAGATCCCTGTGAAGAAATGTTGTCTTCACATCCGTCTATTCCACCTCAAAATCAAAAGCAGCAGCAACAGATAAAAGTAATCTAATGGAAGTTACCTTGGAAATAGGAGAAAAAATATCACCAAAATCAATTCCCGGCACCTGGGAATAACCTTTTGCTACCAACCGAGATTTGTATTTCTCCACCTTTCCTTCTACATTTGTCTTCTTCTTGAACACCCATTTGCTGAGAATGGGTTTCCTTCCATCTGGCAACTCCACCAGATCCTGAGCCTCGTTTTTGTGTAAAGATGTCATTTCATCAACCATGGCCTCTTTCCAGAGTTTTCCATCCTCTGAATCCACTGCTTCCTTCACAGTTCTAGGATCATCATCAGTAATAAACAAAGCAAAATTTGAATAGAAAGAAGATGGACTATACCTTTTTGGTTACCTTCTTTCTTGAACTAATCTTCTCACAGCCAGAGTTTGTGGCTCTTCATCTTCTAATTCCTCCTCTGCTATAGCGTTTGATTCTTCCTCCTTTAGCTCAAACTCTATCTTCTCAGGTTCCTTTGGTTGGACTTCATGTTCAATAACATCTTTCACCTCTCTGAACACCACATCTCAGCTGTACACAACCTTCCTTGTTACTGGGCTCCAAAGCTTATAACCCTTTAATCCATCCTTATGCCCAATAAAGATGCGCTTTTCAGAGTTACTATCCAACTTGGTTAATTTCTCCTTTGGAACACGTACATATGTATCACATCCAAATACCCTCAGATGTGAAAGAGAGGGTTTCTTACCAGTCCATACCTCTTGTGGAGTCTTATCCTCCAATGTTGATGAAGGTGATCTATTTACCAGTTAACATGCAGTATCCACTACCTCTGCCCAGAATTCCTGTCCTAACCCGACACCATTGAGCATGCTTCTTGCCCTTTCCATCAACATCTTGTTCATTCTTTCTACAACTCCATTTTGTTGAGGTGTATATGGAGTAGTCTTTTGATGTGATATACCACACTTCTTACAGAATTCTTCAAATTCCTTGCTGCAAAAATCTCCACCATTATCTGTCTTTAGCACCTTTATCTTCTTCTCTGGCTGATTTTCCACGAGAGCCTTAAATTCTTTAAACCTATCAAAGACTTTAGATTTATTCTTAAGCAAATATATCCATGTATTCCTTGAGAAGTCATCTATAAATGATACATAGTATATAGACTTACCCAGTGATCGAACCTTCACAGGTTCAAACACATCACTGTTTTTATCGGGAAATCTAGTGTCTATGCAGAGCTGCTTGTCCCACTAAGGCTGGTAGCTACCTTAGAAACAAACAAACTAAAACCACTTTCGTTTTCCTTTATGAGAAGTAGATAAGAGGGGAAAAAGGAGACCAACCTCTGTCTTGCACTTGGTTCCTTGCTTGATTCTTCTCCCTTCTGATAGACCTTTGCCACTTGCTTCCTCGTTTACCCAGCTTCAAAGAGTACCTGTAGAATCAAAGCAGCATAACACTATCCAAGAACAAATATCTACTATCATAAACAATATAGGACCAAATATATATTGACCACACAAATGCATATATCATCAATCATACAAGAATGTGGAGGAAAACTCGAATAGCTTTATTAATAATCAAGAATAGCAAAGAGGATTACAGCCAATTGTTCTGACCCAGCGTCATCCTCTCAGCAAGAAAGCCTTTTTCACCTTATGAAAAGCTTAGGTCACCTAACACTATGATGTTACACCAAGAAACCAACAGCACTTCCTTACAAGATACAAAATTCCAGCCTCTGGATCTCTGGGATGAGGGATACATATATAGATGTTTGCAAGGGGGGTGAATCAGCTTTTGAGATTTGATTAGTGTCCTCTCTCTGATAGTTCTTGATTCCACTTGGAGATTGATGATCTCTTACTCATCCCTGGGCGAATGCAGAGAGGCAAGTGTCATAGGAGAAGTTTCTGGAAGATTCCATGATCATCCACCTCACAGATTGACCCTGCCATTTGTCCACTCTCGCCCATCGCACCACATAGAAGGGATTTTCAGTATGCATCGCACCTCCCGTGTGCATTTAGGTGGGATGCAGCACACTTTGACCATGGAGCAGGTGAGATGGTCCAATTTTGACTAGTTCTGAGTAGTTTTTCATGGAGAACTTCTGGGAGATGATGTAATCTGTTGACCTTGTTCTTTTAGGGGTTGGAACAACACTTTTAGGGACTTAGGAGCCCTTGGTTTATGGACATTTATGATTTGGGTTGTAGTGCCCAAAAATTTCTATAATAGTTGCCCCCTAAAGCATGAGGTCGTTAATCTTTTGATGTCGGGTGAAATGCTTTATCATGAGGATCCGAAGTTTTTTCAAGCTGGAAGGCGACCTGTAATAAGATACAGTACAATACATTATCTTCATAACATTTTCATGATCTATCTGAGGTGGGCATTCCCATGCTCAGCTTTATAAATTCATTTTCATGTACATAAGACAAACAATCGTCCGTGTGCAAACTGATGATTCTGGTAGAGCCATCATCCCTTGGATTGGATGATTATTTGTGCAGCAATGATGTACATTTGATGTCTTTATTTTCCTGAATATATATCGCAGCCCGGATGGATGAAACTAGATCCGAGGTCTTCAATCTTGTTCGATCTTCACTCAAAGTACAAGTCGATCCATGTGAGAGATGCTCTGGAGTCGAACATGGAAAGACATCGACTGATTACCAGCCAATGATGTAAGCTGTTAACAGGCACGAGAGGAATCACCAATAATGATGATGACCCTCAAGGTACTATAGTACAATTCACGTCATGTGAATAAGGGACTTGGCGTCGAACACCACGCAAAATATTTTGGTCGAAGGCCATTGATGTAAACTTGTCGCCGGAAGTGAGAAACTTGCCATTGAGGCATTCAAGCTTCAAAGTACTGAAAGGGTTGTTCCTAGATTGACTTCTTGGATAATGAACTGATGTCAACAAGAAGCGATCCATCATAGGAGGGCCTTAGTGAATCCCACATCAATGACACTAAACGGAGCAAATGATTTTAATGGAGGTGAAAACGATCTGATGACATAAGGTTCAGGGTGGTGGTCATGAAAGAATGGAGCGTAAATGTATTGCAGTGGATGAGACATGGGTGAATTTTGTGAGCAACTTCTCTTGAACATATCGGTGACACTGACATGATGGATTGGTAGCATTAACCGCAAATATGGATGGTGTGATGGACCAATGGTGATATGACCAGTGAACGGAACAACCCAACCCGACTCGGATGCGGAGTGAAAGTGTCATGTTCAAGAGCGACTTGCTACCAATAAAGTTTCTTCAAGTTTTCTTCCCAATTTTTCCCCTGTCATTGCTGACCAGTACCTCTTTATTTTTGTCAAGCTTGAGGAGGATAACATATGCTTGTTCTATAATTTTCCCTTCGGGCAAACCCATTGCTATGTTTTAACGAGCCTAGCGATAGTGAAACTCGTTCTTGTCTGTATGGACAAGTTTGTCGCTATTTGGTTTTAACGAGTTTAACGACAAAGATAACTCGGTCCTTTTCAATTTTAGAGAGTCTGAAAAAGTGACGTAAAGAAAACTCCAATAATCCTTTTTTGTCATATAATCCCTTAAGTTCGAAAAAGTATAAAAAAATACAAAAGGGATGAATTTTCGGTACTTTTAATGAGCCGAACAAAACAAGCACTCGATCTTTTTGTGTAATAATCCCTCAGGTCCAAAAAGATTAAAATCTAAAGGAGGGATAGCACTTCCGGTCACTTTAACGAGCTGGAGAGGCCAATCGCTCGACAATCTTTTCATATTTTATGAGTCAGTTGAAAAGAGCTTAAAGGAGACTCATCTTTTGAGGAACGAGTGATAAATTTGGGTAGCAGCTAATTCCAGGTAAGGTTTGGAATTTTCCAATCACGGCAGTGTCACAAGGATGGCTAACAGGATCACTCTTCGCAGCTGTTCCTCAAAAGGGGTAAACAATCAAATGGAGGTGAATGATTGGCCAAAACAGAGTGGAGGTGGTGATGAGAACACGACCAAGGCTTCAAAGGCTGATGATAATACATTCACGATGGTTATTTACCGTAAATTGGTTCATTTTTTAATGAGCTTAAACTCTAGGGAAACATTTGCTCATTGCTTATGTTTAATTTTTAACGAGCTTGAATTCCGTGTTAAAACTGCTCATTGCTTATGTTTATTTTTTAACGAGCTTGAATTCCACGTTAAAACTGCTCGATCCAGTCGTATAATAAGGATGTCTCATTTAAAAATGGCATTTTTTCAAAGCTTTGCCCCGCATCCTTTCTTTATGCAAGTTAGGAAACGACCAATCCTACGAGTTTAAAGGGTTAGAGGACCTACAAATTTAAAAAAATAAATGGTCTCTCTTCGCTTGCATGCCAAAAGGTTTGCATGCCCCCAGGTATAGTGAAGTAGAGTTTCTAGGTTACCCCTCAATTTGCAGACAAAACATTTGTTTTATCAGGAAAGGCCTACCTTTTAACAGAGGTATCTTATTCCAGTCTAACCCCATTTTCCTAAAAGGACGGGCATGTCAACTAGTCATATATCCTTCGTGGAAACCTACTCTATGCCCAAGGTTTTCCTGTCGAAACAGACTAGGGTGCATGCTCCCTGGGTTTCAGTCATGTCCTCATGAATCACTCATGCTCATCAAGTGGACGGACTGGGGATTGATGAGACATTCCTTGCATGAAAAGACCATTCAGGGATGGTATTTGACTATTTGTGATGTGTGAACCGGGGAATGAAAGCTGGTCTACGAGCTTGACCACTCTTCCTTCATGCGGAAAACACATTACTCTAAAGAGTGAGGAGACAATGGCTCCCATGTAATAAATATAGTCATGTCCAAGGAGTAGATTATAATCCAGGGGTCCTTGGACGACCATTACGTTCATGTGAACAGTTTTCCTTCTCAATGTTATCGGCACATTGGGAAGGATCCCTAACGGTCGACTGGTTCCTTTGTCAAAGCCTGTTAGATTTCTCATCTCAGGCAAAAGCGATGGCGAACCAAGTGCTTTCCAAGCAGTTGAGGAAAGGATACTCACAGAAGCCCCTTCATCTATGATGGTACTGGCCATGACCATTCTATATATTTGAGCAATGATTCGAAATGGTACACTAGCCGGTAAGCGGGGTCTGCCTAGTAGATTCCAATCGAAGGAAACAACTAGGTTGCTTGGAGGTGGGACCGAATAGACGGCCAAATATGACTCTGACGAACTTCCTTCCTGTGGTAAAGGAATGGGTAGACTACCCCCATGTTCATCGGAGTCTGTGATTATGAAGAGAATTTGGACGGTGTCATTCTTATTCTCTCCGGTGATTGTATCATCTGAAGATGGATCCTCTGAAGGCAAGACCGGGTCAACTTCCGCCTCGACCTTTTGACTTTATTCTGGTGTGGATTCAGATGGTTTATCTTCAATGATAGACGCTTCAGCCGACCACAATGGCGTGTTGGCCAGATTTTCAACTAGTGACGGACTCGGCAAGAGCTTCTTATATCCAGGAGGAAGCCATAATGGTGAAACTGGACGGTCGTCCAAAACTATTTTAGCCTCGTCTAAGAAGGGACAATGGTGGACGGCGTGATCGCCTTCACACAGTTTACAAGGAAATTTACATTTTCCTTTTTGTCCAGGGGCTTCACTTTCACTAGTTGACGGTGTATTTCAAACATGATCATCAGAGGTTGATGACACCGGATTATGCAAACGAGGAGACCAGTCCCTTAGGATCTGAGGGATGAAAGGACAATCTCGATGAT
The DNA here is from genome assembly GCA_031772625.1 of Pinus tabuliformis. Classification (NCBI taxonomy): domain Eukaryota; kingdom Viridiplantae; phylum Streptophyta; class Pinopsida; order Pinales; family Pinaceae; genus Pinus; species Pinus tabuliformis. Next base: position 311,387,478 of record CM062820.1, on the reverse strand, counting down.
AGTGGTCTCGTTTGCAAATGACACATGGTGATTTAGGCCTGTATGGTGCAGTGTGTGGATTTTCACTAGACGATGCCTGGTTGCCCCTTTTCTCCTTTGGCTCCTTCTTGTTCTTCTCTTTCCTCTTTCTCTCCTTCTTCTTCTTAGTTACTTGATTTTTGGCTTTACCAACTTCATCAAGTGAAGAGGAAGGAGGATAGAGAGAATTGGATGAAGTAGAAGGTTGGGGGGTAACTCTGGCATCGTTTAGTTGCTGACTCGATTGTTCAGGAATCACAGTGTTCTAAACGACAGAGGTCGAGAAGAGCCATACGGGCAAGCCGACTGTCAATCCTGGAAGTGACAATGTGGCCATATGGGGTGCACCAACATCTCCCCAAGAGGAGAAAGGACTAGGATTTCCTCCAAGGGGAAATCCTTGGTTGGTGGACTCCATTTTTCTCAACCTAAGACCAACGTAGGAAAGGTGATGTTTATTCCAATTAAAATAAATTTTAGACGCTTTGACACAACTTGTTTTTTCAATTTTTAAGAGTCGAGAAAAAAAAAAAGATGACTCTAGTCGCCTTCGATTTTTAATGAGCTTGAAGTGACAAGTGCTCAGATGGACCTTTTCCTTTAAGGAGTCTGAATAGGAACGAAAGGGACTACTCTGGAAATCTAGATGGAGGGATTACCAAACCAATCACAAAACTGCAGAATAATTTTTACGGTACGACAGTCAATCTTCCCGAATGTTGTGTTCAGTGCATTGCGATCGATAGGGCGGTAGACACGGCTTCCTATTGATAAAGGATAAAGCCTATTGTGGTCTCCCAATATATACTCGACGGTACATGGGAGCACAAGTCCGTACTAGCACTTATCGTCTCAAAGTGGAGGAATCACACAACCAGCGATGAAAACAACAGTTACCAGGCTTTATGACGCCGGAATACGTCTCTAGCCTAGACTTCTAAATGTTGTGCATTAGGTTCCAAAGCGTTTTTAGATTCATTAAATTTATTTTACAGTTGATCTTGTTTAAGAAATTTTCCTTTCAGGTTCACCGCGTGATGTAGATATACAATTTCCTAAAATGCAATCTAAGATGATAAACAATTGTTTAATCTTCTTTTTGCAATGAAAATCCTAGCTACTAAGGAAAGAGAGATGATATTCTTTCAACATAGAGCAGAGAGCACACGCTATATGCACTGTCCTAAATCAAACCAACAAACAGTCTAAATGCAAATGCACATGCATGTATTTGTTTTCAGCCTTCTTAATGTGTGAATGATAAAAAAGAAAGCTAAGCGCAAATCTGAATTATTTTTCAAAGCGACATTACTAACAAGTTTCTTTTCAAGACAAAATGAAGACAATGATGACACTTTGCGATTTGGAATTGAAAACTTGCTTTCGACACTTGAAAAACTATTAATTCAAATCAAATACAAGAGTAACAGTGTAATCGACTATCAAGAACAATCAGATTCTCTTCTATGACTGAAAACGACACTTGTGACACTTCCAAATCAAGAAACGACGGTTCAATTATGCTACTTCTTTGTAAAAGAGAACTAAAAATGGCTCAAAATACATAAAAAAATTTATAGTTCTTTGCACAATGGAGGCGGAATAATGGTAAGGAAGGGGGTTCCAACAAAGGTATACTGACTACAGACAACAAAACTCCTGAATAGAGCTGAAAAGAGTGAACACAGAAACCAAAATCTAAGAGCAGAAGAGGTCTTGTCTGATCAACGCACCTATAACACAGGGAAAGTGAGATGCAGCGCACCTACTACACATGGGAAGTGCGATGCAACCAGTTTCCAAAGAAGAGACAGTACGATGGTCTAGGGACGAGACTTCAACTGGGTTCCGGGTCACAGTTTGCAGCACAGTTCAGGTATTTTGGCCGAGCAAGTGGTAATAAGTAAATAAATCACAGGGGTAGATCTAAGGAGGTTACTAGAGCCACCACAAGGGAAATTAGAGAGCTTGTAAATTGATTGTTTAGTTCATAAACAAAACCCGGAGATAGACTGAAGCAGCGTTGATCTACTTTGCACTTGCATAGCAAATGCAGTTCGAAGGCTAGCTGGCTTGACTTCAGGCTCCGTCTGTGTTTATAAAGCGAACAAATATAGACAAACAAACAATCTATTCGCTCCCCAACAGAGTCGCCATTTTGTTATCGAGAAATCTAGTGTCTATGCAGAGCTGCTAGTCCCACTAAGGCTGGTAACTACCTTAGAAACAAACAAACTAAAACCACTTTCATTTTCCTTTATGAGAAGTAGGTAAGAGGGGAAAAAGGAGACCAATCATTGTCTTGTGCTTGGTTCCTTGCTTGATTCCTCTCCCTTCTGATAGACCTTTGCCACTTGCTTCCTCGTTTACCTAGCTTCAAAGAGTACCTGTAGAATCAAAGCAGCATAACACTATCCAAGAACAGAGATCTATTATCATAAACAATATAGGACCAGATATATATTGACCACACAAATGCATATATCATCAATCATTCAAGAATGTGGAGGAAAACTCGAATAGATTTATTAATAATCAAGAATAGCAAAGAGGATTACAACCAATTGTTCTGACCCAGCATCATCCTCTCAGCAAGAAAGCCCTTCTTCACCTCATGAAAAGCTTAGATCACCCAACACTATGATGTTACACCAAGAAACCAGCAGCACTTCCTTACAAGATACAAAATTCCAGCCTCTGGGTCTCTGGGATGAGAGATCCATATATAGATGTTTGCAAGGGGGTGAGTCAGCTTTTGAGATTTGATTAGTGTCCTCTCTCTGATAGTTCTTGATTCCACTTGGAGATTGATGATCTCTTACTCATCCCTGGGCGAATGCAGAGAGGCAAGTGTCATAGGAGAAGTTTCTGGAAGATTCCATGATCTTCCACCTCACAGATTGACCCTGCCATTTGTCCACTCTCGCCCATTGCACCCCATAGAAGGGCTTTTTAGTATGCATCGTACCTCCCGTGTGCATTTAGGTGGGATGCAGCGCACTTTGACCATGGTGCAGGTGAGATGGTCCAATTTTGACCAGTTCTGAGTAGTTTTTCATGGAGAACTTCTGGGAGATGATGTAATCAGTTGACCTTGTTCTTTTAGGGGTTGGAACAACACTTTTAGGGACTTAGGATCCCTTGGTTTATGGACATTTATGATTGGGGTTGCAGTGCCCAAAAATGTCTATAACAACTGTGAAAAAGCTCTAATATCTGTTTCGCCCTCTTACCACCAGAGTGGAAACTCACTCGATTCTACTTCCCGTATACACAATTTTCATAGAAATAAAAATCCAAATGGCTATTACTCATACCTTCTACCATACCTTTACCATGAAGTATTCGAAGGCCCTTCTCTCCAATATGTCCAAGCCTTTGATGCCACAACATGGTCTTCTCTCCAGAGACGACTAGATTTTCTGCTCCACTTTCAGGAACCACAAAACTGTTGCACCCATCAATAACAATGTTACCTTGTAGCTTGTATAGAGTTCCAATCTAAACTCCCCACATCAATACCAGTGCTCCGCGAACCATTTTGCAGGTATCCTTCTCGAACATTGTTTTTACACTTGCATCATCGAGCTTGCTTATAGAAATCAAATTTCTGGCCAATGCAGGAATATGCAGAACACCTGGAAGTGTTCTAACTCTTCCACCTTGCAATTTCAACTTTACCTTTCAGCGACCAACGATTCTAGCCTTCTTATCATCCCCTAAGAAGACATCACCACCATCATATTTCTCATACTCACAGAACCACTCTCTATGGGGAGTGAAGTGAAAGGATGCACCTGAGTCAATTAACCATGCCTCATGATCTACATGTGTACTTGAAGAAGCCAAGTATACATCCCCACCTTCATCTGAGGTGGTTTTCGCCTATGTAGAAGGAGCATCATTAGATCCTTTTCCTTTATCAGGAGCTTTAGATTTAGAGTCCCTTTTGTAGTGCCCTTCCTTTCTTCATTTCCAGCACACCACCTTTACAAGTTTTCCTGGAGATTTAGATCTTCCTCTAGATTTAGATCTCCCACTCAATGACTTATTTTTGTTTCTGTTCTGAGACCGTCCTCGTATAGACAAGGCATCACCATTCTGTCTCTCTGTATTTTTTCTGTCTCATCTCCTCCGTCAGCAAGGATGAGACTATTTCATCAAACTTCAAGGCAGTTGCATTACTACCTATTGTAATAACCAGACTATCCCACGAATCTGGTAGAGAACACAACAAACTGATGCACTTATCTTCATCTAAAATTTTAATATCAATAGATGCTAGCTGACTTACCACAGTATTAAATGCGTTCAGATGCTCTGTCACTGAGTCTCCATCTTTCATCCTCAGGTTATACAACTTTTTCTGCAGGGATAGTTTATTCACTAGAGAATTAGATTGGTACAAATTCCGTAACTTGTCCCACAAAGCCTTCACCGTAGCTTCCCCTGATACATTTAGCAATATTGAATCTGAGACACACAATCATATTGTGCTCTTTTCCTTCCAATCCAACATCTTCCATTCTTCCTCATACACTCCCATTGGTTTAGTACCTAGATCTACCATGATCCACTGATCTTTATCCATCAACAGATCCTCCATATTGAGTTTCCACAACTCAAAACTCTGACCATTAAATTTCTCGATCTCTACCTTTCCACTGCTCACCATCTTCTTTTACCACCAGAATCGATCTCGTAGATCTCCCACTAAACAGGGTCTACCACAGGCCTGAGAGAAAGCCTCAGCAACAAGGGCATCCCCTTGAAGCCAAAACTGCTCTGATACCAAATGTAGGTTTGAACCCCTTACAGAAATTACCTACATGCGAATTCTAAAACACATAAAATAAACAATGCGAGAGCATAACACATAAAACACATATAAATAGAGATTTTCCCCTAGATCCCAAAACTGGGACTACTAGCTTGATTTTTCATTATGTTCCTTTTAATGTTACAATACATATTTATACATGCCGAAGAATCCAATACCATGGAATGAAAAACCATTGTGTCCAAAACCATGGACCGAAAACCATTGCGTCCAAAAACATGTGCAAAAATCATGCACAAAACCATAGGTGGGTCCGCCCAACCTAACATAGGGTCCAAAACCAAAATTTTTTACGGCAGTGCCTCGGACCCCATAAAATGGGGTTACGGGTACGCCTGAAACCCCCTGTGACCTCACCCCCCCCCGCTACACAATCGGCGCAATGAAAGGGGGCTCCGTCCCCCCCTCTAACCCCTGGGTTCACTATCTAGGTTAGTTGTGGAAAGAATATAACACAACCCAACAGGAGTTCGAATTGGAACTCTATACAAGCTGCAAGGTAGCACTGTTGTTGATGGGTGCAACAATTCCGTGGTTCCTGAAAGTGGAGCAGAAAACCTAGTGGTCTCTGGAGAGAAGACCATGCTATGGTATCAAAGGCTTGGACATATTAGAGAGAAGAGCCTTTGAATACTTCATGGTAAAGGTATGGTAGAAGGTATGAGTAATAGCTCTCTGCATTTTGATTTCTGTGAAAATTGTGTATATGGGAAGCAGAATCGGGTGAGTTTCCCCTCTGGTGGTAAGAGGGCAAAACATATATTAGAGCTTGTGCACAGTGATGTGTTTGGACCTGTGAAGGTTCCATCACTTGGTAAGTCTATGTACTATGTATCATTTATAGATGACTTCTCAAGGAATACATGGATATATTTCCTTAAGAAGAAATCTGAAGTCTTTGACAGGTTTAAAGAATTTAAGGCTCTGGTGGAAAACCAGACAGAGAAGAAGATAAAGGTGCTGAGGATAGATAACGGTGGAGAGTTTTGCACTAAGGAATTTGAAGAATTCTGTAAGAATTCTATTATAGCACGACAGAAGACTACTCCATATACACCTTAGCAAAATGGAGTTGCAGAAAGAATGAACAAGACGTTGATGGAAAGGGCAAGAAGCATGCTCAGTGGCGCCGGGTTAGGACAAGAATTCTGGGCAGAGGCAATGGAGACAGCATGTTACCTGGTCAATAGATCACCTTCATCAGCATTGGAGGATAAGACTCCATGAGAGGTATGGACTGGTAAGAAACCCTCTCTGTCACATATGAGGGTATTTGGATGTGATGCATATGTACATGTTCCAAAGGAGAAAAGAACCAAGTTGGATAGGAAATCTAAAAAGCGCATCTTTATTGGGTATAAGGATGGTTTAAAGGTTTATAAGATTTGGAACCCAATAACAAGGAAGGTTGTCTACAGTCGAGATCTGGTGTCCAGAGAGGTGAAAGATTTTATTAAACATGAAGTCCAACAAAAGGAACCTGAGAAGATAGAGTTTGAGCTAAAGGAGGAAGAATCAGACTCTATAGCAGAGGAGGAATCAGAATATGAAGAGCCACAAACTCCGGGTGTGAGAAGATCAGTTCAACAAAGAAGGCAGCCAAAAAGGTATAGTCCATCTGCTTTCTGTTAAAATTTTTCTTTATCTATTACTGATGATGATCCTAGAACTATGAAGAAAGAAGTAGATTCAGAGGATGGAAAACTCTGGAAAGAGTCCATGGTTGATGAAATGGCATATTTGCACAAAAATGAGGCTTGGGATCTAGTGGAGTTTCCAGTTGGAAGGAAACCCATTGGCAACAAATGGTTATTCAAGAAGAAGAAAAATGCAGAAGGAAAGGTGGAGAAATAAAAAGCTCGGTTGGTAGTAAAAGGTTATTCCCAGGTGCCAGGAATTGATTTTGGTGATATTTTTTCTCCTGTTGCCAAGGTAACTTCCATTAAATTACTTTTATCTGTTGCTACTGCTTTTGATTTTGAGGTAGAATAGATGGATGTGAAGACAACATTTCTTCACGGAGATCTGGAAGAGGAGATCTACATGAAACAACCTAAAGGCTTTGCGGTGAAGGGTAAGAAAGAACTGGTATGCAAGTTAAAGAAGTCTCTATATGGGTTAAAACAGTCACCAAGGATGTGGTATCAGAAATTTGATACATTTATACGGGGACTTGGCTTCACCAGAAGCAAGGCAGATCACTGTCTGTATTTTAAATTAATTGGTGACCATGTTATTTATCTGGTCTTGTATGTGGATGATATGCTGCTAGTTGGAAATGAAAAAGAGATTATCCAAGATTTGAAGACCCATTTGTCCTACAAATTCGACATGAAATATCTTGGTGCTGCAAACTATATTTTGGGCATGGAAATTAAAAAAGATTGGACAAAGAGGAAGTTCTGGTTAAACCAGAGGAGGTATGTCGAGACAATATTGCAAAGGTTTAATATGCAAGATAGTAAACCGGTGAAGGCTCCTATTCCTGTAGGTGTAAAGTTATCTGTTGAATAGTGTTCGAAGAACAAGAAGAGGAAGAAACACATATTTCATTATATTTAGAAATAAATAGTGGATCTAGAATTTCAAAATAACTAGAAAACTCAATTCTAGTGATGTCCATGTAATAAAAAAATTCCAAATTTAATGAAATATGTATTAAGAGGACATGTCTCGTGGTCCATATGCAAGTGCAGTTGGTAGCCTGATGTATGCGATGGTCTATACTAGACCAAACATTGCACTTGCAGTGGGAGTATTGAGCAGGTTTATGTCAAAACCAGGGAAGGAGCATTAGACAGCAGTGAAGCGAGTTTTTAGGTTTTGCATGGCACTAGTGATTATGGTTTGTGCTACCAAGGAAGACCAGGATTGGACATAATGTTGGATATTCGTGGATTTCTTGATGTAGACTGGGCTGGAGATCTGGATCACAGAACATCTACAAGTGGATATGTGTTTAACCTATTTGGAGGTGCAGTCAGTTGGATGAGTAAGAAACAATATGTAGTGGCACTATCAACTACAAAGGTAGAATACATGGCAGCCACTCATGCAAGCAAGGAAGCGGTTTGGTTGCAGAGATTGTGTTCAAGTATGTGGTTAGTAGAGTAAGCTATAAGGATAGATTGTGACAGCCAAAGTGAAATTTTCTTAGCAAAGAACCTTGGATATCATTCAAAGACAAAGCACATTGATGTTTAGTATCACTTTGTGAGGGATATGATAGAAGACAAAAACGTGTTTCTAGTAAAAGTGGACACTTTGAAGAATACAGTAGATGCATTGATAAAATCTATGAGCTTTGAGAAGTTCTCTTAGTGTAGAGAAACAATGGGCATTGCAGGGCTGGATAAATGACTAATCTCTCTTGTGGCCCCCTATGGAAAGAAAACAACAAGTGGGATAATGTTGGGTTGTGTTATATTCTTTCCACGACTAGCTCACGTATTTAATCGAGGCGTTAGAGGGGGGGCGGAGCCCCCCCTTCATTATGCCAATTGCATAGCGAGGGGAGTTATAGGGGTTTGAGGGCTACAGGTAACCCCGCTCTATGGGGTTTGGGGTAGCGCCTTGGAAAATTTTCGTTTTGGACCCTATGTTAGGCTAGGTGGACCTACCTATGGTTTTGTGCATGTTTTTCGCACATGGTTTTGGATGTGATGGTTTTTGGTCCATGGTTTTGGACCAATGGTTTTCGGTCCATGGTATTGGATTCTTTGGCATGTATAAATATGTATTGTAACATTGAAAGGAACATAATGAAAAATGAAGCTGGTAGTCTCAGTTATACCAAGGCAAGGTGGATCTTGGAATGAACTATTAGGGATAGAAATTGAGACTGACTTATGTTTGGAAGAAGTTTTAGTAGGGGTCTCGGATACTGAACCAATAACTCCATTGACGGGAGGGACAGCTGATGACTTTGAGGCTTCGGGATTGGATGAAGGCCACAGAGCATTAGGTAATAACTCATATAAAGTGTCAGACTGAGAGTAAACTAGATCCAAGTATTGGGCATGAGCGATGGCCTTCTCTTCAGTGACACATCCACCCATAGCTATATCGTGAGCAATTGGGGCCATGAATGATTTGGTAAACCATTCAGTGAGCAAACGACCAGCAATCTCGAATTTGATCAGGCAACACCTACGTCTCCATTCATGGATGTGTTCAAAGATGTGTGTCATAGTATCTTGCTTAAGGGATGTGAGAAAATAGGTGCCAGTTTCATAACAAACTGGCAACTAAAAATGCGTGAAGAAAGCCATGGCTAAAGAGTTAAATTCATGGTAAGTACTTCGAGGTAGCTAATTGTGCCACTTTGTTGTAGCACCCATGAGGGTTCGCTGGAAAAGACAGAGACGAATGGAATTGTCCACGTACAAGTTTGATGAGCACTAGAGGTGATATGTCATCACAAGGGCCTGAGCATCTTCTTTATCTTTCCCATCGAACTTTGGGCAATCACTTGGTATCTTGGATAGCACCGGAGGCCAGTATAGTGAATGAAGGATCAGATCATTTGTAAGGTGAGATACATCTGGAAACTTGAGTGTAGCCAAGAAAGGAAATTGGGTGTTAAAAGGCATGGGAGGTTGATAAGCGGGCCCATAGGGAGGAGCCCATCCTTGCTGGTAAAGATTTTGGCCCCATATTGGGGGATTTTGGCCATATGGCATCTGAGGCTATCCCAATTGCTGATTACCTTGACCATAGGGATGGTTTTGACCTTGAATACCTTGGAACTATTAAGCCATAGGTTGTTGATAAGCAACATATAGGTTAAAAGGGTGTTGAGCCTGTTGACCTTGGACAAATAAATATGGGACTTGTTTTCCTTTAACATACCGCTGATGAACCTGTTGTCCTTGAACAAGAGGATTTTGGACCTGTAGTCCTTGGGCATAAGGTTGATACACTTGTTTCCCTTGGACATAGGAATTTTTTACCTGATGCCCTTAGCCAACAGGATTCTGAACCTGTTGACCTAAGACATGAGGATTTTGAGCCTACTGCTGCATGACTTGACCTTGACCCTGCCCCTGCAAGGGTTGACCTTGTTGATATCTATACAAGGGTTGTTGCTGCCCTGTTTGGTTTTGTTGTTGCAAGGGTTGACCTTGTGGTTGCAAAATTTGTCCCTGGGGCTTGAGAGGTTGGCCCTGCGAAGAAATGGGTTGAGAGGTGTGTGGAGCATATTGCATCTGCTGCTGCGCGGTTTGCTGCAAGTGTTGCAACGGCTGACCTTTCGGTTGTTGCAGTTGACCTTGCTGTGGGATCATTTTCCCTCCTTGTTGCATGAAAAGCCCTTGCTGTAACAAAGGTTGCCCTTGCAGTAACAAAGGTTTCCCTTGTTGTGGTAGAGGTTGTCCTTGCTGTTGCAAGGGTAATTGAACACTACCTGGGAAATTACCGAACTGAATCTGGCCATAGCCATGCTGGATGTACTGCCTAGATTGTAGGGTGTAAGGTTGATTAACCATTCTTTAAGAACCATATGGAACGTAAGGATTTTGGTATTGGACCTGAGCTCCATAGGGCTGCTGATACTGAACATTACTTGATCGAGATGAACCAACAAGATTCTGAACCTATTCGTACTAGACATTGGTTGATCCAGTAGGACTGGCAGGGTTATAAATAATACCAGAAGAAGGATGGTTTATACCAAGCATGTGAGCTTGTGAGGCACTCACATTAGTAGCACCTGACACCATAGTGTAGGTTTTAACCCCATACAGAAATTTCCTGCATACGAATTCTAAAACACATAAAATAAACAATGCGAGAGCAAACACATAAAACACATATACACAGAGATTTTCCCCTGGATCCCAAAACCGGGACTACCAGCTTGATTTTTCATTATGTTGATTTCAATGTTACAATACATATTTATACATGCTGAAGCATCCAATACCATGGACCGAAAACTATCGCATCCAAAACCATGGACTGAAAACCATAAGTAGGTTTGCCCAACCTAATATAGGGTCCAAAAAAAAATTTCCCAGGGCGTTGCCCCAGATCCCATAGAGGGGGGCTATCCACCCCCCTCAAACCCCCATGTGACCCCACTGCTACGCAATCGACGCAACGAAGGGGGGGCTCCGCCCCCACTCTAACCCCCTGGTTCACTACGTAGGTTAGTTGTGAAGGAATATAAACAACCCAACATTCTCCCACTTGTTGTTTTCTTTCCATAGGGGGCCATAGGAGAGCTTAGTCATTTTTTTAGCCCTAAAACACCCATTGTTTCCCTACAGTAGGAGAACTTCTCAGAGCTCACAAATTTTGTCAATGCATCTGCAGTATTCTTCGAAGTGTCCACCTTTACCAGCAACACCTTTTTGTCTTCTATCATATCCCTCACAAAGTGATACAGAACATCAATGTGCTTTGTCTTTGAATGATAAGCAGGTTTCTACCAAGAAAATTGTATTTTGGCTGTCACAGTCTATTCTTATAACTCACTGTACTAACCCCATACTTGAACACAATCTCTGTAACCAAACTGCTTCCTTGCTTGCATGAGTGGCTGCCATGTATTCTGCCTCTGTAGTTGATAGTGTCACTATATATTGTTTCTTACTCATCCAATTGACTACTCCTCTAGATAGGTTAAACACATACCCACTTGTAGATCTTCCTTGATCCAAATCTCCAACCCAGTCTGCATCAACAAAGCCATAGATATCCAAAACTATATCCAATCCTGGTCATCCTTGGTAGCACAAACCATAATCACTAGTGCCACACAAATACTTGAAAACCCGCTTCACTGTTGTCCAATGGTCCTTCCCTAGTTTTGACATAAACCTGCTCAATACTCCCACTACATGTGTAATGTCTGGTCTAGTGTAGACCATTGCATACATCAGGCTACCAACTGCACTTGCATATGGAACACAGGACATATCCTCTTCATCTTCTTGTGTCTTGGGACACTGTTCAGAAGATAGCTTTACACCTAGAGGAATAGGAACCTTCACCAGTTTACTATCCTGCATATTAAACCTCTACAGTATTGTCCTGACATACTTCCTTTGGTTTAACCAGAGCTTCCTCTTTGCCCGATCTCTTTTAATCTACATGCCCAAAATATAGTTTGCAGCACCAAGATCTTTCATGTCGAATTTGGAGGACAATTGGGTCTTCAAATCCTGGATAGTTTCCTTTTCATTTCCAACCAGCAACATATCATCCACATACAAGACCAGATAAATAACACGGTCACCAATTAATTTAAAATACACACAGTGATCTACTTTGCTTCTGGTGAAGCCAAGTCCCAGTATAAATGTATCAAATTTCTGATACCACATCCTTGGTGACTGTTTTAACCCATACAGACTTCTTTAACTTGCATACCAGTTCTTTCTTACCCTTTATCAGAAAGCCTTCAGGTTGCTTCATGTAGATCTCTTCTTCTAGATCCCCATGAAGAAATGTTGTCTTTACACCCATCTGTTCTACCTCAAAATCAAAAACATTAGCAACAGATAAAATTAATCTAATAGAAGTTACCTTTGCAACAGGAGAAAAAATATCACCAAAATCAATTCCTGGCACCTGGGAATAACCTTTTGCTACCAACCGAGCTTTGTATTTCTCCACCTTTCCTTCTACATTTGTCTTCTTCTTGAACACCCATTTGCTGCCAATGGTTTTCCTTCTAGCCAGAAACTCCACCAGATCCCAAGCCTCATTTTTGTTCAAAGATGCCATTTCATCAACCATGGCCTCTTTCCAGAGTTTTCCATCCTCTGAATCTACTTCTTTCTTCACAGTTCTAGGATCATCATCAGTAATAGATAAAGCAAAATTTGAACAGAAAGCAGATGGGCTATACCTTTCTAGCTACCTTCTTTGTCAAACTGATCTTCTCACACCCAGCGTTTGTGGCTCTTCATCTTTTGATTCCTCCTCTACTGTAGAGTCTGATTCTTCCTCCTTTAGCTCAAACTCTATCTTCTTAGGTTCCTTTGGTTGGACTTCATGTTTAATAACATCTTTCACCTCTCTGGACATCAGATCCCGACTGTAAACAACCTTCCTTGTTACTGGGTTCCAAAGATTATAACCCTTTAAACCATCCTTATACCCAATAAAGATGGACTTTTCAGATTTACTATGTAACTTGGTTCGTTTCTCCTTTGGAACATGTACATATGCATCATATCCAAATACCCTCAGATGTGAAGGAGAGGGTTTCTTACTAGTCCATACCTCTTGTGGAGTTTTATCCTCCAATGCTGATGAAGGTGATCTATTGACCAGGTAACATGCTATCTCCACCACCCCTACCCAAAATTCCTGTCCTAACCCAGCACCACTGAGCATGCTTCTTTTCCTTTCCATCAACGTCTTGTTCATTCTTTCTACAACTCCATTTTGGTGAGGTCTATGTGGAGTAGTATTTTTCCGTGCTATACCACACTTCTTACAGAATTCTTCAAATTTTTTACTGTAAAATTCTCCACCGTTATGTGTCCTCAACACCTTTATCTTCTGCTCTATCTGATTTTTCAACAGAGCCTTGAATTCTTAAACTTGTCAAAGACTTCAGATTTCTTGTTAAGGAAATATATCCATGTATTCCTTGAAAAGTCATCTATAAATTATACATAGGATACAGAGTTACCTAGTGATGGAGCCTTCACGGGTCCAAACATGTCATTGTGCACAAGCTCTAATATATGTTTCGCCCTCTCACCACCAGTGGGGAAACTCACCCAATTTTGCTTCCCATATACATAATTTTCACAGAAATCAAAATCCAGAGAGCTATTACTCATACCCTCTACCATACCTTTACCATGAAGTATTCAAAGGCCCTTCTCTCCAATATGTCCAAGCCTTTGATGCCACAACATGGTCTTCTCTCTAGAGACCACTAGATTTTCTGCTCCACTTTCAGGAACCACAAAACTGTTGCACCCATCAACAATAGTGCTACCTTGTAGCTTGTACAAAGTTCTAATCCGAACTCCCCACATCAATACCAGTGCTCCGCGAACCATCTTGCAGTTATCCTTCTCGAACAATGTTTTTAGACCTGCATCATCCAACTTGATTACAAAAATCAGATTTTTGGCCAATGCAGGGATATGCAGAACACCCAGAAGTGTTCTAACCCTTCCACCTTACAACTTCAACTTTAATTTTCCACGACCAATGATTCTAGCCTTCCTATCATCCCCTAAGAAGACATCACCACCATCGTATTTCTCATACTCGCAGAACCACTCTCTATGGGGAATGAAGTGAAAGGATGCACCTGAGTCAATCAACCATGCCTCGTGATCTACATGTGTACTTGAAGAAGCCAAGTACACATCCCCACCTTCATCTAAGGTGGTTTTTGCCTCTGCAGAAGGAGCATCATCAAATCCCTTTCCTTTATCAGGATCTTTAGATTTACAGTCCCTTTTGTAGTGCCCTTCTTTTCCGCATTTCCAGCACACCACCTTTACAGGTTTTCCTGGAGATTTAGATCTCCCTCTAGATTTAGATCTCCCACTCGATGACTTATTTTTTTTTCTGCTCTGGGATCGTTCTCGTACAGACAAGGCATCACCATTCTGGCTCTCCATATTTTTCCATCTCATCTCCTCCATCAACAAGGATGAGACTATTTCATCAAACTGCGAGGAAGTTGAATTGCTACCTATTGAATAACTAGACTGTCCCACGAATCTGGTAGAGAACACAATATACTGATGCACTTATCTTCATCTGAAATTTTAATATCAACAGATGCTAACTGACTTACCACAGTTTTATATGCATTCAGATGCTCTGTCACTAAGTCTCCATCTATCATCCTCAGGTTATATAGCTTTTTCTACAGGAACAATTTATTCCCTAGAGACTTAGACTGGTACAAAGTCCCTAACTTATCCCACAAAGCCTTCGCCTTAGCTTCCCCTGATACATTTAGCAATACTAAATATGAGACACACAATTGTATTGTGCTCTTTGTCTTCCGATCCATCTTCTTCCATTCTTCATTGGACACTCCCATTGGTTTAGTACCCAGATCTATCATGTCCACTGATCTTTATCCAGCAACAGATCCTCCATCTTGAGTTTCCATAACTCAAAAATTTGACCATTAAATTTATTGATCTCTATCTTTCCACTGCTCGCCATCTTCTTTTACCACCAGAATCAATCTCGCAGATCTCCCACTGAACAGGGTCTACCATAGGCTCGAGCGAAACCCCTTTAGTAACAAAGGCATTCCCTTGAAACCAAAATAGCTCTAATACCAAATGTAGGTTTTAACCCCATACAAAAATTAGCTGCATTCAAATTATAAAACACATAAAATAAAAAATGTGAGAGCATAACACATAAAACACATATACACAGAGATTTTCCCTTGGATCCCAAAACCGGGACTACCAGTTTGATTTTTCATTATGTTCCTTTCAATGTTACAATACATATTTATACATGCCGAAGCATCCAATACCATGGACCGAAAACCATCACGTCCAAAACCATGGACCGAAAACCATAGGTAGGTTTGCCCAACCTAATAGAGGGTACAAATTTTTTTTTCTCGGGGCGCTACCCCAGACCCCATAGTGGGGGGCTACCTGCCCCCCTCAAACCCCCCTATGACCCCCCTGCTGCGCAATCAGCACAACGAATGGGGGGCTCTGCCCCCCCTATAATCCCCTGGTTCACTACGTAGGTTAGTCACGTAAATAATCTAACACAAACCAAGACATAGAAACATTTAGGTTCTGCCCTCATGTGGTGGCACAACCTGGCCACTGACTAGTTGGACGAAGGAGTTGACAGAGACAATCTTTGAAATAGCTGGTTGTCCCTAACGAGTAACTGGGATTGATGATACAAGAGTATTCAGAATGGTGGGTTGCACCAGGACTGAGGTAACAACTTGTTGGGAAGTCATGTTCATAACGAATGGACCTGAAGTAGGCTTGGCGCCTGACATCCATATAGGATTATGTTAAAGTGATGAGGTACTAGGTGTACCTGAAACCAACTGTGCCAAAGACACATAGTTGGGTGGAAAACTGGTAGGAATACCTTTTGAAAAAGGGAAACCCTCTAGAGGAAACTGAAATTGAAATTCTTCCCCCTCAATAGTGTGTGGAGTAGAAACTTCAGACTCATCCGGAGATGTGACTGGAGCATCGCCTTTGGGTTCCATGTCTGAAAACAAGCAATGATGAATGGCTAAGAAAGTACAAGGGGATATTTCCAAAGGAAAACTCGGCTGGTTGTACGAACTATAAGGATGCTTCAATGATATCACAACAGGGTCAAATAAAGGGTTCGACGGGTAGATAACTAGTCTAAGCTGACCATCAGTGGTCGACGAGTTCTCTGGAGTTTGAATGGGATTGTTCGGAGATTCCGGGCCAAGATCAATAGATGACCCAGTATTGAAAGTAGGAGGAGGACGAGATGAAAAGGGTTGAATGCTGAGAAAAATTGCGAGTTCAACATATTGGTCCTCGAGTGACTCTAGTAACTAAGGAAACAGCTCCTCAAACAATGTTTCAAATGGAAGAGAGGAAGAGGAATTGGGTGAACCAGATGGTTCAACCACGATGACCTTGTCTTAGTTGACAGAAAAATTAACTTCAAGGCTTTAAAATGTTCTTTTAAGGGAAACTCAAAATTTGGTCTCAGACAAGACTAAGAGGGTTTTTTTGGATCATGGGCAATCAATTATTAAGACGCATAAAAGACTGGTGCTCTTTCATTTTTTAAGAGTCGAGAAAGAAACAAAGATGACTCTATCGCGTTCGATTGGATACGAGCTCGAAAGGAAAAGTGCTCGAATAATCTTTTACGTTTAATGAGTCAAAAACATCAAATGACTACTCTGGATGATCTAGGTAAACAGGATTACCAGGCAATCGTGAACTACAGAATACCTCCCGGCAAACCAAGAAGTACGAGTAGGCAATCTCCCCAAACACTGTGTTCGGTGTATCATGTTTGCAAGGTAGCCGACTCGGCTTCCTAAGGATAAAATTATTTCAACCTAGTGGAGTCTCTCATTATATACTTGATGGTATGGGGATCACAAATCCATACCAGCTCTATCTAATGCAGAAGCTAATGACAGTTTCTAGGTTTAAAGACGCCGGAACATGTCTCTAGCCTAGACCTTCTAGATATGATTGTTAATGTCAAATGCACCTTAGGTTAATTTAATTCATTTAAAAGTTGATCTTGAGTTATGTTTCAGTTTTCAGGTCTTAGCGATGCGACTCGAAAAACCTTAAATGCAACTAAATGAGACAACACTCTTTTAATTCGATGACATGCCTACACTAGATGGGGTAGAAACTACTCAATCAAATGCGAACAATCAAGCAACTGGAAATGAAATGATCTTTCGGTACCTTAGTCTTTCAAAAAATAAACTAATGAAAAATGCATTCCAATTCCTAATTTCCTGATAAGCACTTGTCTATTAGTCCTTTCAAAAGCAAACAAGTTCTCTCCCTTTTTCCAATGTCAATGCAATTCTAGTCCTTTAATGATGCAAGTTATAATAACATAATGATGCAACAAGCTAGAATTTCATACTCTTTCATGAAACAACGAAACAAACTTTTCGCATATGAATCTTTCAGTGAAAAAGTTCTCGAGACAATAAGCTCTTCAAGAAAATGAACACATGAAAATAGAAACTCATTCAAACTAATTAAACACCGACTTTACCAATCATAAGACAAACAATGTAATCCATGTCGAAAAAGAAACGTTTAGGCAAGCAATCGAAAACTTTTCAAACTTGTGTAAAAGAGGTCAAAGTTGTAAAAGGACCAAAAACCAAAATGTAAAGAGTAAGTACACCTACAACCTGACTTACTGAGTTCTCAAATTGCTGAATGGACAACTAACTAGATGCCCTAGTGTCGTTGGCCACTCATTGACTCAATCAATCAAGCAGAAAGATGATAAGCCAACAAGCAAACAAAACCAAATGAAAAGTAGCTTTCTAATTAGGGAGAAAACGGTCCAAAGGGCTTATGGGGTCAAAATCACAAGAGCAGAACACACTGGCCAAGATTGGGGTGAAGCCCTAATTTTCACTTACAGCCATCGACGCAATTGTCAATGAATTAAGCGTGCTGATCGAGGGAGCTAAAGAAAAAAAAAATTTGAAACAGGGACTAGATCTTCTACTATGAATTTTAGACTCAAACGAGTAAGTAGGAGAAAAGAAACATAACCAAAGGGAGAGAGTGGAACTAGAAAAGTTCTCACGAAATCATGAAATCCAAGACAAGCAAAAGTATGGGATCCCCAGTGGAGTCGCCAATTTGTGGTGAAGTAAAATCATAAGTGCAGACACGAACGAACTCATCTAGCTCAATGATGGGTCTAGCCACAATAGATACATTCTACGGAAGATTTCCTTATATTAGAATCAATCAAGAAGGTCTACTGCTTGGTCCACTTATCCTGCTTGATGATGTCCTTACTTGCTCGCTCTAGCTATCTCTTGCTTCCTTCTTCAAGCACCTGAAACAAGTAAATAACAATAGACAACAAATATAATAATAGAAAAATTGCAATTCAACCTACTTAACAAGTCAAGAAACATTAAGACATAAATATGTAATATTACAAAACATGTAGGAAATCAATCGATAGTTGCATATATTAATATCAAAGAGAGATTACAACCATTTGCCTTGACATTACAGTCCTCCTCTGACAAAACCAGGTTCCGACAAACTTTTGCTAACATTCCATAACGGCCTCAATCAACAATAGTTTAAAGGTTATTCCCTTTAGGCTTCACTCCAAACCAAATCACGCTTCTGCCTCACAGAACTAGATAGCTACAACTAGTAATAGCTTGTTGTCTACTCCAAACCAAAATAGCATCAACACTCAGCCAAAAACTAGCTTGTGCTTGGGAAGAAGGGAGGCTTATATAGGATAAATGGATGGGAGATGGATCCTCTTCTCATGAGATAAGGTCTTATCCCTTGAGTTAGTTCCATCATTATAGGGGAAAGGAGCCCAAACTGACATCCTCGACCCCATCTAGCCAAACCATTTACTAGACTTCTATTATGAAGCTTCTAGAGCTGGAAGCTTCGGCTCCTAATTTAAAAAACTTTCCAAAATAGGACCGATGTGACTAGAACACAACTGAGTCACTCCAGTCGGCGCAAGGAGTAGTGCTAATCTCTGCACATCAGCATGGGGGGGACAAAGGCCATTAGCATTGGACTTGTAAACTAGGTAGAAAAGAAATTTAAGGGGAAATGGTGCAAAAGAGAATTGATCTACTCATGAAGAGGGATACAATGGGAGTTTCTTCATGAAGGCAAAGCATGTTGGGTTCACTGTAGAGGTCCTCTAGGATCAAGGAAAGGGGAGTATAGGGACAGTGACAAAATGTTGTGTAACAATAGTCATGGATGATGACTATGGTGTCTTCACATACATATGATATGATGTCAATGATTTTTTGTTATTGTTTGGAGATATGACATATGCTTAGAAGGCTATGTTCTACAAAGGAAATAGAGCAAGTTGATCTTGATGATATCAAGAGGATGAGTTGATATCTATATGCCGCTTACTTTATCACAAGTTGATGATATTTACATTATTATATCTTGGGCACTAACGATGGACATATACAGGTTGTTGGTCTGGATGTTGCTGACAGATGCTTATGGTGCATGTCATATATGGTGTATGATAGTTTTTGATGACTATCATGATCTTTGGTCTTTGTTATAAATGTCATGTATATCATTTGATGTAAAGGTCATATAAAGGTTCATGATGTAATAATATGTCTCTACCTGTCATAGTCTTTTAATGAGTCCTTTTTGGTCATATGATGTAATTTGTATGCCCACTATGCATGGGATGGATGATGTAATAATTGATGTATTCAATCATGTATAAAAAATTGGTGTATCCCCACTTGGTTGGGTGATTGATGTATGTATGAGTCACTGGTCTTAGGGAGGTCATACTCACTTAGTTGAGTTATAGATTCATGTTATTCTTTTGAAACATATCTCTACAGACTCTTCATGTACTCAAGGGGAGCATGGACAACATAGTGTATATCAAAGGGGGATAATATCTTGGTCCGCCCTTTTCCCTTGATGTCAAAGGGGGAGAGTATTTTGGTGTTTCGTGTTATCTATAATAGTTTCTAAAGCTTGGAGTAATCAACACCAACATGGTTGCCATCAAGTCCAAAGGGGGAGATTGTTGGCATTATGATACAAGTGTTGTCCATGATGGCAACTCACTCAGAAGTTAGTTCAATTTTGATAAAAGTCAAGTCATGGTGTAACAGGTCAATTCAGAGGTAACAGGGCATTGGTATAGAAGAATAGGAAGTTGGAACAAAGGTCTACTAATCAGAGTGAAGAAGTTGAAGGAAAAGGATGGTGTAAAGTACTTTAAGCTGTATACGCAAATCCACTTTGTCAAAGCAGCATATACACGCAGGTTCAAAAAAAAAAGGAGTGTATACGTATGCACACTCTTTCACAAGAGGAAAAACGTGTATGGGTTGGAAAATCAAGGAAATTGAAGAGTAAACAATACAAAGGGTCAATACCATGGTATTAGCCCATAATATTGAGCACAGTAACAACTATTTGATCCCATCCAAGAATACCACATGTCCTAAGTGTTGTTTTAGTCTGGGATATTGAGAAAGGAAAAAAACTATAAAAGTAGGAGAAGATCTAAGGGCCAGGTGTGCAAGTGAAAGGGTTTCTCAGGAATAATTCTATCTGAAGTATATTTTATGTTGTAAGGGCTATGGTTGTGATATGATATGAAATATTTTGTGCACCTTGAATTCAATATTGGATCAGGATCATGAGACCTGAAATGACATCATTGAATAATCTAATATTGGTTGGGCTAGATCTGATTGCTTACACATGTTTTTATTCTTTAAATATCATTATCTGGGTATGTCTGAAGTCTAGAATAGTAGCGAGGTTGTGAGTTAATATTTGCAAATCTATACTTTGGTTCGCCTTGGTAAAGGCAAATATACATGCAGGTTCAACTCTTCCAAGTAGTGCATGCAAAGGAAAAGCCTATTGTTCAGAAATGACTGATCTATTTGATCAATGCTGCTATTTTACTGTTGTTTGTCAATGAAGTCTTCTTAGATATGAAAGTAAAATTGAATGCATCAGGATTTTCTGTCTGATTGTTTGATTGATTAAGTGTGAAGGGTTATCTCTACTACTAACTGCCCAGATCTCTGTAAATTTATAGTAGATGTTCAAAATAATACTGGTTGGTACAGATTTGATTCAGAAGTTTTTATGATTTAGTAGTTTTGAAGGTATACACAGTTTTTATTAAAGGAAATAGCCTATACATGTAGGTTGGGTTCAGTAAAGTAGCATATACATTCTAATGTATGATTTTTAATGTTGTAGCTAGTTCTAAATGATGATGTAGGTTTCTGGGTTTAGCACAATGTTCTGGTCATAGTGATCTGATTGTTCAGATTAACTGATTTTTGGTTGATGCAGTTTGAAATTTTTGATGGGTCGAGTGTGAGAATTTGATGAAATGAGGCCTTCATTTTGTATTGTTGTGTACCAGGAGCATCCAGTCTAAAAATTAATGAAACGTGGTCCCTAGAGGAAGAGAGAAGGTCATAGCCTTCTATAGGTCGGCACCTATGTCTTAGTAAACATATCAGCTAGTACAAGAGCTAGGGAGTTGTAGCTCCATTCTAGTAGAAGCTGGAAAATGAGAGAAGGTTGTAGCCTTCTGCAAGTGGGTGCCTGCATACTGGTATGATTCTGCACCAGTAGAAGATTATAAACATATTATTCATTATTTTAAAATAAGACAGAGAAAACAACAGCAGGTGGTTTTTCTCTCGCATTGGGTTTCCACCTTAAATCTTGGTGTTGATGTGTGTTGCTTATGTGTGATGGTTTATTTTGTTATTACTACACATGGTTACTATTTAATGTTTAATGAAGTACTGATGCATTGATTAAAATCAACATATGATTAATTAAATGAATCATAAGTTCACTGGATATATGTTGGTTTCCTTAATAACAGTTGCGTGCACACGCGATTTTCCTTCACTAAATTAACATATATAAATTTGATTATGGAAATGAAAAAAGTTATTGATTTGTAAATACTAATTCACCCCCCCCCCCCCCCCCCCCCCCCCCCAATATTCTTCCCAACAATTTTTATCTAAATTTAACATGGTATCGGAGCTGAGGTGAAGAAAAAGCCCAAGCAAGAGTGAGAAGAGAAATCACTGAGATTTGTTGGACAAGGACAAGATTCAATGGCCTCCTCATCTTACTTCAAATCTGATGACAAGCTCAATGATAAGTCTGATTACCATGCATGGAAGATGTCACTTGACTTCACTTTGGAGGAGCATGATGCTATGGATTATGTGTAGGGAAAGATTACTTGACCTTCTTCAAATGCACCGGCTTCCACTAAGAGAAAGTACAAGAAAGGTGAAGCCAAAGCTAAGAACGTTATCAGGGATTCTATTCATAAGAATTTAGCTACTTACATGTCTGATTTGAACACATATAAGGATATATATGACAAGTTGGTCGGCATGTTCAAAGCTAGCAATGCAAACCAAGTCCTCTTTCTCAAGAACAAGTTGAAGGAAATAATGAAGGGAAGAGGAGAAGATATCCAATCCTACTTCATGAGGATTACGGAAATTAAAAATGATCTTCTTTCACTTGGAGAATTTATTGTTGTAGGGAGATAACTCTTATTTCCCTTGGAGGTCTCCCTCATGAATGGCATGTGTTCAAAAATACTATCCTCAACAATGATAGGATTCCGGGTTTTGATGAATTGTTGACAAGATGTACCCAAGAAGAAGCAAGGATGATAGAGAGACACACCTTCACATAGGAATGATCCTACTACATTCTCCACTCATGCTAAAAGAAGAAAAATGCAGGTTCGAAGAAGCAATGTCAAGGAAAACTGAGATTCAAAGATGGAAGAAAAGCTAGATGCTTCATTTGTAATAGGTTTGGCCATTATGCTATAGAGTGTCCTAATAAAAGAGATACACCTTGGGATGATGACAACAACAACTACAACAATTTCAGGGGCAACAATAATCAAAATAATGGTGGATTCAACAAAAAAGGAAAATTTAATGCTCCCTCTACTCAACATGGAAATGGTCAACCTCCCAAAAGATCAAGAAACTCTAGGAATGATGAACCTAATGTTACAGATAACAAGTAAAAATAATTGTATCTTATATCTGGCATCTCTACTGCCTCTCCTCCAGATACCTTGGGAAATTGGTTGATTGATAGTGGTGCCTCAAGGAACTTTACTAGGTATAAGGAAGCTCTTTCAAATCTGACAGAAAAGGACACAAATTTGGAAATCATTCTTGGAGACAATGCCACTTATCCTATGAAGGCGACTGGGAATGTTACTCTTCAATTTAATGAAGGTAACATCATTCATCTACAAGATGTACTATATGTACCCAATCTAAATAAAAACTTGGTATCCAGCTCGGCAATGGAGGAAAAAGGATTAAAGGCAACATTCATTCATGGAAAGGTACGTGTTTGGAAAATAAATTTCAAAGAAGCATTTAATCTTGGATTTATTTTTGATAGCCTATATCAAGTTGGAGGAAGTCCATTGGGAGCTATGTCTTGCAATACATCTTTTCAATCTGAATTATGGCACTAGAGGTTTTCTCATATACAATATAAGCCTCTACCAGATGTAAGGAATATGTTGAAAGGTATGCCTAAATTTAAAGTAGAACATGAAGGTGTTTGTCAGGGATGTGCTGAAGGAAAACATACAAGGGGACCATTCCCCTCAAGTGATAGCAAGACTATCGACATTTTTCAATTGGTTCATTTTGATATATCTGGTATGTTTCCTGTGTCATCTTTGGGAGGATATTTATGTTATGTTATCTTTGTGGATGAGTTCTCTCACAAAACTTGGATTTATTTCTTAAAGAACAAGGATGAAGTGTTCACATGGTTCCACTCTTTCAAAGCCTTGGTTGAAAATCAAGCAGGTAAGAAGATCAAAATATCAAGGACCGACAATGGAACTGAATTTGAATCAAATGAGTCAATGATTATTGTAGAGAAGCTGACATTAAGAGGGAGACTACTACCACATATACTCCTGAGAAAAATGGTGTTGCTCAAAGGAAGAATCGTTCTATAATAGAAGCCACTCATGTCATGCTTCATGATCAAGGCCTTTCGAAGTTCCTATGGGGAGAAGCTACCAACATTGTCGTGTATGTTCAAAATAGATGCCCACATCAAGCATTGGACTCCAAAAATCCTGAAGAAGTTTTCACTGGTAATAAATCTAAAGTTTCTCACTTTAGAGTTTTTGGTAGCCCTGTGTATTTTCATGTGCCGAAAGAAAAGAGAAGTAAATTGGATGCATCTAGGAAGAAAGGAACATTTTTGGGATATAGTGAAACTTCAAAGGAATATAGAATCTATGTGCCTGGTCAAAGAGAAGTTGAAATAAGTCATGATGCCACATTCGACGAATATGCTGCCCTTGGGAAAATTAGGAACCTTACTATTCCAAGGAAGGACAATGAAGAAGATACAGGAAAATAGGGAGAACTGTGGGATGATCCAATGCCCAATGCTGAAGGACTGATGGATCCCATTGATCCACCTCCTCATGAGCTCTCCTCCTCAAAAAGGAGACCTCCATGGCTTAGGGACACTCTCGAATATGCTGAGAGACATATCGCACCAACGGGGACATTTCGTGAAAGTAAGAAGCCGAATAGGTACGAAGGGTACTTAGCTTCCATAAGCACCATTATTCAAAATGAGGCTTGCACATTCGAAGAAGTTGTGAAGCACCAAGTTTGGAAGGATGCTATGAATGAAGAGTATGAGTTAATTATGAAGAATGATTTATGGGATGTCGTCCCTAGACCCAAGGAAAAATATGTTGTCACCTCCAAATGGCTCTACAAGATCAAGCATGGAGCTAATGGAAGTGTGGAAAAGTTCAAGGCCAAGTTTGTTGCTCGAGGCTTCTCTCAAAAAGAAGTTGTGGACTATGATGATATATTTGCACCAGTTTCCTAATATACCACCATCCATTCAATTATTTCCATTGTTGCCTCTCAAGGATGGAATTTACATCAAATGGATGTCAAGATTGCCTTCTTGTATGGTTCACTTAAGGAGAAAGTCTATGTAGAACAACTCGAGGGGTTCAAAGTTATAGATTGAAAAACACATGTATGCAAGTGGAAGAAAGCCCTCCATGGGTTGAAGCAAGCTCCTCGGGCTTGGTATGAGAGGATTGACAGTTATCTGATGAAGTTGGGTTTTGCAAGAAGTGAAGATGATCTAAATCTTTACTTTAAGGTTGAAAATGATATACCTCTCATCTTGGTACTTTATGTGGACGATCTCTTTCTGACAGGTGCAAACCCTCTTATTTATCAATGCAAGAGGGAGTTGGCTTCCTAATTCAAAATGAAGGGCATAGGATTGATGCAATAATTCCTAGGCTTGGAGTTGTGGCAAAATCCAATTGATATTTTCCTTTCCCAAGGAAAATACATTGTGAAGCTACTTGAAATATTTGGGATGGTGAATTGTAAGTCCATGACTACTCCAACGGAACTTAATTTCAAGAAGTTATGTAGAAAAGCCACTACGAATGATTTGGGAAATCCTTCTAAGTATCATCAACTCATGGGGGGCCTGATTTTCTTGGTGAACTCCCGTCCAGACATATACTTTTTTGTAAATACATTGAGTTAATTCATGGTCGAGCCTCATCACATTCATTGGATTGCTTCCAAGAATCTCTTGGGATATCTCTGGGGTGTTAGGATATTTCGACACATAGCAAGAAGAGTATAACTTGGTCTAGTGTAGAGTTAGGTAAAGTGTGTTTCTTTACTATGTATGTTTGTAACTTACAATCTGACGGTCACAATATGTATTGATCCGACAGTTCATTCTCTCCTCGGTATTATCGACACTTGATCCGTGGCTTAACACCGATTGGTCCATGATCTCTATTTAAAGAGCATGGAGGGTCATTTGTAGTGTAACCATTCCTGAGAGAAGCTTATTTAAATTCTCATTCTTTTATCAATAAATTGCTTGAAGTGGCTACATTGGCTCAGGCCGTCGACTGTTTCCCTCTTTGAGGGTTTTAAGCACGTCATCAATACTAGTGTATTGATCTGTGATCTGTTTGTGAGTGGTGTACTTTGGTGTTCTGTCTAGGGAACTTACCCTGTAAATTCCCACATGGTATCAGAGCTATTTGAGGGCCGCATCCGTTGGTGATCCAAATCTGAAGCCGATAGAACTGCATCCGACTACCGTTTCCTAGATCTACTGTTTCTGACTGCTTTCGAGCCAAGAGGAGTGCTCTATTGTGTTAGGAGCATCTATTCCAGTGAGTAACCCCTTTCATTTCATGTGAAAAGGTTTCAGGTAGCCCTAGCTACGTCATTTTAAAGATCTGGAGGTATACAATGCTTATTTGCAGTTTTTAATTATTTTCTCTCTATTTATTTCAATTTATTTAGCTCTTTGTTTTTTCATTACCGGATCTATACCTTTCATTTTTGCGTATGCTCTTTGCCTCATGACTCTGTGTGATCTGGGAAAATCAAAAATAGAAGAGGAAGAATTTTTCTCATTCGTATGCTCTTTTCCGTCGCGCCTTAGTGTGATCTCGGAAAATCAGAAACATTGAGAAAAATATTTAGTTTTGGGCTAAAGCTAACTTCAAGCCGCAAGGTTTGTTTTTTTTGTATGTCCATGTTGGGTTTTTTTTGTTTTTTTTTGTTTTGTAGGCAAAATAAGAGCTTTTTCAAGTAAGCACGCACCCCAAGCTTTAGCGACTTAAAAAAAAACCACCCCCCCCCTTCCTCTTTTCCAAAAATTACTAACCCTTTAATCTAGCTCACTTGGTCCAAAGCTAGTTTATTAGAGTAGAGGTCTTGAGTTCAAGTCTTTCTCTTTGCTGAGATAATTAGATTAAGTTTGTAAAGGGGGCAGATTCTTTTTAAATATAACATTATCATTCATTTCCACACATTCCCGCACTTCGTCGGCATCTTCAACAACTTTTCTTCAAAAAGCCATAACTTCTTCATCTGGAAGCTGTTTTTAGAGCCATTTTTTTTTAATCAGCCTAATTTTTCGAGATATTTCCATTGGTACACTTAGTTTTAGCATCTATAGCTTCAATTTCTGTTAAAATGGAAAGTCCATGCCAAGTTATTCTTGACAGAACTAACTACTTCCAATGGTGGTCCTACATTGTGGATTTACTTAGAAGTAAAGGTCTTTACAGAATAGCCTCAGGCCAAGAAACCAAACCGAAAGATGAAGATAAGGCAACCAAATGGGAAAATATGCAAGATCAAGCACATGGGTTGATAGGGATGTCTATTTCTCCAGACCTTAGATTCCATATCGCAGAACTTGATACTCCTAATGAAGCAATGAAAAAGATCACTAAAGTTTTTGGAATTAAAAATGAACTTAGAGCCCATCAACTCGAAAATGAGTCGCTTACATTGGACCCCAATAATTTTTCTTCCATTGACGATTTTTTGTCCAAGTTCAAGACCCTTAGACTTCTCTTGGAAGGTGTTAAGGTTAAGAAAGAATATAGTAACCTTATCTATTC
Source organism: Pinus tabuliformis (assembly GCA_031772625.1). Classification (NCBI taxonomy): domain Eukaryota; kingdom Viridiplantae; phylum Streptophyta; class Pinopsida; order Pinales; family Pinaceae; genus Pinus; species Pinus tabuliformis. The sequence goes on along the minus strand of CM062820.1, from coordinate 311,359,895 downwards.
CATTCTTACTAAGTTGGGACCAGCCTACTCTATGTTTGTTTCCACCTTCCATTCTACAAGAGAAGCCTTCATTTCTCAAGGACAAGACTACAAGTCGTCTTCCTTTGATGCCTTTTGTGATTCTTTAATAAGAGAACAAGAAAAACTCTTGCATCTTGGTCTTCTTAATCTTGGAAACTCTTCTAAGAAAGCCTTAGCCACTCAACAACAACCAAATTCAAAGAATCCTAAGAATTGGTATCCTAAAAGAATGGTCCTAAACCAAACAAGGGTCCTAAGCATTTCCAGTCTCAAAATGAAAAATCATTTCAACAAAAATGATAAGGTACATAAAAACAAAGGGAAGAAGACTGATAGACATTTCCACTTTTGTAATCGAGATGGCCACTTAGAATCCAAATGCTTTAAGAATATGGAAGCCTTGGAAGCAGCGATGAAGAAGCATAACATCCATTTGGAGCAATCTTCAACTTCAACTTCATCTTCAGGAATAGTAATGTCTGCATGTGTTTTTCAAGAATCTCAGTCTGGCTATGCACTAAATGTATCTTCTTCTTCTCATTCTCATGAGTGGCTCATTGATTCTGGAGCTTCTTATCACATGGCCAAAAACAAAGCCATGTTTTCTTCTTTAAATGATTGTAACACCAAAAATATATATGTTGGTGATGATAGATCTCTTAGTGTTGTAGGGACTAGAACTGTTCATATAGACAATGGTCAATTTAATGATGTATTATGTGTTCCAACCTTATCCTATAACCTTCTATCTATATATCATATATCTCATTCAAGTGAAGGTAAAATCGTTGAATTTTCACCTCACAATGTTGTAATTAAGGACCTAAGAGATCCTAGACATATTTTAGCTACTGGCATTGCTGATGATTCTGCAAGGTTGTATAATTTTAACAACTTTGGGTCATCAAATCTTTCCTCAGTATTTATTGCTCATAACGATGAAGTGAGAAAACTTTGGCATGAGCGATTTGGTCACTTAAACTATTGGTGCCTTCAAAATCTATGTAAATAAAATATGGTGACAGGTCTTCCAATGGTATCTTGCAGAGATGGCATTTGTTCCAGATGTGTACTCCGAAAACATCACCGAGATAGTTTTGAAAAACGTGCCTCTTGGCACGCCTCAGCCCCTTTACAGCATGTGCATAGTGATGTATGTGGTCCACTTCCAGTTGTTTCATTCTTTGGCTACAAGTATTTCTTAACTTTCATTGATGATTTCTCCAGATGCACTTGGGTATACTTCTTAAAACTCAAGAGTGAAGTATTTAACATGTTCTTGGCCTTTAAGGCCATTGTTGAAAAACAATCTGGACATCAAATTCTTAAGATAAGATCTGATAATGGTGGAGAATATGTTAACAACAAATTCATCAACTTTTGCACTTATAATGGAATTCAAACGCAACATATTGTTCCATATAATCCACAAAAAAATGGTGTAGCTGAAAGGAAGAATCACACCTTAAAGGAAATGGCTAATTGTATGCTTCAATCTAAAGGACATAGTCTTAATTTTTGGGTAGAAGCAATTAACTGTGCAAATTGCATAATAAATCACACTCCTACTAAGGTTTTAAAGAATATCACTCCAGAAGAAGTATGGAGCTCAATTAAACTAGATGTAAGTCACTTTCGCATTTTTGGAAGTGAAGCATGGGCCCATATTCTAGATGAGAAACATAAAGCTTTAGAACCTAAGAGTGAAAAATGTATTTTTGTTGGATATTTTGAATATGTCAAAGGATATAGACTTATTCCACTTAAGTCCAAAAATGTTATCATTAGAAGAGATGTAAAGTTTGTTGAAAATATATCGGCCTACGAGCCTAGTTCGGTGGATGTGCCACCTCTCTCTATCTCTTCTACTTTTGAAAATATTTCTTTATTCAGATGATGAAAGCGAGGATGACAATCCTCCCCCACCTTCTCAAGATCCTCCTTCAGCTCCTCTGCTTCCAAGATGGGTCTGTTCTACTTGGGATGCAGCAGGTGATCTTGCCAATGATCCTATAGATCAGCAATGTGCACATTCTCAGTTTGATAGAGCCTCTTCTTTACTTTCTCAAGCTTCAACAAATTATGATCCTGACACCTTTGTAGAAGCTTCAGGCCATATAGATTGGGACACAACTATGAATGAAGAATATCATTCATTATTGGAAAATGATACATGGGATCTTGTTCCTCTACCAAAGGGATGAAAACTTGTTAGATGCAAATGGCTTTATAGAACCAAGTATGGACCAGATGGAAAAGTTGATAAACATAAAGCTCGTCTTGTTGCTAAGGGTTTTTCACAAGTTGAAGGCATTGACTATACTAAAACCTTCTCCCCTATTTCCAAAATGAACTCTATCCGCCTTGTTCTTTCCCTTGCTACCTCTTTCAAATGGGAAGTCCATCAGATGGATGTTAAATCTGCCTTCTTGCATGGGGACTTGCATGAAGAAATATATATGGAACAACCTACTAGCTTTATAAAAACAAACTCCAGCCTTGTATGTCAGCTTAAGAAATCCCTTTATGGTCTCAAGCAAGCTCCTCAGGCTTGGTATGCCAAAATGGATAAATTTCTTTTAGAAATTGGCTTTTTTAGGTGTCATTCTCACAATACTATCTACACCAAGAAAGTGGGAAAGTCTCTTATCATTCTTGTTCTTTATGTTGATGATCTTATCCTTACTGGTAGTGATCCCAACCTTATTAACCATGTGAAGTCCAGCCTTAAAAAGAAGTTTGAAATGACAGACTTAGGACATTTTTACTATTTTCTTGGTCTTCAAGTCTTGCAATCTAAGGAAGGTATTTCCCTTTCCCAGTCCAAGTATGCCTGTGATCTTCTACACCATTTTCACATGGAAGACTGTAAGCCAACTGCTTCTCCCTTTCAGTCTGGAGCCAAACTTTCAGTCACTTGTACTTCCCCTGAAGTTGATGCTACCTTATACCATCAACTTGTAGGCAAACTTTTGTATCTGACCCATACTCATCCTAACCTTTCCTTTGTTGTTAGCCTTATTGCTCGGTTTATTCAAAACCCACATGAAAGTCATTAGAAAGTAGCTAAAAGAATACTTCATTATGTTCAAGGCACAGTTCGGTTTGGGATACATTACAGTGCAGAAGCATCTCCTCTATTGGTTGGTTTCACTGATTCTGACTGGGCTGGTGACCCTGATGATCGAAAGTCTACTACAGGTTATGTGTTCACTCTTGGTTCAAGAATTATTACATGGGCTTGCAAGAAACAAATTCCCATTTCTCTTTCTTCAACAGAAGCAGAGTATTGTGGTGCCGTAGAAGCTAGTAAGGAATCATTGTGGCTTCGGCAGATCCTGTCAGAGTTTGGCTTTCAACTACAACATCCGACTACACTTTGGTGTGATAATCAAAGTGCCATTCAACTATGTAAAGATCTAGTCCAACATCAGCACAACAAACACATTAAACTACACATGCACTTCATCAGAAAGCTCATTCATGACCATGTTCATGAAGTGCAATATTGTTCAACATATGATCAAGTTGTAGACATCTTTACAAAGGCTCTCACAGAGGCGAAGTTTACTAAACTTCGATTTATGGTTGGAGTTTAGGAAGTTGTTACTAAGGGGGGATAGGCTCTAATGCCTCCTTCCTTCTCCTATTGTGTCATATTTGTACATCCTTCAATCCTATCCCAAGTTTTTCTTAAGGGGGATGTTAGGATATTCTGACACATAGGAAGTAGTTAAGTATAACTTGGTCTAGTGTAGAGTTAGGTAAAGTGTGTTTATTTACTATGTACTTTTGTAACTTACAATCCGACAGTCACGATATGTAGTGATCCGACGGTTCATTCTCTCCTTGGTATTACCGACACTTGATCCGTGGCTTAACACCCGATTGGTCTATGATCTCTATTTAAAGAGCATGGAGGGTCATTTGTAGTGTAACCGTTCATGAGAGAAGCTTATGTAAATTTTCATTCTTTTATTAATAAATTTCTTGAAGTGGCCACATTGGCTCAGGCCGTGGACTATTTCCCTCTTTGAGGGTTTTAACAACGTCAACAATACTGGTGTATTGAACTGTGATCTATTTGTGAGCAGTGTCCTTTGGTGTTTTGTCTAAGGAACTTACCCTAAAAATTCCTACATGGGGAACAATCACCTATAGAATAAGATACATTGTTGGGAATTTGAGGCTCCATGGTTAATTTGATGCTGAGTGGGCTCGCACTATGGTGGATCATAAGAGCACATCGGGATGTTGCCTCTTACTAGGTTCTTCTTCGATATCCTGGATGAGTAGGAAGTAAAAATTGGTTACTTTGAGCACCGTTGAGGCTGAATATATTGTTTTTAGTATGGGCCCTTGTGAAGCTGTTTGGTTGAGGAGGCTATTTAGTGAGGTTTTTGGGCATGTGTTGGATACCACTATGATCTACTGTGACAACCAAAGTGGTTTCCATCTTTCTGAGAATCTCGTGTTTCATCACCGCTCCAAGCATATTGATATTTTAGGTACCACTTTATTAGGAATATGGTACAACAGGGAGCAATAAGGCTTTATCACATTGGGACTGATGAACATGTCAAAGATATTCTTACAAAGACCCTGGGGAAGGTCAAATTCTTAACCTTCCGTGACGACTTAGAGTCATGGAGAGACCCTCTTACGAGGGTCCCATTTGAGTTGGATGTTGAGCTTTGGGAGCTCTGGGGGCTTGGGGTACTTCTTGGAGCTATGAGAAACCATAGGGTGAGTGGTTCACCTTCCTCTAGTGGTTCGATGTGTACAGGGTGAGTGGTTCACCTTCCCCTATGACACCACATGATGGTTGATATATGCATAAGATGAGTTGTTCAACTTCTCCCATGGCATATGAGCAAGATGAGAATTCACCTTCTCCTGTTGATATATCCTACCCATGTATTCCGAGACTCATGGAAAGTACCTCTCATCTAGCCAATGAGTAGGGAAATGAGGATAAAGACCATAGTACTACGGATGGATGCATTGTGTACTTCCGTGCTCCCAATACTAGGATGTTTGATATTGATCTAGGATCAATGGAGACTGACTGTGGGTCAGTGGAGTGTGGTATGATACACTCTCAATCATTTCTTGTTCATTATTTCTTCATGCTTCAATAGAGCAGAGAAGATTAGAGGAGGGATGACAGAGATGGTACATATTGATAGATGGTTTGGCAGGTGGATTTATCCCTAGTTGAGACAAAGTGTTAAAATTGGAAACTAGGGTCAAACTCCACCTTGGATATCTCATATAATGGAGATGATATTTTTATTGGATTCCTCTTTCCGAGAGGTGCAGGATTGATCTAAATATAATCTCAGTGATAAATATAAATGGAATTATGAATTTATTTCTTCTATGGACAAATTGTCAAGGTTGGCAAGAAGTCTACTGGAGGCTCATGAAGCCCAACAGATGTGTCTCTTCACCTTCAATGTTGTTTATATATAGAGGAGTCATTTTCCTCATTTTCTTACTCATCAACACACATCTTTCTCTCTATACATCTGATTGGGTCGTACAAAATTATAGGTAGCCTGTTCCTCTCCACATGTGCAAAGATTTGGCTGGGATTTATGTTCTCTACATTGACCGAGTTGCATCTAGATTTGACCAGCATTGACCGGGAAGTATTTGACTTCATTTGACCTTTTTTTTGTGGTAAATTATTTTTTTTCCATGATCGAGGATGTTTTTCGCTTATAGATGTATTGGAATTGACATGAGTTACAACGCTTAAAAACCATAAAAACATAAGCATGAAAAATGAAGACAAAGAGACATCATCACAAAAGATCATGACACAGAGATTTGATTATGGAGTTTGTACAATTTGGACTACATCTTCGAGCCCTGCTCAATAGTGGGGAGGCCTTCTTTTATTAACTGGCATGAAGAGAGAGAAGTACAAGCAGTTTTCTACATAAACATCCTTATACCGCCAATTTGGAAGATAGTTGGCTAATGAAGAGACCAACTCTAGAAACAGACAACAACACTTAACTCCTGGCATAAAATAGTGCAAAAAGGCCTATCCAAACATCCAATTCAGATAATCAGGCCTTCTGCAACCTTTATGAACCTCCTGATTGCTGAGGAACGGTGTTGACCAACTACCAAGAGTAGGTTCCACTACTTTTCTTGACAAAATTGCATTGCACTCTCTGTTATCCCCTTTTCCTCTGACTCAAATGGTCCTTTAAATAAGCTGGTGGAAAAATTCCTCAAAACCTGCGAAGTTCTAACCATAGGCCAAGTTAAGAAAAAGGGTGTTTTCTAATAGAGGTTCCCGGGTCTGAATAAGGCGTGACAACAAACCTTTTCAAATAGAAAACTCTATCAAATAGTCAAAATAGACCATTCATTTGAAACCTCAAAATGGCAGACAATACAAACAATCAACATTCCTTCGAACCCAATGACTTTAATGTAGGTTTTAACCCTGTATAGAAATTACCTACATACAAATTCTAAAACACAGAAAATAAACAATGCGAGAGCATAACACATAAAAGACATATACACAAAGATTTTCCTCTGGATCCCAAAATCGGGACCACCAACTTGATTTTCCTTTATGTTCCTTTCAATGTTATAATACATATTTATACATGCCGATGCATCCAATACCATAGACCGAAAAACCTTCGCGTCCAATACCATGGACCGAAAACCATCGCGTCCAAAAACATGTGCGAAAATCATGCACAAAATCATAGGTGGGTCCGCCCATCCTAACATCGGGTCCAAAACCAAAATTTTCCGAGGCGCTGTCTTGGACCCCATAAAGTGGGGTTATGGGTACGCCTCAAACCCCTTGTGACCCACCCCGCTAAACAATCAGCACAATGAAGGGGGGCTCTGCCCCCTCGATTAACTACGTGGGATAGTAGTGGAAATAATATAACACAACCCAACATTCTCCCACTTGTTGTTGTCTTTCCATAGGGGACCTCAAGAGAGCTTAGTCATTTTTCCAGCCCTAAAACGCCCATTGCCTCTCTACACCAAGAGAACTTCTTAGAGCTCACAGATTTTGTCAATGCATCTACAGTATTCTTCAAAGTGTCCACCTTTACTAGCAACACCTTTTTGTCTTCTATCATATCCCTCACAAAGTGATACTGAAAATCAATGTGCTTTGTCTTTGAATGATATGCAGGGTTCTTTGCCAAGAAAATTGCACTTTGGCTATCAAAATCTATCCTTATAGCTCCCTATACTAACCCCATACTTGAACACAATCTCTACAACCAAACTGCTTCCTTGCTTGCATGACTGGTTGCCATGTATTCTGCCTCTGTAGTTGATAGTGCCACTACAGATTGTTTCTTACTCATCCAACTGACTGCACCTCCAAATAGGTTAAACACATACCCACTTGTAGATCTTCTCTGATGCAGATCTCTAGCCCAGTCTGCATCAACAAAGCCATGAATATCCAACATTTTGTCCAATCCTGATCTTCCTTGGTAGCACAAACCATAAGCACTAGTGCCACGCAGATACCTAAAAACCAGCTTCACTGTTGTCTAGTGCTCCTTCCTTGGTTTTGACATAAACCTGCTCGATACTCCCACTGTATGTGCAATGTCTGGCCTAGTACTGACCATTTCATGCATCAAACTACCAACTGCACTTGTATATGGAACACGGGACATGTCCTCTTCCTCTTCTTGTGTCTTGGGACACTGTTCAGCAGATAACCTCACACCTACAAGAATAGGAACCTTCACCGGTTTACTATCCTCCATATTAAACCTCTTCAGTATTGTCTCAACATACTTCCTTTGGTTTAACTAGAGCTTCCTCTTTGCTCGATCTCTTTTAATTTCCATGCCCAAAATATAGTTTGCAGCACCAAGATCTTTCATGTCGAATTTTGAGGACAATTGGGTCTTCAAATCCTGGATAATTTCTTTATCATTTCCAACCAGCAACATATCATCCACATACAAGACCAGATAAATAACACGGTCACCAATTAATTTAAAATACACACAGTGATCTGCTTTGCTTCTAGTGAAGCCAAGTCCTCATATAAATGTATCAAATTTCTGATACCACATCCTTGGTGACTATTTTAACCCATACAGAGACTTCTTTAACTTGCATACCAATTCTTTTTGACCCTTCACCGCAAGGCCTTCAGGTTGCTTCATGTATATTTCCTCTTCCAGATCCCCATGAAGAAATGTTGTCTTCACATCCATCTATTCTACCTCAAAATCAAAAGTAGCAGCAATAGATAAAAGTAATCTAATAGAAGTTACCTTGGCAACAAGAGAAAAAATATCACCAAAATCAATTCCTGGCACCTGGGAATAACCTTTTGCTACCAACTGAGCTTTGTATTTCTCCACCTTTCCTTCTACATTTGTCTTCTTCTTGAACACCAATTTGCTGCCAATGGGTTTCCTTCTAGTTGGCAACTCCTCTAGATCCCAAGCCTCATTTTTGTGCAAAGATGCCATTTCATCAACCACGACTTCTTTCCAGAGTTTGCCATCCTCTGAATCCACTGCTTCCTTCACAGTTCTGGGATCATCGTCAGTAATAGATAAAGCAAAATTTGAACAGAAAGTAGATGGACTATACCTTTTTGGCTGCCTTCTTTCTTGAATTGATCTTCTCACACTCAGAGTTTGTGGCTCATCATCTTCTGATTGCTCCTCTGTTGTAGAGTCTAATTCTTCCTCCTTAAGCTCAAACTCTATCTTCTCAGGTTCCTGTGGTTGGACTTCATGTTTAATAACATCTTTTACCTCTCTAAACACCACATCTCGGCTGTACACAACCTTCAGTATGATTGGGTTCCAAAGCTTATAACCCTTTAAACCATCCTTATACCCAATAAAGATGCACTTTTTAGATTTACTATCCAACTTGGTTTGTTTCTCCTTTGGAACATGTACATATGCATCACATCCAAATACCCTCAGATGTGAAGGAGAGGGTTTCTTACTAGTCAATACCTCTTATGGAGTCTTATCCTCCAATGCTGATGAAGGTGACCTGTTGACCAGGTAACATGTAGTATCCACCGCTTCTGCCCAGAATTCCTGTCCTAACCCGGCACCACTGAGCATGCTCCTTGCCCTTTCCATCAACGTCTTATTCATTCTTTCTGCAACTCCATTTCGCTGAGGTGTATATGGAGTAGTCTTTTGTCATGTTATACCACACTTCTTACGGAATTCTTCATATTCCTTGCTGCAAAACTCTCCACCGTTATCTGTCCTCGGCACCTTTATCTTCTTTTCTATCTGATTTTCCACAAGAGCCTTAAATTCTTTAAACCTGTCAAAGGCTTTAGATTTCTTCTTAAGGAAATACATCCATGTATTCCTTGAGAATTCATCTATAAATGATACATAGTACACAAACTTACCCAGTGATGGAACCTTCATAGGTCCAAACACATCACTGTGCACAAGTTAATATATCTTTCCCCTCTTACTACTAGAGGGGAAACTCACCCGATTCTGCTTCCCATATACATAATTTCATAGAAATCAAAATCCAGAGAGATATTACTCATACCTTCTACCATACCTTTACCATGAAGTATTTGAAGGTCCTTCTCTCCAATATGTCCAAGCCTTTGATGCCGCAACATGGTATTTTCTCCAGAGACCACTAGATTTTTTGCTCCACTTTCAGGAACCACAAAACTGTTGCACCCATCAATAATAGTGCTACCTTGCAGCTTGTACAGAGTTCCAATTCGAACTCGCTGCATCAATACCAGTGCTTCCTGAACCATTTTGTAGGTATCCTTCTCGAACACTATTTTTACACCTACATCATCCAACTTGCTTACAGAAATTAGATTTCTGGCTAATGCAGGAATATGCAAAACACTCGGAAGTGTTCTAACCCTTCCACCTTGCAACTTCAACTTTACTTTTCTGTGACCAATGATTCTAGCCTTCCTATCATTCCCTAAGAAGATTTCACCACCATCTTATTTCTCATACTCGCAGAACCACTCTCTATGGGGAGTGAAGTGAAAGGATGCACCTGAGTCAATCAACCATGCCTCATGATTTGCATGTGTACTTGAAGAAGCCAAGTACACATCCCCACCTTCATCTGAGGTGCTTTTCACCTTTGCAGAAGGAGCATCATCAAATCGCTTTCCTTTATCAAGAGCTTTAGATTTGCAGTCCCTTTTGTAGTGCCCTTCCTTTCCGCATTTCCACCACACCACCTTTACAGGTTTTCTTGGAGATTTAGATCTCCCTCTAGATTTAGATCTCCCACTCGATGACTTATTTTTGTTTCTATTCTAGGACCATCCTCGTATAGACAAGGCATCACCATTCTAGCTCTCCATACTTTTCCATCTCATCTCCTTCGTCAGCAAGGATGAGACTATTTCATCAAATCGCAAGGAAATTGCATTGCTACCTATTGCAATAACCGGACTATCCCAGAAATCTAGTAGAGAACACAACAAACTAATGCACTTATCTTCATCTGAAATTTTAATATCAATACTGAATCTGAGACACACAATCGTATTGTGATTTTTTCTTTGTGATCCAACTTCTTCCATTCTTCATCGGACACTCCCGTTGGTTTAGTACCCAGATCTACTATGATCCACTGATCTTTATCCACCAATAGACCCTTGAGTTTCCACAACTCAAAACTCTAACCATTAAATTTCTCGATCTCTATCTTTTCACTACTCGCCATCTTCTTTTACCACTAGAATCAATCTTACAGATCTCTCACTGAACAGGGTCTACCACAGTCCTGAGCAAAACCCCTTAGCAACAAAGGTGTCCCCTTGAAGCCAAAACTACTCCGATACCAAATGTAGGTTTTAACCCCTTACAAAAATTTCCTGCATACGAATTCTAAAACATAGAAAATAAACAATGCGAGAGCATAACACATAAAACACATATACACAAATATTTTCCCCTGGATCCCAAAACCAAGACTACCAGCTTGATTTTTCATTATGTTCCTTTCAATGTTATAATACATATTTATACATGCCAAAGCATCTAATACCATGGACCCAAAAAACCATCGCATCCAATACCATGGACCGAAAACCATCGCTTCCAAAAACATGTGCGAAAATCATGCACAAAACCATAGGTGGGTCGGCCCATCCTAACATAGGGTCCAAAACCAAAATTTTCCGGGGTGCTGCCCTAGACCCCATGAAGTGGGGTTACGGGTATGCCTCAGACCCCTTGTGACCTCCCCCCCGCTACACAATCGGTGCAACGGAGGGGGAATCCGCACCCCCTCTAACACCCGTCTTTTAACTACGTGGGCTAGTCGTGGAAATAATATAACACAACCCAACATTTAACAGAGAATCGACATTTTTCATATTGGCGGATAGACCAAGCCCAAACAACAACACTTTACGATACACAGAACCTCTGAACTTATAAAATACGACATATGAACTTTCGCATCTAGTAGTCTATTGCAACTCGCAATCGGTGGCTTCCATCAGTGGACAGACCCAAGTCTACATAACATGGACCCATCAGGTTTATTGAATACAACTTATAAATTTTGCATCAGGGCAGTCCTGTCGCAAATCATAATTGGTGATTACAGTCAGACTGCGTTGCAAACGCAAACCCCTTTATGCGATTGCGATATGCAATATGTATTGCATCACAATGAAATCCTGTCGGGGCCGATCCAAAACCTCTCCCAATCTGCGATCGGGATATGCGATATATCATCGCACAGAGTCTCGTCTGGGCCAATTTAGAACCTCATCCGATCTGCGATCGGGATATGCGATATCACATCACAACAAAGTCCTATCGGGGCCAATTTTCCTTCCTATTCTTCCTCTGGCCTGTGATATGCAATATCACAATCGCAGTGAGGAATGCTAGGGGTTGATTCTTCCTGAAGAGCTTCTCCTTTTCACCAATACGTGATATGCAGGGCCCAGTGCACCTGCCACATGGTGCGCCCTCATTTGCTAAAGCTTTGCCATGTCATCTTCTTCTTGCCACCTCGACAAGTCGAACTCAAACTTTGACTTACTCTAACTTTGTCATATAGACTTGGATTTGAGTGGCATTCACACTATTGGAATCAAGGTGAAGAGCACTTTGATTTGTTGCTGAGTTCATCCAGAATCTACCACTTTGAGTTTTGAGCCTTTCTACCATGCCACTGGTACTTTACTAAAAATCCACCTCAATCCTCCCCACTAAGAGAAACTTTTGGTCCTCCAAGAGCATTAATTAATATGTAATTACTCTGTACTCTATCTACACCACAAGTGTCCCAACAAGTCATCCTTCCTTCTCCTTCACCTCTATCCTTCAAAGCCCTAAGCAATGAGCCGACACTTGCATCCCCTACAAACCAATAGTATAGTAACTTGCAAACTACATGTTTATCTCTATGGCCAAAAAAATGAGCCAAGCATCCCATACTTGCCACGAGTTTATAACACATACTTTGTGGTTAAGTTTACATAAAAATGGAAACAATACTCTAGCTATTAAGATAAGGCCAAACATCATTGTTGCTTCAATAAGTGATGGAAAACACATCATCACTGCAACACATGATTTACACAAACAAGGCCAAACACTATTGTTGCTTCAACAGGTGATGGAAAACACATCCTCACTTCCACAGTTCAAAAAGAAACACAAAATAAGGCCAAGCATCATTGTTGCTGCAACAAGTGATGGAAAACACATCATCACTTTTACAATTTAAAATGAAACATATGAAAAAAATAAGGACATGACATTCCACCACACCTAGAAGAACCATATCTCACTTATCAAAGTGAATGAATCATCTCTTTGTGGCATGTTCACTAGTCGAACACTGTTTCATCTGGTTCATGCTTGGATGCTTTGTCCTTGTGACGTTGTTCTGGATGAAGCCTCCAACATGTGGCTCTCTGATGACCACCTCTATCGCAATGACTACAATGAGCCTTCACCTTCAAGATATGCTTAAACTTCTTCTTCTTCTTCTTTTCCTGTTGTTTAGAGGGTCTTATATGCCTCATATTTTTCTATGCTTCCATTCTCTTCTAGCATTCAGCAAACATATGGTTATGCAATCCACAAAAACTGCAAGTTCTTTCTTGCCATGATCTACGTCCACCATTGCGATTGTAATCAAAATGAACATTAAAATACTGAGATTGGTTATACCTTTTCTGTTGGTATCTAGTAAGATTATGGGAACAAGAGCTTGCCTTAGCTCTATCTCTACTATGCATACTTCATAGTTTGATGGTGATGTATTCCCATCATCCTCTTTCCTCAACCATTTTAACAATGTCATGGAATATTTTAACATCTTTGAACATTCTCCTTCGGTGCACCCCAACCTTGCATATTGAGGTCTTTTCTCAACCTCCAATGGCTGAGTTATGCCTTGGTTATTAACACCAAGTCCTCATTCTTTGTTGTACCTCATCTTGGTAAGGTGTCTCATGTTTTTCCCTGAAATTGGTATCTCCACATTTCCAATAGAAATTAAACTATGTGAAGATGAAACTGAAGGGAGTTTGACATCGTTTACCTCCACTGTTGATTTGGAAAAATATGATGAGGGCTTCCCATCATCTATCGTTGATGGTTCACTAGCTATGATAGTGCATTTCTTAGCTTCCCTCATGACATACAAAATTCCTGTTTGATAGGGTAATTCTTCTACTTTGATCAGATTGACAATGCCTTGACCATGAATGCCCAAGCCTTTTCCTTCATACCCAATTTTCTTCATAGTTTGGAGCCAATACATGTTGTATGATTTTCAAAAGTAGTGAAGTCATCATCAAGAAACATAAATGAAGTCAGAGAGTGACTCTTTACCTGACGAGAGTCATGCTGCAGCCGTTCCACAACCTCGTCCTTAGCTTGCAGCTAGCATAGCAGCCTCTGTTTCTCATATTCCTCTTTCTATAGAAGCCTCCTTAATCCAGCGAGATCTACTTGAAGACTCTAGTTACTGTGCTTCAATTCTTCCAAGGTCTCATCTATGGTTCAAAGCTAAAGCTCCACTCACTGCCTCTCCTCATTCGCTTTTTGCAGGAGCTTTCTTAATTCAGCGTTCTCCTCTTGAAGCCTCTAGTTAATTTCCTCATTTGAGGAAAGTGATGATTGAAAAGAACTAGAATATGTAGTTAATATATCGCTCTCTGATCCCTAAGTCTCCTCCTCTTTGCACCTCTTAGATGTTGCATACATAATATCCACCGTTTGGGACATATGTAGGAAATCCTCATGCATTCACTTGTCGCGTTCCATGGCTTCACACTTAATCATTCATGCACAACTCTGTCATTCATGCACACTCTAACAACAATTGTATCATATCTCTCCCCCATGCCTCAATACTTGCCATGTCTCCTTTTTAGGATGCTCGTCCTATGAAGCCTATCTCTAGTTAGCGCACTCATGTAATTCGCATCACTTAAGCCCTACTCTGATACCACTTGATCCAGGATTTTCTTTTCGATTATAGATGCATTAGAATTAACATGAGTTACAGTGTTTAAAAACCATAAAAACATAAGCATGAAAAACGAAGACAAAGAGACATCATTATAGAAGATCATGACACAGAGATTTGATTATGGAGTATGTCCAATTTGGACTACATCTCTGGGCCCTACTCAATAGTGTAGAGGCCTTCTTTTATTAAGTGGAATGAAGAAAGATAAGTACAAGCAGATTTCTCCATAAACATCCTTATACCTCCAATATGGAAGATAGATGGATGATGGAAAGACCCACAATAGAAACAAACAACACCACTAAAATCCTGGATAAAAATAGTGCAAAAAGGCCTATCCAAACAACCAATTCAGATAATCAGGCCTTTTGCAACCTCTCGAAACCTCCTGATTGTTGAGGAACATTTCAAGCCACCTTCCAAGAGCAGGTGTCATTGCCCTGCTTAACAAAATTGCACTGTTGTCTCTACTCTCTCCTTTTCCTCTGACTCAAATGGTCCTTTAAATAAGCTGGTGGCAAAATCCCTCAAAACCTGGGTAGTTCTAACTATAGGCCAAGTTTAGAAAAAGGGTGTTTTCTAATAGAGGTTCTTGAGCCAAAATAAGGCATGCAAACAAAGCTTTTCAAATAGGGAAAACTCTATTGAATAGTCAAAATAGACCATTCATTTGAAACCTCAAAATGGCGGATAATACAACGAATCAACGTTTCTCCGAACCCGACAACTCTAATAGAGAATCAATTTTTTTCATATCGGCAGATAGAACAAGCCCAAGCAACAACACTCTGTGATACACAGACCCGTTGAACTTATAAAATACGACATATCAAATTTCTCATCTGCTAGTCCGTCGCAACTCGCAATCAACTGCTTCCATCGGTGGAGAGATCAAAGTTTGCATAACATGGACCCACCGGGTTTATTGAATATAGTTTATAAATATCATGTCTAGGTAGTATTAGCGCAAGTCGCAATTGGTGATTATAGCCAGACTACTTTGCAAACACAAACCCTTTTATGTGATTGCAATATGTGATATGTATTGCATCGCAATGAAATCCTTCCGAGGCTGATCCAAAACCTCTCGTGATCTGATATCGCAATATGCAGTATCACATCGCAACAAAGTCTTGTCATGGACGATTCATAACCTCCTCTGATCTACGATCACGATATGCAATATCACATCCCAACAAAGTCTAGTCGGGGCCAATTTATCTTTATGTTCTTCCTTTGGCCTGCAATATGCGATATCGCAATCGTAGCTAGGAACATGAGGGGCTGATTAACCCTTAAGTGCTCCTCATTTTCACTAATAAGTAATATAAAGGGCCCAATGGACCTGCCATGTGGCACGCCCTCATTTTCTGAAGCTTTTCCATGTCATCTTCTTCTTGCCACCTGGACAAGTCAAACTCAATCTTTGACTTGCTCTAACTTTGTCATCTGGACTCAGATTTAAGTGTCATTCACATCGCTGGAATCAGGGCGACGAGCACTTCGCTCTGATGTTGAGTTCATCTAGAATATTGTTATAGACATATTTGGGCACTACAACCCCAATCACATATGTCCATAAACCAAGGGCTTCTAAACCCCTAAAAGTGTTGTTTCATACCCTAAAGGAACAAGGTCAGCTAATTACATCATTTCCCAGAAGTTCTCCCTGAAAGACTACTCAGAACTGGTCAAAACTGGACCACACAGACTGCTCCATGCTAAGGGTGTGATGCATCTCACCTAGTACACACGGAGGGTGTGATGCATACTGAAAATCCCTTCTATAGGGTGCAATGAGTGAGGGCAGACAAATGGCAGAAGCAGTTTGCTAGGTGGAAACTCAAAGAATCTTCTAGAAACTGCTCATATGACACTTGCCTCTCTGAATTCGCCCAGGGATGAGTAAGAGATCATGAAATCTCCAAGTGGAACCAAGAATTATTAGTGAAATGACACTAATCAAAATCCTAGAAGCTGACTTACTCTCCTACAAACATCTATATATGGATCCCTCATCCTAGAGATCTAGAGGCCAAAATTTGGTAATTTGCAGGGAAGTGCTGTTGGTTTCTCTTTGAAGACATTGTTGGGTGATCTTGCTTTATATGAGGTGAAGAAGGCTTTCATGCTAGGAGGATGATGTTGGATCAGATAGCTTGGTTGTAATCCTCTCTTCTACTACTTCTATCAATAAAGATATTTGAGTTTTCCTCCATATGCTTGTATATCTCTAAATCTTGTATTTGTATATGCATTTATATGGTTAATGTACATCTGATCCTACATTTTTTATGGTTATAGATCTCCATTCTTTGATGCTATTTTGCTGCCTTGACTTTGCAGGTGTTCATTGAAACGGGACAAGTGAGAAAGGAGTGGCGAAAGCTCTATCAAGGGAGAGAGGAAACAAGCAAGGCGACTAGCGAAAGACCGAGGTTGGTACTCTCTGCTTCTCTATCATCTATCTCTCATAAAGGAAAACACATGTAACTTTAGTTTGTTTGTTTCTAAGATAGCTACCCATCTTAGTGGGACTAGCAGCTTTGAATGGACACTAGTTTTCCCAATAACGAAATGGCGACTCCACTGGGGAGCGAATAGTTTGTTTGTTTTGTTATTGTTGTTTGCTTTATAAACCACAAACGGAGCCTGAAGTTAAGCCAGCTAGCCTTCGAACTGCTTTTGCTATGCAACTGCAAAGTAGATCAACGCTGCTTCAACCAATCTCTGGGTTGGTTTATGAACTAAACATCTAGCTTGCAAACATCCTAAGTGCCCTAGTGCTAGCTCAAATAACCTCATTAGATCAGCCCCTATACTTTGTGTTTACTAACAATCATTAGCTCAGCCTAAATCCCTGAACTTAGCTATAAACTGTGAGTGAAAACCAAGCTCAATCTTGTCCCTGGACCATCGTACTGTCTCTTCTTGGCAATCTGGATGCATCACACCTCCCATGTGTTGCGGGTGAGATGCATCCCTATTTCCCTGTGTTACAGGTGCGATGATTGACTAAGAATGTTTTTTCCTCCAGATTTTCGTTTTTTCTTAATTGTCTTCAGCTTTATTCAATAGTTTTGTTGTCTATGATCAGTATATCACTATTGAAACCATCTTCCTCTGCATTATTTCAGCCTCCATCAGAAGGAATTGTGAATTTTTTTTATGTATTTTTCATCATTTACAGTTCTCCTTTGCAAATAGTAGCTTAATCGAACTGTCGTCTTTTGATTTGAAAGTGTCACAAGTGTCGTTTTTAGTCAAGAAAAAGAGTGTCATAAAGCATTCCTCTTTTAGATTGTTTATTACACTTTTGCCATCGTATTTGATTTGAATTAATAGTATTTCAAGTGTCAAAAGAAATTTTAAATTCGAAATCACAAAGTGTCGTCATAATATTCCTTTCATTTTTTTGAAGAGAAAATTGTTAGTATTGTCGCTTTGAAAGAAAATAATTCAGATCTGTACTTAGTTTTCTTTTTATCATTCTCACATTAAGGAAACTGAGAAACAATACATGCATGTGCATTTGCATTTAGGCTGCATGCTGAAATTGATTTAGGGAAAGTGCATCTAGTGTGTGCTCGCTGCTCTATGTTTAAAGAATTTCATTTCTCTTTCCTTAGTAGCTAGGATTTTCATTGCAAAAGGAAAGTAAATGACTGTTTATCATCTTAGATTGCACATTTAGGAATTGTATATCTACATCATGCGGTGAACCTTAAAGGAAAACTTCTTAAGAAAGATCAACTGTAAAATAAACCTCAATGAACATAAAAATTCTTTGGAAGCTAACACACAACATTTAGAAGTCTAGGCTAGAGACGTATTTCGGCATCATAAAGCCTGGTAAGTATTGCTTTCATCGTAGGTTGGGTGATTCCTCCTCTTTGAGATGACAAGTGCCAGTACGGACTTGTGCTCCCACGTACCGTCGAGTATATATTGGGAGACCACAATAGGCTACATCCTTTATCCTTAGGAAGCCGTGTCTGCTGCCCTATCGATCGCAATGCACTGAAAACAACATTCAGGAAGATTGATTGTCATACCGTAAAAAGTATTCTGCAGTTTTGCGATTGTTTTGGTAATCCCTCTGTCTAGATTTCTAGAGTAGTCACTTTCGTTCTTTTTCAGACTCCTTAAAAGAAAAGGTCCATCTGAGCACTTGTCACTTCAGGCTCATTAAAAATTGAAGGCGACTAGAGTCATCTTTAGCTTTTTCTCGACTCTTAAAAATTGAAAAAGCAAGTTGTGTCAAAGCGTCATAAAATTTATTTTAATCGGAATAACGTCACTGTTCCCTCGTTGGTCTTAGGTTGAGAAAATGGAGTCTACCAATCAAGGCTTTCCCCTTGGGGGAAATCCTAATCCCTTCTCCTCTTGGGGAGATGTTGGTGCTCCACACATGGCTACATTGTCCCTTCCAAGACTCACAATTGGCCTACCAGTATGGCTTTTCTCGACCTCTATCGTTCAAAACACCGTAATTCCTTAGCAATCAAATCAACAACTAGATAATACTGAAGTTGCTCCCCCACCTTCTACTTCATTTGTTTCTCCCTCTCCTTCTTCCTCTTCGCTTGGTGAAGCTAGTAATGCTAAAAACCAAGTAATTGAGAAGAAGAAGAAAGGGAAAGAGAAGAAGAAGAAGCCAATGGCGAAAGAGGGCAATCATGCATCGTCTGGCGAAAATCAACACACTGAACCATCCAAACTTAAATATCCATGTGTCATTTGCAAGGGAGACCACTATCATTGAGATTGTCCCTGTATCCCATGGATCCTAAGGGATTGGTCTCCCCATTTGCACAATCTGGTGTCTTCAACAACTGATAATCATGTTGAGAGCACACCATCAACTAGTGAAAAAAAAGTCAATGGAAAAAAAGGAAGATCTAAATTTACTTGTAGACTGTGTGAAGGCGATCATGCCCTCCACCATTGTCCGTTCCTAGACGAAGCTAAAAGAGTCTTGGATAACCATCCTACTTCACCGTAGTGAATTCCTCATGGATACAAGAAACTCTTGCCGAGTCCATCGCTATTTGAAAATCCGACTGACACACCATTGTTGTTAGTCGAAGCACCTATCATTGAAAATAGACCCTCTGAGTCCACACTGGACCAAAGTCAACAGGTCGAGATGGTAGTTGACCAAGTCTTGTCTTCAAAAGGTCCACCTTCAGATGATACTGTCATCAAAGAGAATGAGAACGACACCGTTCAAATTCTTTTCATTAACACAGAAACTAATGAACATGGGGGAAATCTACCCATTCCTTTACTGTAGGAAGGAAGTTCGTTAGAGATTTACCCAACCATTTATTCGGCCCCTCCTCCAAGCAACCTAGTTGTTTCCTTCGACTGGAATGTACTAGGAAAACCTCGCCTACCTTCTAATGTACCATTCCGAATCATAGTACAAGCTTACAAAATGATCATGGTTGGTACTATCATAGATGAAGGGGCTTCTGTGAGTATCCTTTCCTCAACTGCTTGGAAAGCGCTTGGTTTGTCATCGCTTCTGCCTAAGATTTGAAATCTGACAGGCTTCAACAAAGGAACCAGTCGACCGTTAGGGATCCTTCCAAATTTGCCTATAACTTTGAGAAGGAAAATCGTTCATCTAAACGTGATGGTAGTCCAAGGGCCTTTAGATTACAATATACTCCTAAGACGTGACTACATTTATAGCATGGGAGCTATTGTTTCCTCACTTTTTCGAGTGATGTGTTTTCCACATGAAGGCAGAGTGGTCCAGCTCATAAACCAACTTTCATTCCCTGGTTCAAACATAGCTATTAGTCAAATGCCATCCCTAACTGGTCTTTTTACACAAGGAATGTCTCATTAATCTCTAGCCTGTCCACCTGATGAGCGCGAGTGATTCGGTGATTGTGACTGAAACCTAGGAGGCATGCGCCCTGGTCTGCTTCAGTAGGAAAACCCCAGATATAAGGTAGTTTTCCACGTAGGAATATGACTAGTTTGACAATCCTGTCCGTTTAGGAAAATGGATCAGACTGGAAAAGGATTCCCCCGTCAAAGGTTATATGATTGGCATTGACAACAGTCACCTTTATCCATTTCGATGGACATCGCCAAGGAAGTGTTTTTTCTGCTACGCGGATGGAACAATCTCGCTAATGCAAGAACTTCCATATGGTGACCTAGAAACTCTACTTTGTACCTGGGGGCATGCAAACCTTTTTACATGCAAGTGAAAAGCAACCATTTATTTTCTTAGTTTGTAGGCCCTCAACCCTTTAAACTCGTAGGTTAGTCATTCCTAGATTGTATAACAAAAGGCTCCAGAGCAAAGTTGTGCATGGGGCAAGCTCCCTAAAAAATGAACCTACTAATAAGAGACATCCTTATTATACGACTGGAACGAGCATTTTTACCCAAAGTTCAAGCTCGTTAAAAAATAAACCTAGCCACCAACAGTTTTATGCGAAGTTCAAGCTCGTTAAAAAATAAACCTAGCAATGAGCACATGTTCCCCCAGAGTTCAAGCTCATTAAAAATGAACCCACCTTAGGTAAATAACCATTGCGATCGCATAATTATAAGCTTTTAAACCTTGGTCGTGTTCCTACCATCACCTCCACTCCTTTTTAGCCGATCATATGCCTCCATTTGATTGTTTACCCTTTTAAGGGACAGCTGCGATGAGTGATTCTATTAGCCACCTTATTTACACTGTCGTGATTGAAGAGTTCCAAACCTTACCTGGAACCAGCTACTATCCAAAAAAATCACTCATTCCTCAAAAAACGAGTCTCCTTTAAGCTCTTTTCATTTGACTCATAAAATATGAAAATATTGCCGAGTAATTGTCCTCTCCAACTCGTTAAAGTGATTGGAAGTTCCATCCCTCCTCTAGATTTTAAGTTTTTTGGACCTGAGGGATCATTACACAAAAAGATCGAGCACTTGTCTTGATCGGCTCCTTTCGTATTATTTTATACTTTTTTGGACTTAAGGGATTATATTACAAAAAACAGACCACTGGAGTTGCCTTTTTGTCCCTTTTTATAATTTCTAAAATTGAAAAGGACCAAGTTATCTTTGTCGTTAAACTCATTAAAACAATAGTGACAAACTTGTCCATGTAGACAAGAGCAAGTTTCACTGTCGCTAGGCTCGTTAAAAAATAGTGACAGGTTTGCCCAAAGGGAAAATTATAGAATAAACATATGTTATCCTCCTCAAGCTTGACAAAAATAAAGAGGTATTGGTCAGCAATGATTGGGGAAAAAGGGAAGAAAACTTGAATAGCTTCATTGGTAGTAGGTCGCTCTTGAACATGACACTTTCACTTCGTCACCATGATTGAGTCGGGTTGGCTTATTCCATTCACCAGTCTTATCACCATTGGTCCACCGTACCATCCATTTTGGGGTTAACGCTACCAATCCATTTCAATATCGCTGATATGTTCAAGAGAAGTCGCTCAAAGAATTCACCAACCTAGCTAACGCCTCATCCACTGCAATACCTTCACTATCCATTTTTCATGACCACCACCTTGAACCTTGTATCCTCAGATCATTTTCACCTCCACAAAATCATTTGCTCCATTTCGTGTCGTAGATGCGGGATTCATTAAGGCCCTCCTATGATGGGTCACTTCTTGTCAACATCAGCTCATTATCCAAGAAGTTGACTTAGGAACAACCCTTTCAGTACTTTGAAGCTTGCATGCATCAATGGCAAGTTTCTCACTTCCGGCAACAGGTTTACATCAATGGCCTTCGACCGAAAGATTTTGCGTGGTCTTCGACATCAACTCATGTATTCACACCACATGAATTGTACTATAGTACCTTGAGGGTCATCATCATTATCGGTGATTCCTCTTGTGCCTGTTAACAACTTACATCATTGGCTGGTAATCAGGCGATGTCTTTCCATGTTCGACATTAGAACCTCTTTTCACATGGATCGACTTGTACTTCGGGCGAAGATTGAACGTGTTTGAAGACCATGGATCTAGTTTCATCCATCCGGGCTCTGATATATTCAGGAAAATAAAGACATCAAATGTACATCATTGTTGCATAGATAATCATCCAAGCTAAGGGATGATGGCTCTACCAGAATCATCAGTCTTCCACATAGATGATTGTCTGTCTTATGTAGATGAAAATGAATTTATAAAGCTGATCATGGGAATGCCTACCTCAGCTAGATCATGAAAATATTATGAAGATAATGTATTGTATTGTATCTTATTACAGGTCACCTTCCAGTTCAAAAAACCTTGGATCCTCATTATAAAGAATTTCACCCGACATCAGAAGATTTACGACCTCACACTTTAGGGGGCAACTGTTATAGACATATTTGGGTGCTGCAACCCCAATCACATATGTCCATAAACCAAGGGCTTTTAAACCCCTAAAAGTGTTGTTTTATACCCTAAAGGAACAAGGTTAGCTGATTACATCATTTCCTAGAAGTTCTCCCTGAAAAACTACTCAGAACTGCTCAAAACTGGACCATACAGACTGCTCCATGCTGAGGGTGCAATGCATCTCACCTATTACACACGGGGGGTGCGATGCAAACTGAAAAGCCCTTCTGTAGGGTGCGATGAGTGAGATCAGACAAATGGCAGAAGCAGTTTGCTAGGTGGAAACTCAAAGAATCTTCTAGAAACTACTCATATGACACTTGCCTCTCTGAATTCGCCCATGGATGAGTAAGAGATCATGAAATCTCCAAGTGGAACCAAGAAATATTAGTGAAATGACACTAATCAAAATCCTAGAAGCTGACTCACTCTCCTACAAACATCTATATATGGATCCCTCATCCTAGAGATCCAGAGGCAGGGATTTGGTAATTTGCATGGAAGTGCTATTGGTTTCTCTTTGAAGACATTGTTGGGTGATCTTGATTTGTATGAGGTGAAGAAGGCTTTCATGCTGGGAGGATGATGCTGGATCAGATAGCTTGGTTGTAATCCTCTCTTCTACTACTTCTATCAATAAAGTTGTTTGAGTTTTCCTGCATATGCTTGTATATCTCTGAATCTTGTATTTGTATATGCATTTATATGGTTAATGTACATCTAATCCTACATTGTTTATGGTTATAGATCTCTATGATTTGATGGTATTTTGATGCCTTGACTCTGCAGGTGTTCTTTGAAATGGGACAAGTGAGAAAGGAGTGGCGAAAGCTCTATCAAGGGAGAGAGAAAACAAGCAATGATACTAGCGAAAGACCGAGGTTGGTACTCTCTACTTCTCTCTCATCTATCTCTCATAAAGGAAAAAACATGTAACTTTAGTTTGTTTGTTTCTAAGATAGCTACTCGTCTTAGTGGGACTAGCAGCTCTAAATGGACACTAGTTTTCCCGATAACAAATATCCCACTTTGAGTTTTGATCCTTTCTACCATTCCACTAGTACTTTACTGAAGATCCACCTAGATTAGTCCATGCCGCATATTATGGCACAGAAATCGAGATTTTCTGAGTAGGTTCACCAATGTTGACCATAGAAAATTGATTGTGCGTTGAACAAGTTTGAACATATTTTTCAGGAATGTTTTGGGATGATTTTGACTATCTTTGGAGGTCGAGTTGAATGGGTTTGATCGAGCTAAATTGGAGGAGAATATTTGTTGGTTTGACCTTCATTGACTTTCTGGTTAGGGCATCCGGTTGAGTGTAATTTGACTGGACTATTTTTTACAGTGTTTGGGCAAGTAAATTTTGTATATTGTACTCTATCTCTACTAAATTTTTTAAGAATAATAAAAAAAATTGATCAAAGGGTTTTCCACACATCAGGGTTTTTCCCTAGCATCCAACAAGCATTGTGTCCTCTTGTCTTGGTTTGTCTTCTGCTTATTGTTTATGTTCTATCTGAATTTACTATCAATGTTAATGTGATTTCTTATCTAGAAATTGATATTGGGATAATAAGAAAAATTGAAGTAAATAGATCTTAAGCATAGAACATACCATTGTTATCTAAAATTAACACATACACACACCATCAACCATCACGTAGCTCCAAAGTAAGAATACAAAAAATGCAAGGAAAATTTCACTTTTCGACTAGGATCAAGATTGTTCACACCTAATGGAGGACTTATTCAACCATTTCTAACCTTAACTAATTAATTTAGAAGCTTCCACAAATTATGACATAGAATTTCTCCCAACGTGCATGTGGAATGTGGAGAAATTCACTTCCAAGATGTATACGTGACTTTCCTTCTTAAAACCTGTGTATATGCAAGTTTCCTTCACGATACCTATGTATGTGCCTAAAAAATTAAGTTTTCAACTCCACTTGGCTCTAAACCTCCTAAAACTGATCCTCTTCTTATCTAAGAATCTAACAAGCCTGCAAACCTCTTCCATGCCTTGTGACACTTCTACAAATAGGCCAAACATGTCTCCCAAGTGACATGGCAAAATAGACCTGGAAACCAATAAACAAGGGTTGACAAGACTACCAACAAGTCCTCCACTCTCCTCAAACACATGCACAAGATGCAAAACTTCTAAAAATCGCTTTGTAGCACCTCTACAAAAACATCATCATCATGAGGCCAAGCCATCACTGCCACAAGTCATCTCCATGAGCATAAGCATGAAGACCTAGTATGCCAACTCAATTAGTGCGCCAACTCAACAACATGAATGAAACTTGAGCCATCATCTCCGTCACATGTAGATTTGCATTATCAACTTGTAGTAGCATCTCTAATGCCTCCACTTAATGAAACACAAGGAAGAAAAAGGAAACACCTCCATGAACACCACTAGAACATGAGGAACCATAAACCACACTGATTCCGTCATCTAACCATAATGAGTGACATCATAAGGTTTACACCAATGCCAACACAATCAGATCAATGTCAACACAATCATGTTATGAAACCAGCTCACAAAAATACAGAAAATATAGATCAACGACTTAGAAATAAGCCTCTTCGAGGGGGAAACCTCCTTTACATTACACAAATGAACAATTCTTGGATGATACAAATTGTTATTGGGAAATATTGTGTCCACTCGGATCTGCTAGTCCCACTAAGACTGGTAGCTATCTTAGAAACAAACAAACTAAAACCACTTTCATTTTCCTTTATGAAAAATAGATAAGAGTGGAATGAAGGACACCAACCTCAGTCTTGCGCTTGGTTCCTTACTCGATTCCTCTCCCTTATGACAGATCCTTGTTGCTTCTCCTTCATCTACCCAGCTTCAAAGAGCACCCGTGGAATCAAAGCAGCACGATACTATCGAAGAACAGAGATCTACAATCATAAACAATATAGGACCAGATGTATATTGACCACACAAATGCATATATCATCAAACATACAAGAATGTGGAGGAAAACTTGAATAGCTTTATTAATAATCAAGAATAGCAAAGAGGATTACAACCAATTGTTCTAACCCAACGTCATCCTCTAGCATGAAAGCCCTTCTTTCACCTCATGAAAAGCTTAGATCACCCAACACTATGATATTCCAACAAGAAACCAACAGCACTTCCTTACAAGATACAAAATTCCAGCCTCTGGATCTCTGGGATGAAGGATCCATATATAGATGATTGCATGGGGGTGAGTTAGCTTCTGGGATTTGATTAGTGTCCTCTCTCTAATAGTTCTTGATTCCACTTGGAGATTGATGATCTCTTACTCATCCCTAGGCGAATTCAGAGAGGCAAGTGTCACAGGAGAAGTTTCTGGAAGATTCTATGATCATCCACCTCTCAAACTGTCTCTGCCATTTGTCCACTCTTGCACATCAAACCCCATAGAAGGGCTTTTCTGTATGCATCGCACCTCGCATGTGCATTTAGGTGGGATGCATCGCACTTTGACCATGGAGCAAGTGAGATGGTCCAGTTTTGACCAGTTCTGAGTAATGTTTCATGGAGAATTTTTGGGAGATGATGTAATCAGCTGACATTGTTCTTTTAGGGGATGGAACAACGCTTTTAGCGACATAGGAGCCCCCTTGGTTTATGGACATGTTTGATTGGGGTTGCAGTGCCCAAAAATGTCTATAATAGTTTTTGCCTAAAGCATGAGGTCGTTAATCTTTTGATGTCAGGTGAAATGCTTTATCATGAGGATCCGAAGTTTTTTCAAGCTGGAAGGCGACCTGTAATAAGATACAATACAATACATTATTGTCATAATATTTTTCATGATCTAGCTGAGGCGGGCATTCCCATGCTCAGCTTTATAAATTAATTTGCATGTACATAAAACAGACAACCGTCTGCGTTGGAGACTAACGATTCTGATAGAGTCATCATCCTTTGATTCAGATGATCATCTGTGCAGCAAAAATGTACATTTGATGTCTTTATTTTCCTGAATATATCGCAGCCCAGATGGATGAAACTAGATCCGGGGTCTTCAAACTCGTTCAATCTTCACTCGGAGTACAAGTCGATCCATGTGAAAGATGTTCTGGAGTCGAACATGGAAAGACATCACCTGATTACCAGCCAATGATGTAAGTTGTTAACAAGCGCGAGAGGAATCACCGATAATGATGATGACCCTCAAGGTACTAAAGTACAATTTGCGAGGTGTGAATAAGGGACTTGGTGTCGAACACCACGCAAAATCTTTTGGTTGAAGGCCATTGATGTAAACCTATCACCGGAAGTGAGAAACTTGCCATTGAGACATGCAAGCTTCAAAGTACTGAAAGGGTTGTTCCTAAGTCGACTTCTTGGATAATGAGCTGATGTCGACAAGAAGTGACCTGCCGTAGGAGGGCCTTAATGAATCCCACATCTACGACACGGAACGGAGTAAATGATTTTGGAGGTGAAAACGGTCTGATGATACAGGGTTCAGGGTGGTGGTCATGAAAGAATGGAGTGTGAATGTATTGCAGTGGATGAGACACAGGTGAATTCTCTGAGCGACTTCTCTTGAACATACCGGCGACACTGACATGATGGATTGCTAGCGTTAACCCCAAATTTGGATGGTGTGATGGACCAATGGTGATATGACCAGTGAACGGAACAACCCAACCCGACTCGGATGTCGAGTGAAAGTGTCATGTTCAAGAGCGACTTGCTACCAATAAAGTTTCTTCAAGTTTTCTTCCCAATCTTTCCCCAGTCATTGCTGACCAGTACCTCTTTATTTTTGTCAAGCTTGAGGAGGATAACATATGCTTGTTCTATAATTTGCCCTTCGGGCAAACCCGTCGCTATATTTTAACGAGCTTAGCGACAATGAAACTTGTTCTTGTCTGTACGGACAAGTTTTTCACTATTCGGTTTTAACGAGTTTAACGACAAAGATAACTCGATCCTTTTCAATTTTAGAGAGTCTAAAAAGGGACATAAAGGAAACTCCAATGATCCTTTTTCGTCATATAATCCCTTAAGCCCGAAAAAGTATAAAATAATACAAAAGGGATGAATTTTCGGTAATTTTAACGAGCCGAACAAGACAAGTGCTCGATCTTTTTGTGTAATAATCCCTCAGGTCCAAAAAGATTAAAATCTAGAGGAGGGATAGCACTTCCGGTCGCTTTAACGAGCTGGAGAGGCCAATTGCTCGGAAATCTTTTCATATTTTACGAGTCAGTTGAAAAGAGCTTAAAGGAGACTCATTTTTGAGGAACGAGTGATAATTTTCGGGTAGTAGCTAATTCCAGGTAAGGTTTGGAATTTTCCAGTCACGGCAGTGTCACGAGGATGGCTAGCAGGATCACTCTTCACAGTTGTTCCTCAAAAGGGGTAAACAATCAAATGTAGGTGAATGATCAGCTAAATAGAGTGGAGGTGATGATGAGAACATGACCAAGGCTCAAAAGCTGATGATAATGCATTCACAATGGTTATTTACTGGGAATTGGTTCATTTTTTAATGAGCTTAAACTCTGGGAGAATGTTTGCTCATTGCTTATGCTTATTTTTTAACGAGCTTGAATTCTGCATTAAAACTACTCGTGCCAGTCGTATAATAAGGGTGTCCCATCTAAGATGCCATTTTTTATGGAGCTTGCACCTTACAAAGCTTTGCCCCGGAGCCTCTCGCATGCAAGCTAGGAACGACCAACTATGCCCCTCTACTTAACTACTAAGATCACTACCAAGGTTAGGTAGCAAAATTTTCCTTTACTTTTCCGGTGCCATGGTGGCCCCTGCAAAGATGAATGGTCAATTTGACCACTCACCCGACCTATGTGGTTGAAGTCAGCAGAATCATAGAGTTAACGTTAGTTGGTCATTTCTCGCTTGCTCACAAGAGGTTTGCATGCCCCCAAGTATAGTGAAAAATTTCCAAGTTACCATGTGAAAGCTCTCCATCCACGTTGCAGACAAAATTCTTCCTTGGCGATGTCTACCGAAATAGAAAAAGGAGAGTGGCGCAGTCGCCTCCACTCACATAACTTTGACGAGGGAATATTATTCTAGTCTAATTCCATTTTCCTAAATGGATGGGTGTGTCAGACTAGTCATATATCCTCTGTGGAAACCTACCCTATACCCAAGGTTTTCCTGCCAAAACAGACCAGGGTGCATGCCCCCTGGGTTTCAGTCATGTCCTCCCGAATCACTCGCGCTCATCAGGTGGACGGACTGGAGATTGATGAGACATTCCTTGCGTGAAAAGACCATTTAGGGATGGTATTTGACTATTTGCTATGTGTGAGCCAGGAAACGACAACTGGTCTACGAGCTTGACCACTCTACCTTTGTGTGGAAAACACATTACTCTAAAGAGTGAGGAGACAATGGCTCCCATGCAATAAATATAGTCACATCCAAGGAGTAGATTATAATCCAGAGGTCCTTGGACTACCATTACATTCATGTGAACGGTTTTCTTTCTCAATGTTATCAGCACGTTGGGAAGGATCCCTAACGGTCCACTGGTTCCTTTGTCAAAGCCTGTTAGATTTCTCATCTCAGGCAGAAGCGATGGCGAACCAAGCACTTCCCAAGCAATTGAGGAAAGGATACTCACAGAAGCCCCTTCATCTACGATGGTACCGACCATGATCATTTTGTAAGCTTGTACAATGATTCAGAATGGTACATTGGCCGGTACCCGGGGTCTGCCTAGTAGATTCCAATCGAAAGAAACGACTAGGTTGCTTGGAGGTGGGACTGAATAGACGGCCAGATATGACTTTGATGAACTTCCTTCCTACAATTAAGGAATGGGTAGACTGCCCCCATGTTCATCAGAGTCTATGTTTACGAAAAGAATTTGGACGGTGTCGTTCTCATTCTCTTCGGTGATTGTGTCATCTGAAGATGGACCTTCCGAAGACAAGACCGGGTTGACTACCACCTCAACCTTTTGACTTTCGTCTGGCATGGGTTTAGCGAGTTTATCTTCAATGACAGGTGCTTCAACCAAACACAATGGCGTGTCAGTCAGATTTTCAACCAGTGATGGACTTGGCAAGAGTTTCTTATATCCAGGAGGAAGCTGTAACAGTGAAGTCAGACGGTCATCCAAAACTCTTTTAGCTTCATCCAGGAAGGGACAATGGTGGAGGGCATGATCGCCTTCAAACAGTTTACAAGGAAATTTACATTTTCCTTTTTGTCCAGGGACTTCATTTTCAGTAGTTGATGGTGTACTCTCAACATGATCGTCAGAGGTCGATGACACCAGATTGTGAAAACGGGGAGACCAGTCCCTTAAGTTCCGAGGGACGTAAGGACAATCTCGATGATGATGATCTCCTTTGCAAATGACACATGGAGATTTAGGCTTGGACAGTGCAGTGTGTGGATTTTCGCTAGACGATGCATGGTTGCCCCTTTTCACCTTTGGCTCCTTCTTCTTCTTTTCTTTCTTCTTCTTCTCCTTCTTCTTCTTAGTTACTTGGTTTTGGGCCTTACCATCTTGATTAAGCGAAGAGGAAGGAGGAGAGGGAGAATCGGATGAAGTAGAAGGTTGGAGGGTAACTTTAGTATCATCTAGTTGTTGACTTGATTGTTCAGGAATCACGGTGTTCTGAATGACGGAGGTCGAGAAGAGCCATATTAGCAAGCCAATCGTCAATCCTGGAAGTGACAATGTGGCCATATGAGGTGCACCAACATCTCCCCAAGAGGAGAAAGGACTAGGATTTCCTCCAAGGTGAACTCCTTGGTTAGTGGACTCCATTTTTCTCAACCTAAGACCAACGTGGGAATGGTGATATTATTTCGATTAAAATAAATTTTAGACACTTTGACACAACTTGTTTTTTCAATTTTTTAAGAGTTGAGAAAAAACAAAAGATGACTCTAGTCGCCTTCGATTTTTAATGAGCCTGAAGTGACAAGTGCTCAGATGGACCTTTTCCTTTAAGGAGTCTGAAAAGGAACGAAAGAGACTACTTAGTAACTCTAGAAAGAGGGATTACCAAACCAATCACAAACTACAGAATACTTTTTACGGTACGGCAATCAATCTTCCTGAATGCTGTGTTCAGTGCATTGCAATCGATAGGGCGGCAGACACATCTTCCTATGGATAAAGGATATAGCCTATTATGGTCTCCCAATATATACTCGACGGTATGTGGGAGCACAAGTCTGTACTGGCACTTGTCGTCTCAAAGAGGAGGAATCACCCAACCAACAATGAAAGCAACAGTTACCAGGCTTTACGACGCCGGAATACGTCTCTAGCCTAGACTTCTAGATGTTGTGTGTTAGGTTCCAAAGCGTTTTTAGGTTCATTAAATTTATTTTACAGTTGATCTTTCTTAAGAAATTTTCCTTTCAGGTTCACCGCGTGATGTAGATGTACAATTCCTAAAATTCAATCTAAGATGATAAGCAATCATTTAATCTTCTTTTTGCAATGAAAATCCTAGCTACTAAAGAAAGAGAGACGGTATTCTTTCAACATAGAGCAGAGAGCACACACTAGATGCACTGTCCTAAATCAAACCAACAAGCAGTCTAAATGCAAATGCACATGCATGTATTTGTTTTCAGCTTTCTTAATGTGTGAATGACAAGAAGAATGCTAAGTACAAATCTGAATTATCTTTTCTAAGCGACAGTACTAACAGATTTCTCTTCAAAAACGAAAGGAAGATAATGACGACACTTTACTATTTCGAACTAAAAATTGCTTTTGACACTTGAAAAACTACTAATTCAAATCAAATACAAGAGTAAATGTATAATTGACCATCAAGAGCAATATAATTCCTTTCTTTGACTGAAAATGACACTTGCGACACTTTCAAATCAAAAGACGACAGTTCGACTATGCTACTACTTTGTAAAAGAGAACTGCAAATGGCGGAAAATACATAAAAACATTCACAGTTCTTTGCATAATGGAGGCAGAATGATGGAAAGGAAGGGGGTTTCCACAATGGTATACTGATCACAGACAGCAAAATTCCAGAATAGAACTGAAAAGAGTGAAGAAAAACTAAGACCTGGAGGCAAAATAAGCCTTTTCTGATCATCGCACCTGTAACACAGGGAAACAGGGATGCATCCCACCTACTGTACACAAGAAGTGTGATGCATCTAGATTTCCTTGAAGAGAGGGTGTGATGGTACCAAGACGAGACTTTACTTGGCTCTTGGTCATAGTTTGCAACTCAGTTCAGGGATTTAGGCCGAGCAAATGATGTACAACAAATAGAAATCACAGGGGCTGATCTAATGAGGTTACTAGAGCCACCACTAGGGCAATTAGAAGGTTTGCAAATCAATTGTTAAGTTTATAAACAAAACCCGAAGATAGAGTGAAGCAACATTGATCTACTTTGCACTTTCATAGCAAATACAGTTCGAAGGCTAGCTAGCTTGACTTCAGGATCCGTCTGTAAGTTTATAAAACAAACAAATATAGACAAACAAAAAATCTATTTGCTCCCCAGTGGAGTCGCCATTTTGTTATCGGGAAATCTAGTGTCCACTCGAATCTGCTAGTCCCACTAAGACTGGTAGCTATCTTAGAAACAAACAAACTAAAACCACTTTCGTTTTCCTTTATGAAAAATAGATAAGAGTGGAATGAAGGACACCAACCTCAGTCTTGCGCTTGGTTCCTTACTCGGTTCCTCTCCCTTCTAACAGATCCTTGCCGCTTCTCCTTCATATACCCAGCTTCAAAGAGCACATGTGGAATCAAAGCAGCACGATACTATCGAAGAACATAGATCTACAATCATAAACAATATAGGACTAGATGTATATTGACCACACAAATGCATATATCATCAAACATACAAGAATGTGGAGGAAAACTTGAATAGCTTTATTAATAATCAAGAATAGCAAAGAGGATTACAACCAATTGTTCTAACCCAACATCATCCTCCAGCATGAAAGCCCTTCTTTCCCCTCATGAAAAGCTTAGATCACCCAACACTATGATATTCCAACAAGAAACCAACAGCACTTCCTTACAAGATACAAAATTCCAGCCTCTGGATATCTGGGATAAGGGATCCATATATAGATGATTGTAGGGGGGTGAGTCAGCTTCTAGGATTTGATTAGTGTCCTCTCTTTGATAGTTCTTGATTCCACTTGGAGATTGATGATCTCTTACTCATCCCTGGGCGAATTCAGAGAGGCAAGTGTCACAGGAGAAGTTTCTGGAAGATTCTATGATCATCCACCTCGCAAACTATCTTTGCCATTTGTCCACTCTCACCCATCACACCCCATAGAAGGGATTTTTAGTATGCATCACACCTCCCATTTGCATTTAGGTGGGATGCATCACACTTTGACCATGGGGCAGGTGAGATGGTCCAGTTTTGACCAGTTCTGAGTAATTTTTCATGGAGAACTTTTGGGAGATGATGTAATCAGCTGACTTTGTTATTTTAGGGGATGGAACAACACTTTTAGGGACATAGGAGCCCTTGGTTTATGGACATGTTTTATTGTGGTTGCAGTGCCCAAAAATGTCTATACCACAAATGACAAGACCTCCTTTCTATATATAGGAGTCTAAGGGGTCATAATATAATCAGAGCCGACATAACAATAATAATGTAAGGGCATAACAATAACAATAGCGGGCTTCTATGGGGCACAATATTAACAATATGGTGACTACATGGGCACAACAATATAATAAGGAGGTTGCACTATTAACTATAAGGGGTTACACTAGTAGTATAGGGACCTAACATGCCCCTCTCCTTCAAAAAGTGTTGTCCTCAACGCTTGAGTAGTTCTAGATGCTTCTGTATAAAATTATCATCCTCCAATGTGAAATATTCAGTAAGTAAGTTCTTCCACTTGATGAGATACTCTGAAATTGATTGATTTCGTAGCTGTCGATTTCTTGTTTTTGTGACTGCTTCAGGTTCCAATATGATTTTTCCTTCCTTGTCAAGTTCCAGAAATATTATTTGAACTGAGATCTTTTGCAAATTTTGAATGAGTGGCCACACTTCTTCATCAATCCTCCATTCATCCCTTGCTTTGTTTATCCAATCTAGTTGGATAATAGAAATAGCACAAAACAATGCTTCCAGATCCTCATCCCTTCTTGAGAGTGCATCTACAACAACATTTTTCTTCCCTTTTTTGTAGATGATTTCAAAGTAATAACCCAACATATTTGTGACCCATCTTTTATGTTCTTCTGAAGCCAATATTTGTTCCAAAAAGTGTTTAAGACTATCATGATAATTTTTTACCTTGAAGTGTCTTCCAATTAGGTAAGGTCGCAATTTATTAAGTGCATGTAGTATTGCCAACATTTCCTTCTCATAAATAGCTTGCTTGAGGGACATTTGTTTGTTTGGATTTAACCGTAAAAATACCCAATCACCTACATCAAAACTTCTTTCACTGCAATGTTGATCTACCTATTGTTTCATTTGATTCTACACCAAAGTGGCATTATCCTTTAAAAGTTGGAGAACTTGTTGTTGATGCTCGATGTGATCTTTCACTGCTTGAACCTTTTTCTTCTTGATATGTCCTTCTATATTGAGAGTCTGAGGAATGATAATTTCTGCCAAATCATTAAAATATATGGCCAGATTCATTTCTTGATGCTCGATGTGATCTTTCACTTCTTGAACATTTTTCTTCTTGATATGTCCTTCTATCTTGAGAGTTTGAGTGGTAATTATTTCCAATTCTTTACAAGATATTGTCAGATTCATTTCTTCTTTCTCTGGGGTTGGTTCCTCGTGTATATCCTCTTCTTTTTATGTTTCTTGATCCTTTTCTTCCTCCTCTTCACAATCTATGTAAAATAATTTCTTCTCGGCACACTTATGACCATTAGTGTATTTTCTATCACAAATGTAACAAAGCCCTTTTCTCTTTTTTCTTCCAATTGTTTTGGTGTAAAACTTGTAGGTTGTGGAATGTTAGGTGCAAATACACTTCCATATTTATATTTGTGAGTGGTGGGATTCCTTGCTTCCATAATTTTGCTTTCAATTTTTCTTGCCAACTTGAATTGCTTCTCCAATGAATCAAGTTCCTAAAGATGAACCTCATGTTGAATGTTATCCTTTAAAGTCCCTATGAAGGCATCAATCCTTTGCTTATCTGAATATCATTTACGCTTATATTCAATTTTTTGAAGTCCTCAATGTGCTCTTCCATTGAACCCTTTTGTTTGAGATTTATCAATTGGCTAAAGAAGGTGTTACTCTTTGTATCCTCATAATGTGCTATCATTTCCTCTGTGAAATTTGACCAAGTGACAAGTGGTTTACGAGAACAAAGCCCTTTATACCATAAAAATTGATTCAGTTCTAAATATAAAGATGCAATATGTACCTTTTGTAACAGTCGTACACCATGTAGATCAAAATATCTCTCCATCTGTAGTATCCAATTTACTGGATCCTTGCCATCAAACTTCCTCATATCGCTTTTTCTTGATCTTAGGAGCTCGATCTTGAATTTGATGTATCTCTGTAATTTTGGATCTCGATGGTCTTAAAATTCATCCTATGGTAGCCCTCTGAGTCCTCTTTCTAACCCTACAAGTCTGATCAATATTGGATTTTTCAAGGAAGAGTTATGTCAAATCTCTGACGATGACCTGATTATAGACTAGTTCAGTAGAGTGAACTTGTATGAAGTGCTGCATGTCACTGTTTCAACCTTAGGACCTGAAACCGATAAACAATAAACTACAGTCCGTCCTATATATGTAACTTCCTATGAAATTTCAATCGGATGCTCAGAGAGAAAGTTATGGTGATTTTCCAAAGGTCACATGTTTGGGATGTAATTTCAGGAGCCTATAGAAATCCTAACTGTCTTGGACTGTGTCAACAGAAATATAGCGAAACAAGATCTAATGTTCATTTCCAACCTTCACCAATATTTCGGCTCAAATGGGTTTTAATTGCAAAACCTAAACCTTTGTAGAAAACAAATTATAGTGAAAATGCCACGATGGCTTGTTTGAGATGGAATTCTGGAGCTTGAAAAACTCTAGCTTCCTCAAATCATATCTCTAAAAATGTAGTGAGACAAGATATGAAATTCAAACCCAAGGTTCAAAACTATTTCAGCTCAAATGGGTTTTTTCTTAGCTTCTAAAATGTCACAGAAAAAATTTATAACGAAAATTCCACGATGACTTGTTTGGAGCAATGAAACCCTAGAATCCAAAGCTCTGATACCAAATGTTATGAAACCATCTCACAAAAAGATAGAAAATATGGATCAACGACTTATAAATAAGCCTCTTCGAGGGGGAAACCTCCTTTACATTACTCAAATTAACAATTCTTGGATGATACAAATGAAAAGACCTCCTTTCTATATATAGGAGTCTAAGAGGTCATAATATAATCAAAGCCAACATAACAATAATAATGTAAGGACACAGCAATAACAATAGTGGACTTCTATGGGGCACAATAATAACAATATGGGTACTACATAGGCACAAAAATATAATAAGGGGGTTTCATTAATAACAACAATGGGTTACGCTAGTAGTATAGGGACCTAAAAAATCAGTTGTAACCATACTACAAGAATGACACCAATGCAACATCTAGGCTACATAGGGTTGACATTAATGCCAACATGAGCTAACTGTCATCGTGAAATCAATGCTAACGTGAGGTAGCTAGAACCATGCACACCATAATGCAAATAATCTCCCCCTTTGGCATGGATGGAAACCACACAAACTCTCCATACCGTCATCCTCTATCACTCCCCCTTTGACATCAATGATAAAGGGTCAACTCCATATGATAAGGCAACAAGAACTAAAGCACAAAGACAGGAGAAACTAATCTCTACATGGCTGAATTATAATGCATATCAACCAACATCCATGCCTCCCCATCATTAGCAAGTAACAAGCCAAAAATAGACCAATCATCATCCAGAGCAGCATACCAACCAACATTCACTTATAACAGACAAGAATATGCATAATTAACCATAAGCATCAACAAGAAACATCATTAAAAAATGGACACATGAGGCATCAACCAACACATCCATAACAACCACATAACAACAACATCAATGGTCATCATCAACCTCTCTGCTCTATAATGAGGTCAAGAACCCCAATAGTCATAAACATTCATGAGGCACACCTTAACACCTCCAAGCAGATCATAATTCCAACAATGGATGGTTGAAGTAAATAGGAACAAATAATTCTCCCCCTGAACATACGCCATCTCCAAAATCAACTTCAACCTACAATGAACTACTTCTGCTAAAAATAGTGCTTCCTTGTCACAAATAGAAGCACCATATGGACGTAGACTCCACATGACCATGACTGAATTACATATACATGGTAAATACAAGGCTATAAAAGCTACATAAGACCTCATACATAACTCATATGATCATAACATGACCTCATGACTCATGACTAAGTGACCCAAAGATACATAAAATAAAAGTACATGGCTTCATGAGCACTTAACATGAATATATCGATAAATACATGGATACTATGATCATCTCCTATGGACCAATGCCTCAATACACTAAGGACCAGACTCTCAACCAACATAAAATGATGATACAATAGCAAACACATGGTTGTAATAAACTGCATATAACAACCCATACATGGTTGGTACATGTCTCATGTCATCTCCATACATGGCGGAAGCAATGATCACATTCTATGCATGGTTGCACATATTTTCAACCAGCTGTTAGTGGAAACCAAAAACATATATGTGGCTGAAAAATGTATCCATTTCACTTATGAAAAAATGTATATAACTACTGCAAATAACTAAGTGAAAGTAATGAACAAAAGTAAAAAATTTCATGCAAATATCATACCATGCATAGCTCCCCTTGAGCTAAATATACCTCCAATATATAAATTGAACCTGTGGACTTGACTGTGCATGAGGTTGAATGAAATCCTTATATGTTGTTGCACCAACTTGTACTCATCAAAATATCATACTTCTTCCATACGCTCCCCCTGAGGTTATGCACCTCTCATAAACATTGTAGTCCTCTATGAGTATGCAAGAAATAATCATGGACTGCAGGAGGGTATGTCGTTCACTACTTTAAGAGCTCTTGCTCCTTCTTCCTCCACACAATATTTCACTGCTTCTTTTCTTCCTTCATTAGCTTTCTACTAGGTTCTCTTTCTTTTTTCTACTTTTGCCGATTTTCCCTTGAATAATGGGGCATAAAACAGCTTCTTGCCATATGGCCAAAGTTATGACATTTGTATCAGTCGACATGGCCAAGATATGAAGCAAGAGGAAAAAATCTCCTTCTGCTCATTCTCGATCTATACCTTGCATGAAATGTTCTTCTCCTCCATTAGTTAGGCCTGAAATGTATTACCTTATGGCCAAATAGGTTAGATGAGTAACAATAACCATAAAAACCTCAGTTATCCATGTTGGCTAATATCCTTGGTTAGTGATACTATTGCAAGATCCACTAATTAGATATATATGTTATGCTCCTGCATTTAGCTACAACATGCCCAAACTTGTGACAGTTGTAATATTTTAATTTATGCATGAAGGGAATGAAGGGACTTTGGTTCCTTCCGAATTTTACAAATCCATCATGATCCTCTCTTGGAATGAACAATCTTCTAAATATAGGTGCTCCTTGAGGTTTTATTTTTGTTGTTGGTTTTGCTTCCTTTTTCCTTGGTTCTCACTCTTGCTATTGGTATTGTTCCCTACAAGATTCTTGGGTTTTTGTTTGTTGTTTCTTCCTGCATGCAAACTAGACTCACCCTTTGGAAATCCAAGTCCATATTTATCCAATGGTGATCTTTGGATCTCAAGCAAAATATCCAAGGCCACAGTGCTCTATTCCATCTTTCACCACTTTCTCAAGGACATCACTTCAACTTCTAATCTCTCACATTGATTTTCCTTCTCTTTGTACCACTTCCTCACGCCTTCCTCAAATCTTCATGATTTTGCCAAGTTAATCTTTCGGCTGAAAATCTCCTCCTTGAGCTTGGATTCCTTATCATGACAAATCTGCAATGATTTTTCTTAATCATTGCATTCAACTGTTAGTCTAGAAATATAAGTTCTAAGACCCTTAATATCATTCTCATTTTCACAAGGAAATTCAACATGATCAAAATATGAATCCTCAAAATTGTAACTTAAAATAAATTCATTAAAAATTATATCTTTGGATTCATTTTTCTACAATACCTTTGGTTTTTGATATTCTAATCTATGCACATCATTAGGTAAATCATTTGCAGTAGGAGGTTGAGACTCTTGTGGCTGATATTCTTGATCTTGAAGGTCCTTCTTCTTTGGAAGTCCATTAACCGCAGTAGGGGGGCATTTCAGTCACTGAAGCCAATATCTCATCTATGTGTTGAATAGGGTATTATAGATCTCCATAACTACAAACCAATCCTCTATATTTTCCGATGGATTTATTAAGATGCCATGGGGTCGATTGTAATGGAAGACATTAACATTGTAGGAACCGAACCAATTCAAAAAATGAACACACATCCATGAATTGAAATGATTAGATTTTCTATTTTCTTGGTCGGCTAACACTCAAAATTAGGGTTTCAGTCTAGATTAAGCCTCTTCAAATCGTCATCATGAAGATTCTTGTAGATTATGACTCTAGCTTGTGCATCCTGCTTCAAAACTTCATCTGTAGTTGGAACCTTGCCACAACCTTCACATATTAATCTCCAAATGTTAGATCTGCTAGTCAATAATTGATATTTAACATTATTACTCCATACCTTTTAATTTGCAGCAATGAGGACAACTATTCCTTTAGAAGTTTTTATGAAAATAAAAATCCGCCAACAAACCGTAGATCTACTCTCTAGCGATCAAGTGGCAACCAAGAGCCCCACTTTGATACTAATTGTTGGAAACGTTTGAGCACTATTGCAAGGGGGTTGAGTTAGTAGTGTGTCTTATTATTAGTTTTTGCCATTTTAAACTTCTTTATTGAATCATGCACCATTAACTAGAAACTTATCATATAAACCATAACATGAACATAAACCATGTAAGAAGCTAAATCAAAATGAGTATGAGGGAAATAGTAAAAAACACATCAGAAACATGTCCACACAAGAGACACAAGATATTAGGTGAAAAAACCTTCACTAGGTAAAAAATTACCGTTGTTGTTGTTACGCTACTTTGAATCTTCTATTAAGAAAAATGTATCTTTTACATAGATTGTCGACTCCCATCAGCATGGAGACGCGACCTCACATGTAATAAGTTGACTTGCATTAGCTAGGAGACTCAATTCTTTTGATCAACTTGGAAGACTATGTTCTCACATGGATCTATGAACTACCATCCAATGAAAGTCACCACGATCAATGATCCTCTCCCAACTTCTATTACACCATCCAGCTACTATTGGATTGATAAATTATTCCTTTCACTAAAATTTCGCGATCAATTCTTCACACCAATGAAGTCACTGCTCCTCTAATCTATGTGGACTTGGTTTCATTTATTTTTATACTGGATCTCAATACTATCTGCTCAACATGATTCAGCTCTACAATATGATCTCCAATAGCAAGACAATCTCTTCAAATCAAAATAACACGACAAATATGCTCTATAATCCAGCAAAATAGTGGCCACAATGCAAACATCAAATATGAATAAAACTAGAATTTGAAATAAAGCTCATACACAACCATAATAACAAATTCTCACATCAAAATATGAATGTTGCATAATATAATCAACAACATAAAACACAGTGGCTATGTGCCAAATGCATCAACAACTCCTACAAAAACAAATGTGAGAATCTCAAATATGGAGCTATACCAAGAAATCCATCACTACAAACACCTCTGCTATAATTCTCTACTTCTTTGATCTGCAAACTGAAGTTCTAAATCAAAACATCATTTCAGTGAAAAGATCTTCTCATTCTACTGCCATTAGAACTCATAAACCAAAGAAATATTTCTCACCAATAGATATGAAACATACTCACTTAATGAAACCTTCTCTTACACACATACACACACCTTCAACCATCACACAACTCCAAAGGATGAACATAAAACATGCAAGGTGAATTTCACTTTTGGAATGGGATCAAGAGTGCACAAAGTTGACAAAATCTAACCATAATCATCACTATTTGTGCACTAAAGGTGTTCACACCCAATGGAGGGATCATTCAAACATTTCCAACCCTAACTAATTAATTTATAAGCTTCCTCGGCTTACAATGTTGAATTTCTCCCGAAGTGCATGATAAATTCAGAGAATTCACTTCCATGATGTATATGCAACTTTCCTTTATAACACCTACGTATATGCGAATTTCCTTCACAAGACTTGTGTATGCCCTTAAAACTTGATTTTTTCAACTCTACCTAACCCCAAACTTATTTAAACTAATACTCTTCTTCTCTAAGAATTTTTACAAGCCTCCAAACCTCTTCCAAGCCTTATGACACTTCTAAAAATATGTCAAACATGTCTCTCAATTGCCACAGCCAAATGGAACTAGAAACCAACAAATAAGGGTTGACAAGACTGCCAACAAGTCCTCCACTCTTCTCAAACACCTGCATAAGTTGCAACACCTCTAAACATCACTTTGTAGCACCTATGCAACATCATCATCAACATGAGGCCAAACTATCACTGCCATGAGTGATCTCCATGAGCATAAGAATGAATACCTAGTATGCCAACTCAACTAGTGTGCCAACTCAACAACATGAATGACACCTGAGCCATCATCTCCAAAACATAAAAAATATTAGGGAAAAGAAAGATAGATATATATTCAAGGAGAAAAAATAAGCATAGAAAAAAAAAATAAAGCATTTAAAAAACACATTAAAAAAATAAAAATAAATAAATAGATTTGGGCAAGGCTTGTGGTTCTAAAGGGTCACTGACATGGCGACAAGAGAAGTTTTCTCCTCCTGCCATGTTGGCGACCCTTTGGCATGATGGTCAGGATGGCAGGTCGATTCTCGGAATCAACCCACACCGAAAGCACTATTCATAACAGTGCTCTAGGTAGGGGATAATTCTAGGAACCTACCCACCACTCTGACCATGGTGTCAAAGGGCCCCCGACGAGGTAGCGAGAGTGAGTCGCCATTCCTCCCGCCCTGTTGGGGGCCCTTTGTAACTGTGGCCAGGGTGGCAGGTCGATTCCCAAAATCGACCCCAGCCTAAAGCATTGCCGAGAATTGACGTGCAAGGTCCTCTTAAATCTGCTTATTTTTTATTTGTTTTCATTTCATTTTATTTTTATTTTTTCATTTTCTTTAATACCTTTTTTCTAATTTTTTTAATATCTTTTAAAACTTTTTTCCTTATGATTTCCCTTATTTAATTTTTTTAATTGCGTTATATTTTTCTAATTTATAATTTAATACAATTTCTAATTGTTTATTATTTTTTTTAATTTTAAAATAATTTTTTTAATGTGTAATGTATAAATATTATTTTCATTTTTAAATTTCTTATTTTTTTAGTTTGTTTCTTCTATTTTAAATTTTTTTTTGTGTTTTTTTATATTTTTATTTTTCTTAATTTTTTTATGTTAAATTTTTTCTGTTCATGGCTTATTTTTTTGGTTATTTTTGAAAAAAATTATGCTTGATTTTTTTAATATTTTTTATATTTGAATTTTTGTTTTTCATTTTTATTTTTATTT
This sequence comes from Pinus tabuliformis, assembly GCA_031772625.1. Taxonomy (NCBI): domain Eukaryota; kingdom Viridiplantae; phylum Streptophyta; class Pinopsida; order Pinales; family Pinaceae; genus Pinus; species Pinus tabuliformis. The sequence continues at coordinate 311,317,230 of CM062820.1, read as the reverse complement.
TTAATATTTTTAATCCTTTAACTTTATTTTATCTTATTTTTTACTTATTAATACTTTTTATTTTTTTTGTTTTTTTGTTATTTAATTTTTATTTAATTTTCTATTTATTTATTTATTTTACTTTTTTTTCCACCAAAGTTTGTGTGTGTCGATGTTCGACTAGCAACCTAACCCCATTATATGTCAATTTGATAGTTGATTTTTAAGTTTTCATTACAATGGATCAAATCATCGTCCACTATATGCGAATTTGATGGTTGATTTTTAAATTTTCATAGTGATGAGTAAAGTTTGCCCCAATTGTGTCAATTCAATGGCAGTATTTTGAGTTTTTGCTGTAATGTGTCAAGTTGCCTCAAACTAAGATTTTAAAAGAGCTATATTTTTAGCATTTGGTATAATGACTTTTTGTTTTCTTTGCTGAAGCAAGAGACAATCCTTCTATTTCATTGAATCTAAAGAAAATTTACATAATGTACAATAAAAAACCATCCATTTACATGGATTAAGGAAAAAGGGTTCCCTGCCAAAGATAACCCCCCCCCCCTACACTAGTAATCACCAAACCCATGAGAAACATAATCTGCAAGGTTACAAGAACCCCCAACCAAAAGGGAAGCTTCGGAATTCCACATTCCCTTGTGCAAATAGTCAACCGCCATCCCCCCAACCACGCAAATCACGCGTACAATGCAATAGGTAAAAAGTGCGCCACCTGGACGAGCTGTGATAACCGACCCGGCCCCACAAAACAACACAGACAATCCAGACCGTTGATCTGGGCTGCTGGATCCAACGGCCCGGAACCATATCGCACGACCAAAATGACCGAACGATAGTGTGCGATGGAGGGTGGTTTTCACAACCACCCCTCTGCCACGTGTTGGAAGCCCAATGGAATCGCTTCCAAAACTGCAAAACTGGTAACCGCCCAAGAGTCATGCGATCGCTGGAAAACCGGCTTGGGTGTGGTTTTTCTTCCCAAAAGTGGAAAGAGTTTAAATTCTAGCTGCCTGAAACAACCAACCTCCTGGCCTGCCAATTATTTCTTCTTAACGTGAAGCCTAGACTATGCCTGTCTGAAATTTGACCCATCAAGTTTCCCTCCAAGAATCTGAGAAAACCGGTCAACATACTCCAGGGAGAAATGAGACTAGTCTTTGGTTTCCCTTCTTCCAATAACATACTAAAAGACAGAGGTTGCTTTAACTGAAAAAATTCATTCCATGCTAGTTACCCTGGCACGATATCGAAAAATTTCTCTATCCTCTGCAGCTTGTTCATCGCATAGAGTTTTTATACGACTCTGAGGCATCTCCTTCCATTTCATCGCAAACCACATTCTGCATTGTTCACACCTTGGTTGGCCAGAATGTTCGCTAGCTTATTGGCATTTTGCGGGACATGGTTGAAACTAATAGATCGAAGACCCTAGAGGTGTCCTTGATTTCTTTGGTAGACTTGGATTAATCTCCAGCGTTTTGAGACTTTCTTCGACCTCGAATCGCAACTGATTCTTTTCACCGAGTTTATGGTTATCTCTGAGTCCACTTCTATAATGACATTTGAGCCATGGTTCTGAATCAGAAACTCCAGGCATTGCTCCATAGCCATTAATTCAGCCATATTGTTGGTGGCTCTTCCTAAATGGCCATGGAAGATAAAGATAATACCTCCTTCTTCATCTCTTAGCACCCCTCCATAACTAGTTGTTCCCGGGTTTCCTTTTGAAGCACCATCAATGTTGTATTTCAGATAGCCTTTCGGTGGAGGATTCCAGAAATCCTTCTCTGTAACCATTGCTATTTCCTTCCTGTTTTGGCCTTGTGGAATAATCCCTTGCATTCCCAGTTGCCTGAGAGTTCTCAACTCAGTTTCTGAGGGGGGATTCTTGGGGTGATTGCAAACTGAGGTACTAACTGTCTCCTTGAGCTGTTTCAAGATCAGGTCAAATAAACGGTGAGGAGTGGACTTTTCATTCTTGAAGATTCTTTTATTCCTTTCTTTCCAAACATTCCAGATAATGAAACTAGGCGTGAAGGCCCAGGCCAAATTAAGGAACTCATTCTCTGTATATTTTTTTCTCCACTTGTTTAGGGTGTTTATGATACTTCCTCTATCCCTATCAGTCTGATGGAAAATGGAAGCAAAGGAATCCCACAACCAGGTAGTGAAAGTGCAGCTGTTAAGAATGTGCTCCATTGTTTCCTCATTCTCTTTGCATAGCTGGCATCTAGAAGGCCCTATGACACCCCTCTTCCTTATGTTGTCCCAAGTCAAGATTTTCTTCTGATGAACCAACCACATGAAAAGCTTGATCTTCATCCATCCTTGGTGTCTCCAAAGGTTCAGCCAGGTATTGTCTAGAACATCAGAATCTAGCCCAAGGAGAATACCTTTAGCCTCCTTAAGATTAAAGGTGCCTTTAGTGTTGTTGCCCCATCTCAACTGATCCTGCCCCTCTGTTACCAAGATCATCCTTTGTTTTAACAAGTCCTTGAGTGCCTCTGCTTTTATTTTTATGGGGTTGTCATCTCTACAATCAATGTTTCTCCAGCTTCTCCACTTATCCGAGTTATGAGAAAGATCCCAGAAGTCCTTTACTTTGTTTAACCCTTGGGAATCTGTTACCTGCTTGAGGCTTAAAAAATCCTCATTTAACAACGTTGGTTCTTGCTGCCATCTGTCCTCCCAAAAGAGAGCCATATCTCCTTCTCTGATTTCCCAGAAACTGTTATTTTGTACTAGGCCTCTGTTTTCCCAGGCTTTATTCCAGATATATGAGCCTTTTATATTTCCAGACATTCTTATGAGATCACTAGTGTGCTAGGAGTTGGCATATTTTTCTTTCCAGATCCTTGCCCAATGTGCTTTTGGTTCTTGAACCCATCGCCACCAAAGCTTGGCTCCAAGAACTTTACTAAGAATCTCCTGATCATCTAAGCCTAGACCCCCATGGCTCTTGGGTTTGCAGATTTTGTCCCAAGAAACAAGGGCCCATTTCTTCCTTGTTTCCTCCTTACCCCAAAGGAAATCCCTTTGAATATTTCTGAATTGTTCTAAGACACCTTTGGGAGCTGGGAGGGTAGATAACATGAATACCGAAATAGATTGCAGAATAGCCTTTGTCAGCACTAACCTGCCAGCTAGGTTCAAGGCTCTAATGGTCCATTTTTTGACTTTGTTTTGCATCTTATTGAGCACCTATTCCTAGACATTCTTGAGCATTGGTCTGGCCATAAGTGGAACTCCCAAATACTTTGAGGGGAGGGAATCCCTTTGGAAGCCAAGAATTCTGGAGATATTTTTCTGAATAGCTATATTAGTGTTAAAGAAGAAGATTTTTGACTTAGAGAGATTGACTTCCATACCTGTAGCCCTGGAAAATTCATTAAGGATTTGATTGTAGGTTGACGCTTCTTTGACTGTGGGGATTCCCTACAGTATGGTGTCATCAAAAAATTGTTGGTGAGTCAGTGCCTGACCATTTTCAGTTAATTGAAGGCCCTTGATCTTGCCTGTGGTCTTGGCCTGCTTGATGGATCGACCAAGTCCTTCCATCATGAGGATGAACTGAAAGGGAGAGAGTGGGTCTCCCTGCCTGAGGCCTCTAGAAGGGCTGAAGATCTTAGAGGGAGATCCATTCAACAAAATTGAAAAGTTGGAAGAAGTCACCAGAGCCATAACCCATCTGACCCAGTTGTGATCAAACCCAAAAGCAGTGAGAACCTTCTTGATGTAAATCCAGTTCACCTTGTCGTATGCTTGGGCTATATCTAATTGCATGATCATTCCAGCCTGCCTTTTACTGGTTAGTGTGTGAACCACTTCATGGGCTTGGATAATATTATTTAAAATTTGTCTGCCCTCCACATAACCTGATTGTTCCTCTAACACTAAAGAATGAAGTAGAGGTTTGAGTTTGTTAGCCACTACCTTGGACATTATCTTGTATACTACATTACATAAAGAAATGGGTCTGTACTTATATTCAGTTTGAGCTGATTCCTATTTGGGGATCAAGGAGATGAAGGAGGTGTTGAGGGCTTTCAGAATAGTTTTGTTTCTCCTAGAATCCTCCACAACATTCACAATATCCTGTTTAACTATATTCCCGCAAGCTTTAAAAAAATCCACATTGAAACCATCCGAGCCTAGTGCTTTTCCATTCTGCATATCTTTGAGAACCTCACTGACCTCCTCTTCAGTTACTGGTTTATTTAGGTTAAAATTGTCCTCTCTAGACACCAGCTTAGGGATGTGACTTGTAATCTCCTTGATGGATTGTTCCCTGTCTGAATTGTTTTCCCGAGTGATGCTTTGGAAATGCTGAACCAACACAGCTTCGATATCCTTATGAGTGATCTGAAACTCCCCCTCCTTATCCTTTATCGTCGAGATTTTTTTATATGCTCTGTTAGCCATGGTGGATCTGTGAAAAAATCTTGTATTACGCTCTCCTTCTTTGAGCCATTGCACTCTAGACTTTTGCCTCCAAAATATTTCCTCTTGTTTGCATAAATTCTCCCAATCTTGATGGTGTTTATCAGCCTGATCACTTTTGATTTTGTCAAAGCCATCTTTGATCAGTGCTTGGTTGAGTTCCTGAATTTTGATTTCCACTGATTTTTTGTCCTCGAAAATGTTGCCAAAATCCTTCTTGTTCCATTCTTTAAGCCTAAACTTAATGTGCTTTAGTCTTTTATGAAGAAGGAACATTTTTGATCCCTGGAACTGCAAATTTTCTGACCACCATTTTTCAATGTTACTGATGAAATCTGGGTGGGAGAGCCAAATATTCTCAAATTTGAAGGGTCTGTTCCTGGGAGAGTCTAAACCCTTGATTTCCAATTGAATCGGCCAGTGATATGATCCCCCAAAGGGAAGAACCTTTTCTATTATTTCCTTATCTACAAGCATAAGCTCCTCTGATATCATAAACCTGTCTAACTTAGAGGCTACCTGAGCCTCACCTTCTCTTTTGTTGTTCCATGTAAAAAAACCATTACTCGTTTCTGAGTCTACTAGTTTCATATTATCTGTGAATGATTGGAATGCTAACAAGTCTCTGCTTAGCGCTATAGTACCTCCTTTTTTCTCCGAAAGAGATTTGATCATGTTGAAATCCCCTCCTATGATCTAAGGAATTCCAGCCTGTTTGTTCCTGAGATCCATAAGGGAGTCTATCAATCTGAGTTTATCATATATTCTTTGAGGGCCATAGACATTTGTGACCAGGAAGGTATCCGAAACCCCCACTGGTTGAATAACCACTGATAGATAATTTCTAGATGCCTCTGCATCTATTATGCTAACTTTTTGGGGGTTCCATAGAGTGAGAATGCCCCCCGCTGTGTTCTCTTCTTTGACTTCTAGAAACTCAAACCTATTGAGCCATTTGCTATGGATTTGTTTTAATTTCTGAATGGAGCATTTAGTTTCTTGGATGAAGATCATGTCCGACATTGCTTGTTTCATTCTATAACTAAGCATTCTTTGTTTTCTTTTACTTTCAAGCCCTCTGATATTCCAAGATGTGAACTTCAACATTAAAGATTTGTAAAGGAATAATTGGTTAGGTCTTTCATCTTACCTAAATCTATCATTAGCTTTCCACACTCCATCAAGAGCTCATTCTGCTTTTTCCTTCCTCTCTTCTTTCCCGGATTTCTAGTGGCTAATCCTGTAGTTGATTTCATTTTTTTAACCCCTTTGCACTCCTACTTTTCGTTGGTTTTACCTTTATCAAACCCCCTTTCCTAAGTTTTCCATAAAGACAACTGTTGTATTCTATTGAAGTCTTCTTAAGGTAGTGAATCTATCCCTCCCATGGTTCCCTGCATCAAGAACCCTTCCAGATCTAGGTGTTCCTTATCTAGAATTTCCTGAAGTTCATGGTCCTCTTGATCTATTTCACTTTGGGTCATTTCCTCATCCTCTAATTCTGTTTCACTCCTTATAGTCTCTTTCTTATACCCAATATCTTGTGTTGGGTTGTAGTCTTCTCCCTTCTCCTTTTCAATAGTTTCTTCCTCCATAGATTAGTCTCCTTTCGTAATTTCTCCATTTTCTTCCAAAACCTGAAACTTATTTTGACTAACCTTTTGCCCTTCATTATGTTGTAGCTTTGGTCCTTTTTTACCTCCTTTTCCTCTGCTTGCCACTTTCTGAAAGCTTTCTTTGTCCTTCATTGTATTTCGTTTGCTTTTGTTGTCAACTTTGCTCAGAGGGCAGTCTCTAAACATATGTCCATATTCATGGCATTTATGGCATCTGAATGGGATATGCTCATAATCCACTATTTGTACCCATTCCTCATCAAAAACTTCCAAGATAACTTCATCCGGAAGAGCTCCTAATAGATCCATTTCCACACAAATCCTTGCAAAGGAAGTATATTTGCCCCTTCTAGTGGCTTCCGAAGCTTTGACAAAACGACCTAGTTTATTGCCTATGGCAGCAAGCGATTCAGTTTGCCAGTAATCGAGAGGTGGAGAATAAAGCCTTACCCAGATAGTAATCGAGGTGAAAGTCTCCCGTTCTGGAACAAAGTTCATCACCAAAGGCTGCATGTAAAGGCCAATTGCTGCATAAAAGTATGGTCCTCCTTCGAATATTTTGTCTTTGTCTTCGATATTTGTGAACACCATGGTGAAGAATCCCTTTGACCCAAGATGTAGATCAATTCTTCCTTTGGGTTTCCAGTGAAACTTAATCCACATCTGTAAGGCTTTTTTAGTGGGCCATAAACCCATGAATTTACAAATAATGGCGTAAGTCCCCATGTGTTCCCTGTGCGCCTGCAGAGCAGGATCATTTAACACTACTCTAGGAGTGATCTCCGTTTTGGGTCTGCAAGGTCCCTTTTGTTTTTTTTCTCTTGTTCCCTAACTTTTGTCTTCTTCCTCCTTGTCCTTTGTGCTACTGTTTTCCTTGGTTTTGGCCCCATCTGTCTCCTTTTCATTATTTCTTTTCCCTTCCTCCACAGTTTCTCTGACATTACCCAGTGATGTCTTACCTTTGCTAGCAACTACATCCTTGTAGGAGGGAGTGGAGCTCCCTTCTCTATGGCCCTCCATTAGTAACATGCTTTGTAACTCTCGGATACCCTAGCTGCGTGCTCAAAATCCCAAGTCCATTTCTCCCCATATCAAGATGGCTACCATTCACTTGATCAATCGAAGTAGAAGGTCATCTTGTTCGAGCCTCTTGCTTTTATGGGGAAAAATTAGTTCCTAAATGATAATTCAACTTTTTTATTTAGGTATTCTTTTTAGAAAAAAATTAGTTACGGTATTTGGTCTCGAAATATGTTGAAAATTTAAGGTATTTTATAATCATGATCTTGGTTTTAATTCCATGGTTGAACAATGTTGAAAATTTAAGGTTTTTCAGAGTCATTATATTTTACTCTAACATCATAGCTGAAAAATGCCAAAATTTTAGGGTTTTTAGAGTTGCGATATTTATCTTTAATGCCAGCATTGAAAATTGTTAAAATTTTTAGGTGTTTTGAAGTGAGTCTTTAACACTATTGACAAAAACTATTATAATTTTAAAGTTTTTCAGAGTCATGATATTTTATTTTTAATGTCATTGCTAAAAAATGTTGGTGCAACATCAACACTTTTTTTATTTCGGGGTGATTTTTTATGTTTATTTCACAAATAATTTAGTTTTGAATGCCACTAGTTAAAAAAAAAATACAATTTGAACCCAAAAAAGGAAAAAGTGTTGATGCAACATCAAGTTGCATCAACACTTTTCGTTTCAAGGTGTTTTTCCATGATTATTGCACAAAAAATGGGTTTTTAATGTTGTTACTAAAAAAGTATGAAATTTTAGCCCTAGAAAAAAAGTGTTTATGCAACATCAACATTTTTCATTTTCGAAGTGTTTTTCCATGTTTTTTATGCAAAAAATGGGTTTTGGGGCTAGAGTTCTCATTTTGAGGTTACGGTTCTCATTAAGATGGTAACTTTGTTAAATATCGAGTGAAAATATTTAAAAATAACGAGGATTTAACTTGTGTTTTATTGTGAATATCAAGTTGTTGAAGTAGTTCTAACAACTAATATTATTAATATGAGACATTTTCTTTTTAGATATTAAAAACGATAAAAATCAAGGCATTAAAATATGGAATTAGTTCATGGGCTTTTAGTGATAATTAAATCGATTTATAATTACAAATTTCTGAGTAAATAGTTACTCAGAAATGTGCTTAAATGTAAGAGGAAATCAAAATATTCATGGCTAATCTTTGTAAGTATCAAATCAAGTACATAATCAAATAAACATAAATTCACATATTTAACAATAATGCTAAAACATGGAATCATGTCAGAAATCCATCATAAAATAATAATATTATCTTCACAAATAATAATATTTGAAATATAATCATAAACATGTTATCTTATACTTTGTCTTTACAAGGAATTTCTCCAACAATCCTCCTGAGACATTCACCTCTTCCAACAGAGAATGGAGTTGTAATAGTGCATGATCTACCTCTCCAATAGAGATTTAATCTTAGGAGGTAAAACCCCAAGCTTATATCTGAGTATTGCTACTAAATCTATTGGAAAATCCCTCTTTATAGTAGTGAAATGAGTATCGTACTTACAGAAAAAAAAAGAAGAAGGGAACATCCACGAATGCATATCCATGCTCCTTTTATAATTTACAAATCAAACTCCAAAAAAGGAGTATGTTGCAAGAAAATTTTGCTTTCTGATTCCTAGAGTTGTATAGCTCTTTTTTTTATATGTTTTTCTCCAATCCTACTGCTCCAAGACTCATGTGTTTGATCTCTTTAGAACAAGCTCTATAAATATAACAAAATTAAAATTAAAAAACCAAATCAAAATGGAGACAAAACTCAAATTCCCAAATTTGTCATAAAAAGTAATGAATTAAAATAGCATGCAATGAATTAATAAAAATAAGACCCAAGCTTTCCATTGTGTCTCATTGAAATTTCACTGGAAAATAAACAATCTAGGAATGAATTAGTGAAATCAAATCTTCCTCACCAAAAAAAAATCTTCGAAAATAAACTGAGAAAATCAATTTTGGTTTCCAATTCGTAGCCTTGACTTCTGCTAAATTTTTGGGGAATAAATATCTATATCTGGTCAAATAACCACTACTCGGTTATTCTCCACTGAAGTAGCTTTCCAATGATCCTTCATTTGTCTGATTTGGTAGATTGTAACTAAATATATTTCCTTTCCATTTCTAGGTCTTGAAGTTGGTTAAAATCTACTATCATATAAAAATTATGGCAATTTTATTAAGTTTTTTTAATATATTAAAATTTATAAAAAATAAAATAAAAGAAATAAAAACAAAAATTAAACTTAAAATTAAAATTTCAAATGTGGGGTCATTTATGGGTTTATGAAGTTAATAGACTTGAAGGAGACAAAGGAGGGGTGACCACGTGGTGGAGAGTGCGGCCCCCTCTCCACTATAGTTTAAACATGTCTTGCCTCCCCTTTTCTATTATACTCTATGCAGTAAACCTTGTTTCCTAATTTTAATGTGATATGAAGATCATTTAATAATTATGCTCCACATCCCCCAAAAATAAAATCCGGGTTCCCGGTGTATTTCGATGGAGCACCATATGAAATCCCTCAAATTTTATTTCTGGGGTGATGTCAGGGCTTAATTGTGATGATTCTTTATTATTATTATTTATAATATATATTGTAATTGAAATTTATATACGTTTGTGTGTTTTGTTAATTATACATACAAAGATCTTAAATTCAATGGTTTTGTAATGTGTTATAGGAGTCGTCTACGGAGGCGGAGGAATTGCCCAGACGACCAAAAGCGACCCGAATCCGGGCAAAAAAAATTCAAAAAATCTTGGAGTAGTAGTGTTTGAAACTTGTTTTTGATGGTGTAAATGGATTCAGCATCATCAAAAACCTCTAGGTCACCCAAAATATTGAATTTTGACAACTATAACTTGGATTTAGAAAAATTCCTGCTAGATTTTATCAAAATATGGCCGGAATTTCCATGATTTTGAGGGAAAAAAGTAGTCTCGTTAGGCTACAGCTATTTTATATATTATTTCTTTATTATATTATTTACACATTGATTATTATTTAAAATAAAATATTTTATATATTTACAATTAAAGTTAATAAAATAAAAAAATAAAATTAGCTACTAAATAATTGTATTTACAAATTAGTTAACTTTAGTTAACTCAATAAATTAAATTAACTAAATCAACTAAAAAATAATTAACTTAATTAATTATAGTTAAATAAAAATTTATTTAGATATTTACATTAATTAATTTATACAAATTTGTAAAATACATTTTTATATGTTTTTATGCCCGAATGGTGAAATTGACCAAACTTTGACAAATGACATCCTTTAAACCATGCGATGGAATCAAGCAAAATTTGAACCATTGGAAAGCTAGTAGAAAAACTAAAGAGATGGGGCCTTCAAAAATGAAAATAAAGAAAAGTGAAAATCAACCAAAATAAGGCAAATTAAAGAATTATAAAAGCAACATTAACAAAATTTGTTGTCATTGATGACAACAGGGTCTTAATACTTCTTATCCTATCATTAATGTCAACCTGATGTAGGAAACTCTCATGATTTGTGATGAGCTTTCATTGGTTTGATGTAAGGATCCTATTTTGATGTAGAGGTGGTGATTCATGCAAGGTGTTTGACCAACTTGGCCTCCATGTCCTTACTTGATGCAGTTGTGTTTGGCATGTTAGTCCTCCTTTGAAGATGTTCTTGGTGATGTAGAAGAGGTGAAAGAGGTTTGACAATGCCTTAACAGTGTATGTTCATGTCCTAAAGCTGAGCTATAAGTTTTGTGGTAGGTGTGTCTACCTGAGGAGTCAATTGAGGAATTAATCATGTTGGCTTAAGGTCACCAAGCTTGGAGGTTCTTGTCATGTTTACAAGTGACTTGGTATGGATTGCAAAGGTTCTGCAATTTCAAGAGGTGATTGAAGGATTTCTTGATCAAGTATTCAATGTTTGGTGGTAAGAGGATAAGGTCTTGCCTAAATTAAGCCATAGTTTCTAGGAAGACACTAAGTCATAGAAGTTGTAGACTTTCAGCCATTGGGATGCCAATCATAAGGGTGTAGTTATAGCCTTAGGAGCTAGTAATCATCCTAGCGGTTGTGTCAATAAGTGAAAATCCTGAAATGTGCTTGCACTCATGATATTTCTATTGATTTTTACCATGGTGTTTGCTCATGTTTTTGTGAGGAAGGTTCGATTTGATTTTATCTACAGTTGGAAAGTTGATTATGTGTGAATTAATTGATCATTTGAGTAGTGGAGAAGATGGATCAAATTTTGTAAATAAATGAGCATAGCTATCATTGTTTGTTTACACATCGCACATATTGGAGATAAAAGTTTAGTGTAGAGCCAAGAGGTCAAGCTCCTAGAGTAGAAGAATACATAATGGAAAATGGCAGAGTTTAGAGCATACGAAGGTGCATGGATAGGCTAGCATTTGTGATGGAGAGATAATGTTTGATATACTAGTTGTGATAGAGTTTGCAGAGGTCATAGAAGATCAAGTGATTCTAGTGTTGTATTATTGGGAGATCAAGTGAGTGTATATGACAGAGAGAAAGAGGATTGTGTAGCTCCTTGATTGTGAAATTCATATTTTTGATTGCATGGGTAGATCTTCATGTGTATGGTTGTAGCATTACATTTATGTTTTGTATGGATTCTCCATTTATATATCGATAGGTTTTTTCATTCATAATTAGTGTGTTGATGATGGTGATGTTTATGAGAGTGTGTATATCAAGGATTTTTTGTGTGGAGATGCTGCAAGAATTTTGTATGTTGCTGGTTATATTATGAGTAGAGTTGCTTGAGTGAGACCTTGTTTATTGATATCGTTGAGTGTGTGAAAGCCATTGATTGCATGCATGTTACTAATTATTATTGAAGAGACAAGTTGTAGTGTCATGATATGCAACATATGTGTTGAGGGTTTGTTTGATGAGCATGTTGGAAAATATTTTGTGAGGAGAGATTGTATTAGTTTTGTTTTTTCTTATTATATCAGTGGGCCCAATTTGAAAATTGATGAAAATAGGTTCACATATGGTTGTATGTTGAGTATACAGGCCCAATATGAGATATTTTGAAATGAGGTCCATGAAGGTTTAATGCTTTGGGCCTTTAGTGTTGTAGGTAGAGGCTTGTAGACGAATGGTGGCTTTCTAAGGGAGTAGTGGCTCCATTCCAGTAGAGGTTGGATAAATTATTCAGGGAGTAGAGGCTTCCTTCCAGTAGTGGTTGGAAAACTAGTGAGGGTTGTGGCCTACATAGTTTATGGGAGTGGTGTCTTCCAGGTGAGTCATGGCTCACCTCTCTTTGTGAGTAGAGGCTTGCACACTGGTGGTGGCCAATGATTATGTAAATTGATTTTTTATATAATAAGAGACCATACGATGAAGACCAAAAAATGAAAATGTTTTTTACCCTTGTGGTTTCCACTTTACATCTGGTGTCCCAGTGTAATGTGCTTATTGATGTGTTGTCGCTATATGTTTTGATAGTTTATGGTTTATGCATTTCTAATCTCATAGATATATGCTCATTATACTTGTTTCCCATACGATCATGATTATACTCATGTTGGTTGTTGCTAATATATTATGATTTGTTGGTTAATTTGTCCATGAATTAGTGTTTGTGAAAAGATAAGATAAAATTGGTAAAAATATATCATGTCACACTGTTGATTCACCCCTCCTCTCAGTATTTCCCAAGGTTTCTAAGAAAATTTACATGGAAGACCCCATAATTTCAAAGAAATTAAGGGAGTCATTGAAGCCTCAACAATTGGCAACATCGAGGACGAATAATTTTCTTTGGTTTAAAATAATAGGGATAAATTTATAAAAGATTGAAATAAAAATTTCCAAAATATTATTGCATATTACACCATTTATAAAGGTCCCACAAAAGATGAATTAGAGTAAGATAAGTTTGTAAGAAAGTAAAGTACTTGAATGCCCAGTTCTAAAACAATGATCCAAGTATAGGGAAAATTTATTATTTTTTTAATTCTCTACCTACAATTGGATATAAAATATATATAGGAGGTTTATAGGATTAAAATGCATATATTAAATATAAAAATTACCTCTTTTTCCCGACATTGCTTCGTTGGTCACAAGCATCCATAGCACCAATGATGGTATCATACAAGCATGGCCAACTTCCAGCGAGCGTCCATAGCCCTAATGGGTTTACTTATACTTCTCACACATATGTTCTTTCAACTCTCTTATGTGCCACCCTTTTTATTAGCATATTTGGAGAATTGTTTTTAGGAATTGGGTGGAGAGAGTAACATGGTACAAGAGGATTTCTATTTAAAGAAATAGATGCAATACTAGTTAATTTTGATCCCACTAGTCTTAATTCATCTACCAGAGTAGAGGATTTAATTTTGGAGGGGTATGGGAGGGATTCAAAGCAAAGACTAGATCAAATTCAATCCTTTATATAGATGAATTATAATACTTGATTATGATCTTAATGTTCCCCATACTTAATGGTGGATATGAGAGAAAATAAAAAATTGGTAGAGATGACATTTAGATAAATGAAATCCTATTGAAATAATAGAGTAAATATTTCCCCTACAAAACAATTGGTGTTGCATCGGAAAGATTTCCCCCATGTAGATTTTGAAAATATCATAAAATTTATTCCAAATCAAAACAAAGAAATCAAATCCCTACAAACATAAAACTATGAAATGCTTGTAAAAATTAGAATTAAAGGTGGATTAATGCAAATTTCGTTGGAAATGAATAAAATAAATTGGAAAGCAAAGAAAAATAGAATTCATGAAATCTGAAAAACTCAAACAAGATAAGATGAGAAAAGAGATTTGAACATAAAGAGAAAGAATCATGAGTTAATATGTTCATTCTCATTTAAGTGATTAGTTATGTATTGTAAGGTTTTAATTATTTATACTTTTTATTTGTTAAAAAGGAAACCCTAAATATGGGAAGAAATTATGATTAAAATACAAAGTCCTATCAAGATGTCCCTTGTCTTGTAAATATCTTTCTTCAAATCTAAGCCTTAATGATTATCTATTAAAGATGAAGCTTACAATAAGTTTTGAAAATAAAATAAATAAGATACTAAATGAAAATAGGATAAAGGTGAAGAGATTCCCTGATGTAACTTGTTCATCACTTGATCATTAGCAAAACTACTTTGCGGAACTAGAGGTTATGCAAAGTAAGTTGAAGGATTTCTAAGTTATTTGTCTAGAAATATCAAACCTTCATTATATCTAGTGAAGACCTACAAAAAAAAAATATTAGATTAGAAAAATACAAAAACAAAATGAAACTAAAATTAGAATAAAAAATAATAAAATATGAAAACAAGCATATGAAATTTACCTCGAAGAATTTCATTATGGTTTTCCTTAGAAATTTTGATTTTCTCCAAATTTCATGTTTTGAAGAAGTAACATCTTCTCATGATTAAGATTAAATAATGTGAAGAAATTTCATCTTTATGAGAGTTGAAATATGCCTATGATCAAAAAACGTTTTAGACCTAAACTAAGGAAAGCACCAAGCCTATGAAAAGTATCTACCAGAAAGAAATGGCTTCATGTTCATTATGCACTTGACTAGCAAAAATAATAGAATGTTAGAAATATGAAACAATATTTCTAGAAACATAGAAATATCACATGAAATCAGACAAGATGTAATGATATTTTATTATTCAAGAGAAGAATGCAATGTTCACTTGCATATTCAAGGGGGCAACCTCTAATAAAGTAGATATTAATTGCAATAAAACTTGATGATTCTTCCCTTACTATCTAAGACTATTTATTGTGCCTCATTCATGACCCTGTTGACCTACTTAACATCCCAAGCTACCTGAGAAGGAATTTTGGTACATCTTCTCTTGCTTCATCCTCTTCCTCTTATTCTATAGTTCCTCCTTCTGTAGATCCATCATTTTCTCCAAGTTCTAATTAGGATTATGCTGGTGTCTTAAGAAATGTCTCATTGTTAATGTCCATGATACAACTTTTTGGGCATTATCAACAACATATGTGATAATTAGCATCTTTGATGAGTCCGCAAACTATCTTCAATTGAGAGAATCCCCCACCCGGTGATTTGTCATTGTGATTTTCCAAGGATTGGTAAACCAATACTCCCAATCTGCTGTACGGGTAAAAGAGTTGTTTTATCCATACTGGTTAGAGGAAGGAAAACTTTAGACTCAACTCAAAAACAACTCCGTTTCCTTTTTTATCTTTCTTAACTCAAAAGAAACATTCTCATTCAATTTTTTTATTCTCAAACTGCTATCAAAATTTTGGTTGAAGGAATGAGAGGTTTTCCAAGTTTCTTGTCCACAGATGGCAGAGAAAAATGTGTATTTACCCTTCTATTAGATGTACCTCTTCAAATCTAGGGTAAAGTTTCTCGAAATCATGATTTTTGCAGTTCTCTGGACTTTCTTGTAGCAAACTGTCTTCTCCTGTAACAAATATATTTCTCCTTAGCAAACTTGTTTCTCTTGTAGCACATAGTTTGCCTCTCCTGTAGTAGCCCCATTTCTCTTGTAGCAGCTATGCCCAATCCCATAGGACCTAGAAACCAACTTTGTATCTCTTATGTAGCTCCCTAGGCAACCCTCGATAGAATCTAGCTCGACCTTCAATGACTTAATGAGCATATCTAATTGTTTTGGGAATGAGCATCGGTACAACAGAAGTTGATCCTTGTCCTTTTATTTCTTTTTGTGGTAGTGGTCTCAATGCGCTTGGTGATCTGGTCCTCATTCCTCGTAATTATCACTTTCCCTAATTTGACTTCTCCACGTTGCATGGGTATTTGAGTAAATTGGATTCTTACTAGTCGAGGATGGCCAAGTTTACTGGCCACCTTCACCCTATAAAGAGTTCTCTCGTGTGCATTTAAAAAAATATTTTTACCCATAATATGCTCAAAAGGAGAGGTGAAGAACAATGCATACATGTGCCTGCCTATGATATCAAATTGTTGGAGATTCCTGCATGCTGGAGTTGGTCCTCATAACATGATGATCTTGAAGGTGTTGATTTCCTTTGCTTACTTTTGCACAGGTCTTCATATATTTATGATTCTTTGACTGATAAAATTATTGTGTGCGTAGGTTTCTTCCTAGTTTCCAACCTGCTGCTAGTGGAGTGGATGTACTACTTTATAAGGAGGGCATGCCCCATCTCAACTTAAGAAATGGTTTCATGATGCTCAAGGTGGTTGGATCTTTTTCTTTGTGGGTGGAAAAATAATTGATGTTGAGTTCTGTTGTAATTGTATAGGCTGCTACAAGAGGAATATCCTTGCTGTAGCAGTCGCTTAATACCTCTTTTGAGACCTCATATTGAATGGAATAGTGAGGTAAATTCATAAAAGGTATAAGGAGAATTTTAAAATCA
Organism: Pinus tabuliformis; assembly: GCA_031772625.1. Lineage (NCBI taxonomy): Eukaryota > Viridiplantae > Streptophyta > Pinopsida > Pinales > Pinaceae > Pinus > Pinus tabuliformis. The sequence continues at coordinate 311,300,711 of CM062820.1, read as the reverse complement.
TAATGAAGTGGTGTAGGTGGTGGAAAATTTGAAAGCAAATTTTTTCTGTGCTTTTTTATGTATGGAAGAGTGGAAATTGAAGTTTACTTTTGGCTGGATGGAGTTGATGGGTAATGAAAGTGATGTTGGTGGACCTCTCTCAATATTTCCTAAAGAATACATGACCTTTTGGCCTCTTTCTCGAATCGGATCTACTTCCTGTAACACTTCTGGTTTCTAATGTAGCATTTCATTACAGTGTCTCGTACCATAATTGTTTTATCCATATATATCAAATAGTAGACTGGATTGACCTGAAATTGTTTGATCATACTTCCATCATCCTTATGCACCTACCCATAAAAATTTTTGGCCAAGGGATGCACAAATCGCGAGAAAACTTAAAAAATGGTTGTAGGTGATGGAGGTTGATTTCTCAAAAAGTGTACACCACAATTTGTTGAAATTCCTTGATAATTTTACCATCATTCATATGCATCACCCCATGAGATAGATCGACCAATTGATGCACGGTTTTTGAGATATGGCAAAGACAATTTTTTCCCTTTGAATTTTGGCCTCTTGTACCAAAACAAAACCCTCTTGTAGCATTTTAGGACAACGAGGGAAATGAATGGGAAAGGCTTGGACATGATGGATGGATTATGGAAATGGATGAGGGTTATGTATTTACATGGCCTTGTTCATGTCGAAGCTTCTGAGAAAAGTATGAGAAATCCCAAGTTTTACTTCCTTTGACTAGGCTTTTCATCAATTCTTTCCTTTGGTGCTAAATAGTTCTTGTTGTTGGCAAAGGTTGGAGAGAGGCTACATTAATCAAAGATAGATACATGGAGCAATAAATTTTTTCTTTTTCATTTTTCATTTTTTCTAGACCTACTAGTTTCCTTAATGAGGTTTTCAACTAGTAGGTATGCCTAGGCACCTCAAAGGAGGTTTTCACCTAGGATATTTTATTTTTCTCTTTTCTCTTTTTTTCCAACCCATTGACTACCTCAAGGAGGTTTTCAATCAATGAGCCAATCTCTGGTGCCTCAAAGGAGGTTTTCACCTGAGATTTTATTTTCTTCTTTTTTCTCTTTTTTCATTTTTTATTTATTTTTTATATCCTACTCTACTTGAAAAAACAAAATCTCTTTCAAGTATAGGAATATTCCAATAGAGCCATGTGCACATCAATATGACAAATAAACTCAAGTGTAGGCTTGAAATATATGCTTTGACTTGTACCTGAATGTTAGAGACCAAATGCTTTGACTTTGATTATATCAAGCACTTTTGAAGAAGAGAGTGATGCTCCATCTTGTTGATTTTCTTGAACCAAACCTAAATATAGATTTGATGCCCTTGGTTTGCTTTCTCATCTAGATCATTCTTCATGTCTTTTTCTACCATGAAATTCAAATATTCCACCTTTTGTTGATTATTCTCTTGAACACATGGAGGATCTAATGGTAAACATGAGGGAACTTTCTCAATCTTTGATTCTGATGTCTACTCTCCATCAAGTGCAGCCCATGATTCCTTGTTCTTCTTTGGATCTTCTTCTTCTTGATGTTGTTTTTCAGTGGCATGAAGAGAATCTTTTTGTTGCATTATACTTCCTGATCTAAGGTGAATATCATTCACATCAAGAGGATTTGTTTGAAAGTGTTATACCTAAACATTGTAAGTGGGTTGAGTTTATCCTTTGTTTGGATTAGGAAATGGTGGTATAGGTAGTTGAGTAAGATGGATATTTGAGATGGATGTGGTTGGGGTTGTGTTCGAGGTGGATGGTAGGGATAGCATGGAATTGGGTATGGAGAATATTAAGGACGTTGTGGATTTCTCCCATAAGGTTCTTGCCAACCTTGTTATATTGGTTTTGGGGTTGAGATGGCCAAGGTTGCCAAGGAAAGGGTGTGTTCCAATTACTTTGAGATGGATGTGCATAACCTTGAAATTTTGAATTAGGTTCTTTCATCATTCCAGGTTGACTAGGGTGCCATGGTATCCTTTGAGTGACATAAGATAGTTGCTTTGGTGATTGACTTACTCAATTGTCGGCTTGGCAAACTTCCTTCGACCTCAGTAATGATGGGAATATTTAGTATCATGTGATTCTGCATGGATAACACAAATATTAGCATCTGCTTTTTTCTCATTTTACATTCTTAACATTTCTACTTGTTCACTTAGATTACCAAGAATTATTTTTTTCTAAGTTATTAAGAAAATTTCCAAGTTCATCTTGATTTATGGATCTTGATGTTGATTTACCTACCCTTTCCCTCCTCTTGAGATGCACTTTAATATTTCACAAATTTATTCAGATGATAATTGGTATGCATCACCTCTAATAATAAGATCAAGGATATTAATCCAATCATCCCTAATTGTTCTAAGTAAGATGGTTTTTAGTGTGTCAGATCCTAAATGATGTAATATTTCCCTCTTAACATTATACACAAATCTCTCTATTAGATCATCAAGTCTCTCATCTTATTTTTAAGTCATTCTAAATATTTCTTCTTTAGGATCATGATCTTTATATTTTTCTATAAATTTCTTTATCATATCATTCCATGATCTTATTGAATTAGTCCCTAAACTCATGGACCATTTAAGAGATCTATCGTCCAATGTTGTCGGAAACAATCTCAATTTTTGAGTGTTTAATAAGTAACCATAAGACCTACAAAGTATTTTAAATTCAAAGGGAAAGGTTTATGGATCCTATGAACTCATACCATGGAAGTTGGGAAGGAAAGATAGAGGTATGCTCTTCATATGGACACTAATATCAGTATCTTGAATGGGAAATCCAAGAAGATATTCCTCATTGTCAGCATCCCCATCCATTTCTTATACCTTCTCTTCCACCTCTTCTTCTTCTACCTGCAAAAGTGGATGGTGATGTGGCTCTTACTACATCATGTGATCAAATCGGGGGGGTTGAGGGGGGGTTGGTATTGGATAATTTTTTTTTGTTTTTGTTTTCTTAATTGAATGAGAATGCTAATGCAATGCAATTTTTTGTTCTTGAAATAAAAGATGCCTAACGCAATTTTTTTGTTTTTCCAAAAAGTAAAAGAAACGAATCAACTAGGGAAGAAAACAATGCATACATTGACGCCTCCCCCACAACGACGCCAAAAATTGATGAGCTCCAGTATTGAAACAAGAATGTTGCATCTCCCAAGGCTACCAACTTAAATTATCAACCCGGTGTTCATAAAAACTTAAGAGGTGTCAAAATTATATGTGTAGCATGTAATATGTCCTTCATTCATTTATCTAATGCAATGAATTGAATTCCAAGCGTAAACCAACTATAGAAATGGAAATGCTACTCTATTTGTAGAAAGGAAACCTAATTATGCAGAGAGGAAATTCTATGTACTTTTGCAGAAAGGAAAGGATATTATACCTTGCATGAAGGTAAATTTTAATCCTGTTTGTAGAAATGTAAACATTAATGTATTCTTTATAAAGTAATCATGAAAATCATCATTATTCTCTTCAAGTCAACTTTTCGTTGGTTCATTCACAGAGCCTAAACCTAAGAGCGTTGAGGAGAATTGACCCCATGACCTCCCATTAGAAAAGTTATTCTAACTATAAGAACCTAGCCAATCTAGCTAACCCTCGAGGTCACCTTATATAATATTAATAACAAGAAAAAAGTTAATGTGGATTATAAATCAAATATCTCAATATGCATAATCATTTCAATATTTAAGCTATGATGGAGATTTGCAATTCCTTCCCTATTTAATATTGAGTTGAAATGTAAAATTTTAAAATATAATAATTACTCAATTAATTAATTATATATATATATATATATATATATATATATATATATATATATATATATATATATATATATATATATATATATATATATATATATATATATATATATATATATATATATATATATATATATATATATATATATATATATATATATATATATATATATATATATATATATATATATATATATATATATATATATATACAAAAACAGATATATGTTTTTCTACTTCCCAATATGAGGGGCATATATTAAAAAAATACTGTGATAATGCGGATCATAAATAAAATATTTCAAAGTCAACTATCTATATGTTATATAAAATAAGTGAAAAAAAACTTATAGTCAAAACATGTTATCAGTGTGTTGTTGAAAATCAACATAGATCCATTTTAACTCCGGATCGACCGAGAGCGGAGAGGAATTAAATCTCTCTAGGTGCAAACTATTCCCCAAGTTTTGCATTGAAAAATAGGTTTTCATCTTGAGATATTTGATCCCTCTCAGTGCTTGGAAATTCTGAAATATGAAAAATAAAACACACAATAATTTAAATATTAAGTAAAAAAATTAAAGCTAAATTTAATTTACATGAATCTCGATGGGGGTAGAGAGTCATTGAGTTAGTGGGATCAGGCGGGGGTGCAACCCCAACGCCACTGATATCTAGTACATTTAATATGGGGGTGGCATGAAATCTCTCCCCCATGCAATCACTCATGTGTTGTAATTTGAATTGTTGTAAGATGGTGTGGGTTCCAGATTCTTCAAATCATAGTTTTCATTTGGGTAGGAGGCTTTTTTGTCATGGCATATTTCTCGCCACTTAGGGGGGAACTTGCCATCACTGGAAGTTTACTACGGCTTGGTTCTAGAGGATGATTTGGAAGTTATCTATTTGTATTAAGCCTAGTTTGTGGCAAGAGGGGAGCTTTCATCCTTTTCTTCTATTCACTCTGCATTCTCTCTTGTATATTATTTTCTTGAATCTATGTGGTTGATTTTATACTTTCTTTGGAGGTGACAAGTTTTTTTGGTTATAGCTTTTTAGTGGAGGTCTTACAATGTTGGGCATGAAAGGGTCTAGATTGGCAGAATGTTTTTTCTCTCGGTGTTTAAATTTGACCAGGAATATCTTCATTCGAGTAATTTCGTTTCCTAGTATCTACTTAGCATTTTGTTTAGTCCCTGGATACTATTCCACTAAGGGTTATTTAGTTGTGTAGGTTGGGTTGTGTATGAACTCAATTTTTGCTTTGTTTGTGTTGGTTAAATTAGGTATCTGGGTTTTTGTATTCTATAAGGTCTAGGAGTCTGATTTGTACTCTAGTTGGGTTGTGAATCTGGTGTAGAGAAGCATTGTTTCTTCGGAGCTTTTTCTATTTTGGCCCTTGTTGGTATGGCCAGGAATGAATTCTTTAGAATTCCCTATGCCTTTTTCTATTTATATGTCTTTGGACTCGCATCTACCTCATTCTTGTGGTTTTTTTTGTAGTATGTATGCAACCCTAATTCTCTGGTTTTCTCTCCCCCTACCTTATGGCACCATGCAATGGATTCATGCTCATGGGCATTTTTTCAATGAAGGGGGGAAGAGTCAGCCTCAAAATTTGCATGTGAATACACTGGCCAAGGAGGTTTTTGTGGCTTAACTTGTATAGACCCCTCCTATCACAAGAAAATACATTAGGAAATTGGAAGAAAATTTCACTTAGGAACATCGAGCCCACTCAGATTCTAAGTTGGTAGATGAGGTATCAGATTGGGTTCCCAACCTAGGCCACACCAGGGGAAGACAAAACTAATATATGCAGTTAATCACCCTCCATTAGTGGCTTCAAGATAAACATGAAGACGAAGTCTATACTATCTCCTTCTTGATTGAAATATAGAAGAATATGTGGAAGCTACATGACAGTGTGGATAGGATGGATGCTCATCTGACTCACATGGAAAAGAACATCCAATGTGAGTTCAAGATTTATAACCCTCCTACCATCAAGGTGGATGACCCGGCTCCAAAGACTTGTCTAGACTCTTGATCTAACTATTATGTAGTGTTTTATCTTGTAGTACATTTTTATTAGTGTTTCCTTATGTTTTTTTGTTATTTTTCTAGCTTTTAGTAGTTTCCTAGACTTATTTTTGTGATACCCCTCGTACAATTTCTTTTTCAAACATTATTATTTATATTTACTTGCAAATAATGTGGATGTATTGGATTTAGGTCCAAGAGTAACATTTATTGACATATGTATATATTAATATATTATTGTGAATGAAATATGATTTATTCCACTTATTGTTTATTTGGAAGAGGAGCCACTCGGTGAGTAGTCAAGCTCCCATTTGTCATGAACCGTTAAGAATTAGTTGTAGTCTAAGTAAGGATAGTTTTGAAGTGACAACTGTCACCGTTAAAATAAGGAAATCCTCTATCCTTAAAAATATTCCTACCACCAAAATTAACATGACGGGATGCAAAGGTCATGGGTGGAGAAAAGAGGAAGAAAGATTGTAGGAGAAAAGGATATTTGAGAATTGAGGTTCCAATAGGAGAGAAATACTAGAATAGAAATAATAAAATATTATCATCCTTGATTTAGTAGGATGCTCCTAGGGCTTAAGGAGGAAATTTTTGAAGAAGATTGACTGAATTCCTAATAGGAGGGTTGCTTGAGGTTCGGGAGAATTGTTGAAATATCAGTTTATTGGTTGGTTGGAGCATGGTTTCTCCTATTATATTCCCAAACACTTAGATAAGTAAACTAATTGTTGTGCTCAAAATCTTTTAGGAAATGGTTTGTAGGAGTTTTACGATTTCTTAATTTAGGCTTCTATGATCCATATTTTGTATATTGAAAATATTTTGTTAAAAAAACATTAGAATTATTGTGTCTACGCATTCCACCCCGTGTGGTTCATTGTCAGAACTAAGATGAAGTCTGATCTAGGAAAGAGAATAAATAACAAAAATGGTGTAGAAATAAATAATTCCAACTGTTGGAATATAACGGTAATATCATGAATAAAAATTATTCAAAGATTATTTCAATTAATGATAAAAAATATATTACTTAATTAATAAATAATGATTCCAAATAATCAAATAATAAAAATATAAGAGTAAAAAATAAAAATAAAATAAATCAAGAATAGAAGAGGATCATTCTAGTAAAAGTCAAACACAACAAATAGAATCACATGGTCAAAATTAAAGAATATAAGAAAGAATAAAGAGAAAATGGTGGGATATATTTCTTATTTAATCCTTCTATTAAGTGACTAATTTTGCTACATGGATCTTCTTCTATTTAAATATTCTAACTAGAATTAATTAATCATTTTTGGTTTACTATTGAATATGGGAAAGAGTGGGTTTAGCATAGCAGTGGGCTAGTATAGAGGTTAGCTATATGCTAGTCCTTAACAAATGCAATCTTTTCTCCAAGTGAAAAGGGAAAATCCTTTAGTGGAGTAGTTACAAATCCCATGTCCAAGAGTCTTACATTTAACTTCCTGTGTATTAAGGATTTTTTTTAGAGATAATATAATTAATAAATCGAGGGAAAATTAAGAAGGGTTGAGCATATATCTATCTATCTATCGATATATATATATATATATATATATATATATATATATATATATATATATAAAGAAAGAGAGAGAGAGAGGACAAGGTTGAGCGCAAGAGCTCAGTAATAATTCATAATATATAACATAAAAGTAAAAGTTTACTATAAATAGACTTGTAGAGCTAGAAATAAAAGAAGAACTCAATAATAATGAAGAAACAACTATGTATATCCTACACAACTATAAGGCCAAAAACTTGTATGTGAAATGAAATATAAATAATAAATAATATTGAAATATATTTTTTCCTATGTTAAAATTGGTTTCTGATGAGAAAGCCCCAAATAAGTACAACAAAATGAAACTAAATAAATAGGAAAATCTTGTTTGTAAACATCTATTGTCTTCTGTTCAGATCAAAGTAATTAGGCTAAGAAAAAATTATATATGCTAACATTTGGAAGAAAATTCTTAGTGACAGTAGTTGCTATGTTCATCCAGATTTAAACAGGAATGCAACAAATTACCAATATAACCATACATATAGAGATGAAACATAAATAATACTTCATTTCATTATTGTAAAATACTGAAATATGCTTACAAACAGAAATGGAAATAAAATAGCTAGGGCGATGGTAGCCTATCTCTGAGAAGAGATGTGTTGGCTACATGCCTCTAAACTGTGTTACAATGAGGCTCGAAGGCCTATTTATTGTTGAGAAACAATGGAAAAACCTAAACATCCAAAAGCCTAACCCTAGAAGATGAAACGCCAAACTGTGGGCCTCGTTTGGGTATATTGGTACATCAACTTCCCAGGGTCGTAACTTTGGCATACGATCTCCATTTGACACGCACCATATCTTGTTAGCAAGATCTATCCGAGAACTACAACTTTGGGAAGAGAAACATCGGTCCATGGACCCATGTTACTCCAATTTTTCCCAAGAAACTTCATTTAGGGCCTCAAAACGGCTCTAGAAGTTTAGGACCTGACAACCTGCTAAAAATAGTAAACTGTGCTACAATTAAGGAAAATGAAAAGCTGAAAGAAACAATGGTGGGGGTCCAAGTGGACTTGGTGGGTAGCCACCAAAATCTACCTGGATCATTCCTCCCCCCTTAGGAAGCAATGGTCCCCATTGCATTGAGTTCCTCCATGAGATGAGGAAACTTCTGCTGAACTTGGTCCCTGGTGAGCCACTTGCCCTGGTGAAGGAGTTGGCCTACTTTGACAACTTGATACAATTGGATATTCCACTAGCGAGTGTGCTTGATCTGTGTGTCCATGACCTGATCAATTGCAACTTGTTCCATGGGTGATGGATTTAACTCTGTGGGTGTGATTTGTTCTGCAATGTTGGATGTGTCTAGTAATGGCAGAAAGTATGGTCGAAGGCGGTCCACATTAAACACTGGGTCCAGGTCAAGGAATGGGGGAATGCTGAGCTCAAATGCATTATCTCCTACAACCTTGGTAATGGTGTAAGGACCATATTGGAGTGGTCTAAGTTTTCGATAGGCTTCGGTAAGGCATTCCTTTTGCAAATGCAACTAGACTTTGTCACCCACCTAAAACTTGTGTGGCACCCGATGTTGATCATGTCGTTGCTTGTACTCAACATTTGATTTCTCTAGAATGTCGTGGACCTACTGGCATATATGTTGGATGTGCTCAATGAATTTGTTTTCCTTATCTATTTCAAACTGGACATGAGTCGAATCTGCGTGAGTAGATGCAAATGGCATGGCCACATCAATGGGACATAGTGGCTAGAATCCCAAGCCCACCTGAAAAGGTTTGTGGCCAGTCGAGCTGTGGAGAGCCTAGTTGTAGCTGTGCTGAACATAGGGGAGACTCTCATGCCATGTGCATGGATGCTTTGAGTTGTACATGTGGAGAATGTGTATGATCATCCTGTTGACAACCTTTGTCTGGCCATTAGTTTGAGGATGGAAGGCTGTGGACTTAGTGAGTTTGGTGTCCAGCATTGACCAGAGACTGGACCAAAATGCACTGAGGAACCTACTGTCCCAATCTAAGATGATAGATTGTGGGATCCCAAAGTGTACCCACACTCATTCAAACAAGAGTTTAGCAGTGGCTTCTGCTGTGATATTCTTCTTGCAGGCCACCATAATGGCCATCTTTGAGAACCTATCGACGACCACAAAAGCATAGTCATTTCCATGATTAGTAGAAGGAAGGCCTGACATGTAATCCATGGAGATGGATTCCCAAGGTCGAATAGGGGTAGGCATCGAGGTATAGAGGCCTTGCTTCTTGATGGTTGGTTTCGCAATGGCACAGGGAATGCATGATCTGATGTACTTCCTGACATCCTGTCAAAGATTCGGCCAATAGAAATACTTTTGTAGTACTACCACCATTTTCTCAACCCCACAATGCCCAGTAGCCTGACTATATTGTTCCTCCCAAATCATCTTGGCACACTTGCTTGAAGGAACACAATGGTGACCCAGGTGGCATAACCGGGCATCCTGGAGGTGAAAATCTAGAACATGTTGACCCTCCAAGAGTGTCTCGTATGTGTGGTCAAATTCTGGGCCACTTCAGTAGAGAAGTGGCCAATCGGAATTCTTTTGCCCATAAGATTTGAGCATGGTGGTTAACGCCATGATCGGTGGTCAACTGAGGCAATCTGCAAAATTATTGGTGCTGCCCTTCCTATACTTTATATTCAAATAGAATTGTTGCAGGTATGTTGACCACTTCTGATGGCAATCATTCTGCAATTTTCCTTGGATCTGTATGGACTACAGGGATCGATGGTCTATGTGGATGACCATTTACTTCCCCAAAATGTAATGCTTCCATTGTCGTCAGGATTGCAAAATGGAATACATCTCTTTGTCATAAGTGGGATACTTTCATACTGTTTCTGAAAATGTCTCACTGTGATATGCCATTGGATGCCCGTGTTGAGTAAGGATTGCCCTAATAGCATAGTCAGAGGCATCTGTCTCGACCTCAAATAGTTGTTGCAAGTCTGGTAATGCAAGCATTGGTGTCGAGTAGAGGCGATATTTCAACTCTGTGAATGCCTTCTGTTGAGATTCAAACTAAAAGAATTTTTCTTTCGCTCCTCCCTTGGTGACTTGACTCAAGGGCCAAATGATATGAGAAAATCTCGACATGAACCTGCGGTAGAAGTTGGCAAGACCTAGAAAGCTACGGAGATCTGTCAGAGTGGTTAGAGATGGCCAATCTTGAATGACTTGAATCTTAGCTAGATCCACATGCACCCCCCGTTCAGCAATAATGTATCCCAGATACTGAACCTGGGTCATTCCAAAAGTGCATTTCTCCAAATTGGCACATAACTTGTGCTGCCACAGTGTTTGGAGAACTTGTCGGATGTGGTGGAGGTGCTCTTCCCAACTCTGGCTGAAGATCAGGATGTCATCCAAGTATACCACTACAAATGAGTTAATGAATGGCCACAAGATGTCATCCATTAGCCTCATGAAGGTTGCAGGAGAATTCGTCAATCTGAAAGGCATAACCAACCATTTGAAAAGGCCCTCCTTGGCTTTGAAGGCAGTCTTCCACACATTGAAGGGTTCGATTGGTACCTGGTGATATCCTAACTTCAAATCGATCTTGTTGAAATATTTTCCCCCCTTCAGTTGGTCCAGGAGGTCATCAATCCATGGGATCGGGTACCTATTATGGACAATGATCTTGTTCAGCGCCCGATAGTCAATACAGAGTCTCCAAGTCCCATCCTTCTTCTGTACCAACATGATCGAGCTCCCACGAGGCGATGAACTCAGATGGATGTGACCTTTCTGCAGCAGCTCCTAAATCTTCCTCTTGATTTCATCATTCTCGAGAACGGAGCACCGATAGATTGGTGCATTGGGCAGCGGAGCACCTGGGGTCAGATTGATGGAGTGCTTGACCTGATAGTGTAGAGGAACCCTTGCGAGGGAGGTGAATATGTCCTCATACTCCTCCACG